>QLSS01000006.1:1150393-1232302 GCA_024372645.1 Trichomalopsis sarcophagae
AGAGAGAGAGAGAGAGAGAGAGAGAGAGAGAGAGAGAGAGAGAGAGAGATAAGAGGCACGTCATTAACGGATCATTAGAGCTGCCGGCTTTTTTTTTTTTTTAAATCCACTTCGCGATGAGGAAATCGATTCGAGCTCACAGCCCTTTGGAAAACAACCGAGCGCGACCCAAAGTCTGTTTTGAGAGCAAGATGTAGATGCATCGTGTAGCTATATACATGCTATAGTATAATATAGTTTCCCCGAGGGAATCGGCGCGCGCTTGTCGAAGCGAGGCTCCCTCGAGCCTCGAAGCTGAAATTTCGATTTCGCCTCGCCCGATAACGAGCTCCGCTCGGCCTCAACGTTCCTAAATTTTTCTTCCTACTCGGCTATACGTGTACCAGCTAGTTTGCTCGTATATAGTGCAGTGTCTATGCTCGGGATTGGTCTCGACCTTGAACTTATCGCCGCATCCGCGTAGACGTCTCGAGCTCTGGCGAAGTATTCAATCGGCTCGAGAGTCATTAGGCTAGCAAAGAATGAATTTTCCTTTCCAATAACGCCGGCCACGAGGCCGATAATTTACAACAAAATTTATTAACCGACCGCGCGCGTCCTTCGAGCTCCCTCGCTTTAGCGAAACGGTTTTTATTATTAAAAAAAAAAGAAAAAAAAATGAGTTTAAAATTACCGTAAGTCGCTCGGCATTTACAAGAGGAATGATAGAACCGAGTCGTCGCTGCGTGTACTGTAAGCTCGAAATACTCGATCAATGCCAATTGCGCAATTGACGCGCGAGGGATATCTCGGCGCGAAACCGTTAGCTTCTTCCCGACGATAAATCAACGCCTGCGTAAAGGAAGAACGGTACCGCGGATCGGAAACCGTCGAAAAGAAGAGAAAAAAGAATATTTATATATATATATATAACGCGCTCTCCGCCGCGGACGCGCGTGATTAGCCGGAGTTAAGAGGTATTACAAGTTAATGGCGGCGTACTGCGAATCGTGCGCGAGGCGTGCGCTAAAGCGTATAACCTTAATAATACGCCGCACGCGAACGCGCGCTATTGCCCGGGTTATGGAGCGCGCGACAAATCATCCTCGACAGTTGAGCCGCGTCGCGGGAGAGCCTCGATTACGATGTAAAGTGCCCATTACGCGCCCGATCGCGCCGGTTATATCCGAAGAGTTTTCGTTGCACGCGCGGGAACGTACAGCCGAATTTTCTTTCCAGTCGGAAATAAGGCGTGTCGTCAAAAAACACTTTTAACGAGCTCCGAAGGAGGCGCAACTGTATAGACAAAGCCGAGTGGAAAAGCTCCTCGACTCCGCGACGACGCGACTATGTATCAAGCGCTTTAATGTACACGACTCGAGCTGAGAGATGATCTCTCGGAATAATCATCCGATTGAGAGACTCGAGCTGACGATACCTACACGCTTACACACATACACGGAGCGAGCGCGTGGGTGGTAGGCGACAATCGCGCGCCACCAATTGCCTCATTGCGTCCGCGCGCGGATAAGCCGTTTGTTAATTCGGCCCGCGCGCAGCTACGCACACTCTTCTCGCCAATTCAATGCTGCGCGAGCGCGCGCGCGCGCGCGAAATTTGCTTTATAATCAACAATTAACCGAATGACGAATTTTCTCAGCGTTACGTAATACGCGGAGGATTTTTACAATTTAGAATTGCCCGCGCTCCGGGATGAGACTAACGGATTATATGGCTGGCGAATGTCGAACGACATCCCCGGAGGATTATAAATGTGTAGGTTGAAGAGAACCCTTGACGCGCGCGCGTCAAACTCACCGTCGACTAATAATCTAATTTTCGAATTATCATTCCATCTTTCTTCGTCGCTGATTTCGCTCGCCGACACCGTTCCGGCTTTAATTTTCGCGAAAAACTCGCGCCGATAAATTCGATAACATTGGCCCTGTTTACACGTCCTACTTTCACTCGCGTATAACGTTCCGTACAGTTCGAACGAAATTTTATTACGCCCGTTAATTTGCATGTTTTCCAATTAAGCGCGGCGGAATATTATCGACTGGAGCTTTACAGCGGAGGATAAAATCGAAATCCGTCTCTACGGCTGGAATGCCGACGATAATAATTGATCCCCGTGTACGAAATGTACTCGTAACTCCGTATACCCTCGGTTGGAAATTAGCATCAATTATTCGATCGGAGCACGTATGCGCGCACATACGACACCGGTTCATAAAATCGCGGTTCTATCCGGGCGAAACGAGAATCGACGGGAAATTAATTCCGCTGCTGTAGCTTCGTTTCGCGCAAATATTGTCTCGTCGCGCTGCGAAACTCCCATCTCGCTTATGCATCGCGAGCCGCGAACAAAACCGTGTTTTCTTTTTCGTAATTTACATGCTTATAAATCATCCTGTTCCGCGCGCGGCTCATTCCGCGGGTTTGTTTTGCCTTTGTCCGCGCGAGCAGCTCTCTCGAATAAAGTGCTGAAATGGATGGGCTTGAAAAGTAATTTTCCTTCGTCGGTAATTTCGCGCGGCTGCCCTCAAATATGTCTTTTATTAGCGGCTTATCGTGCTGTTTTTTAACAAAAATCCATTGATGACGTTACACTTCAATTTATAAGAAAGTACACTCGCGAAATTTTTAATCACTGAAATTACACCTCCGGCGTGTTAATGAATTAAAAAGAGCACAACGTTGAAGAAGCAGAGAAAGACACATCGGGGGAAGAAAGCTATAGGCGGCGACCATGACCCGAGGCTACCGATACGAGTGGGCGCCGAGTGAAACAACAAAGTACAGTAGAGCGACGTCTTATTTTGCTATTTATCATCCCCGCGAACAAACGCCAAGTCCAAAAAAAAAAAAAAAAAGTTCGCGATTCTTCTTGAACTTTGCTCGTGTGTGTAAGCTCTCGGCATTACGCTCGCTGCGGGACTGATAAATGTTATAACGTTGCAGGACGCGTCGTCGAGCCGAAAAAAATGGAACGATGATTCATAGGGCATAACCTCAGTTGTAGAGGCAGGAAACGGCGTAATTTGTATACACAATTTTACTAAAGTTTTAATTCGAACTTGGTCGTATATGGAGGCTGGTGGTAGGGTCGGAAGTGTACCGAGTGCCGTCGCACTGATGGTTTCTGAAGTCTCCAAAGAAGCCGACTAATGCTTCTAATTGACTCAATTCAGCTGGAAACATATAATGTTTGTGCTGGTCGGACAAGTTACTTTTGAAAGGAATTATTTAAAAAAGTATGATGTAGAATAACGAATAAGGCAAGGGCCTATGTTTACGATGGACAAATTGTAATTTCAGCCGAGTTATGCACCCATTTGCGGAAGACTCCACTTAGGCGTCAGAGTGCAGCGATAATTCTGTGCTTTTCCTTGGAACGTACTGTACGCGCTGTCATAAGCTAGCCGAAATCACTTTGCGGTTAAATAATGCCAAACAAGCTGAGCTTTTAAGAGGACTTAAGCCAGCGCATATTACGGCGTAGAGAAGAATTTTCACGAGACGAATATACGAGACACTGTAATCTGTTCGCAGGTTTTATTGGGACTTGTGCATGCTTCTTCTTCTGGTGGCCAACCTAATCATTCTACCGGTCGCTATTAGTTTTTTCAACGACGATTTGAGCACACGGTGGATAGCCTTCAACTGCCTTTCCGATACAATATTTCTTATAGACCTCGTAGTCAACTTTAGGACCGGTGAGTGTGGCTTTGCGCCAATAGAGCGCTAAGTATGCGAAAAGTGTTATTCTTTTAACGAATTGTCAGCTTACGCAACGGAGCTAACATTGGCGATTGCTTTTTTCCTCCACAGGCATCATGCAGCAGGACAACGCTGAGCAAGTGATATTAGATCCAAAGTTAATCGCAAAACACTACCTCAGGACATGGTTTTTTCTCGACCTCATCTCCTCCATACCGTTAGATTATATTTTCCTCATATTCAATCAAGTGAGTATTTTTATTGTGATTTTAATAATTTCATCATGTCTTGAATCCCTCTGCTCATTAGCGAGTTTAATTAACTTTAAATGAAACCAGACGACCATCGTAAGCCGAAGAGATTGTTCGACCTACAGCTCTGTTTAATAATCCACGGTGATTTTTCTGCACAGTTTCAGGATTTCAGCGAGTCCTTCCAGATTTTGCATGCTGGTCGTGCCCTCAGGATTCTCAGGCTAGCGAAACTCCTGTCGCTCGTTAGGTTACTTCGATTATCGAGACTCGTACGTTATGTCTCGCAATGGGAAGAGGTCTATGTAAGTGTCCACATAATATTTCTACATTTTTATTATTATTATTATAATATACTTTATATTTTATATTCTACCATCGTTTGTCTTTTTTCGTATTACACAAAATATACGTTAGGCTGCTTTATTTCAATTAAGTTGAATAAATTGGAATTTCCCAACCAGCTTATGAAAGAATACGTTGTACCGATTAAAATGCTTCTCCGAATTTTCACGATCGTTATTAAATGCTAGAGCGTTTCCAAGTTCAAAAGGAAAATCCTGTTGCTAATAAAAAAACAGGCCTCGATCCCTGTTGGCCTCCTAAATTAGCATCGCAGTTGCGAAAATACTGTAATTTGCTCAAAAATTCAATTTTTCAATTCAGCGGATTAACCCCAACTGGAGTGTGGGGGTGAGGTATAGTAAAGCAAATGTAATCAACTCCATATTTTCGCTTATCACGTACAACGTTTTATCATAAGTTAGTTGAGGAAATCCCATTTTCTCGACTTTAGTCAAATTTAGCTGTGTTTTTAATTAATATAATAATATAATAAGTTTTGTATTAATCCCCCGAACAATTTTAAAAGACAATAAACTATTACTATACTCAACATATGTATTTGGTAGGACATACTAATATACACTTATCGAAATACGTAGTTGACATGGACAATTTTTCAAACAGGTTGGATGCAGTGAATGTATTTCTATGTGAGATATAAACTGGATTGAATGTTGAACTTAGCACATTATTTTTTACACACTCTTTTTAATTTCTGAAAATATTTAACTAAACATTAAAATATGCTTTGTAAGACGTTGATAACAAAAATGCTTACGAGATATTGATTTTACACAGTCTGTGTAATGCAAATCGATTAATATTTATACGACTATTTGAATACATTGAATCAATCGACTGATTTATTAAAAAATCATGTATGTCGTTTTAAAAATTTTAAGTAGATTTTGATCACTTTCTACTCCATATAAGCATTTTTAAAATGTCATCCTTAAGTTCATAAATCGTTAAAATTTGTGGTTTTTGTTTTGCTTCTTATTTTGCTTTAATACAATATCAATCAAGCCACTATAATTTATTTACTCTTAGAAGGTTGATATCCTAAAATCAAAAGCGTATCTATACAAAAATCTTTACGTTTATTACTCCATAGTATTAGAAGCACTATTGAAATGTTAACGATGTTCATTAGCGAAATAGATTGATCATGCGATTTCGATATTCTCAATTTGAAACCATCCATATATATAGTATTTCTATTAGTTCATCCCACAATATTGGAGTTATTACTTGCAATCACGTCTAGTCAGTGCACAAAAAGTAATTAGGTGAACCGTGAACATCATTTGATCTACTGGTTATTAAAGCTCTCGGTATATTAAATAATAATATTCAAGAGACAATTTGAGGTTAATTATAGATTTACAGTTTACTTCATCATTCGGTTACATCCCAGAAATACAACCTTTGTCTTTCATCTTTAGCAACTGATCAATATTCAGCTAGTGTGATTTCTTCATGAAATCGTCCTATAAAAGTAACTAAAAATTGTGTTCATAGCTTCTAAATTTTTTTAAAACCATTTGTGTTGAAAATATTTTATTGGTCCGATCATCGCATATGATTTTGACAAGGCCGACAAGGCCCATATCATTATTCATTTATGTAGAGATTTTAAACATGTTCCCTATAGAATTCGAGGTACTATAATTTTCGAAAATAAAAATAGATTTTGAATTTTCATGCGCAAGAGCTAAATTATGAAAAGATTATCACATTAATTTGATGCTACATTGTGAAAAATAGGCGTTTAGTTTGAATTCATAATTAATCGAAAGGGCCTTACACACATTATCTTAAAATAATTTCTTAAAAATAAATGAGATTCTATCTTTTAACTATGTTTAATAAGCAATAGCCCCTTTCCTCATAAAAATAAAAACAATGTATATACCTGGCTAAGATATATACTGGGTCTTTTGCGAACACGTATTCCGACTGGGTTTGCAGATCCCCCTTTACCAACAGCCGGAGAGGCACTACGAGCGTCGGGCTACACCGCCCCAACCAGATCGAACCAGCAAGGTGTGCCTTCCTGCCAATACGCTAAAACCCACAAGCAATAACCGGAGGCCCGCTAATACGGCCCCTCGCACTTTTGCTCTCTTGAATATGACAAGCGTTCGTTAATTCAAACTTAATGTTTCTACGTATATATATATTATTACCGCTAGATCAAATTTATTTTTAATTTTTTTTTCAATAATATATATATTAATTAATGTGGTTTTTGACACACTAGTCAGAGTTGCATATAATAGTTTGTCGTTCAGTCTGAAGTAACAAGTTTCTTATAACCCTATATACTAAATATATTTTAGACCTCCTTCTGGAGAGCAGAACTGATCGTAAGCTAAACAGTTAATTTAATTTTTTTTGCCTTTATTATTGATTTTGCAATCATACAATCATTACGAGTTCGAAAGCTGTTAGTCCTCGACAATCAACACGTTGCGTAATACTGAGAAAAGTCTTGATCTATCGTTTTTACGAAATTAGCAGATTGTTGGATATTTATAGCAATACTTGCAACATTTGCGAAAATTTCCTACGTCACACTGTTTTATCGATACGAGTTAGTGAAAAAGATATGTATCTTTTCCCCTAGAGAGCGCTAGTTTCTTGAATTTGTAGATTATTGTGTTATATGTTTTTGTTAAAATCTGTAAATAATAGCACCTAGATAGTTCATCAAAAGCCATATAAAACATTTTTGCTCGATATTAATTTGTCAGTATTTGGTAAACAGTATCCATCTCGATATGCTGCTCAAAGCTCAAGACTTTTTTCAGCGTTTTCACACAGTGTATACAACATTCAAATCAATATCTTCGTCTCTTCACCTTTTTTTACTTGTTACTCTATTTCCTCTTTTATCAGATTTATTTTGACATAAGCAAAGGAGCAATGATGTACATACACTTGTTTACATCGTATAAACAGAAAAATGTGTTGACATAAACAATGCCGCGACAATAATACATATTTGCTTTGATCAGGTCTGCTGCCAACCCCACACACCAACATTAACATCCACGTGTTGTAACATGGATCCATTACCTAAAGTTCTTAGTTTTGTCATCTTCATGCTCTTTTTTCTTATCATCAATACAAAATTATTCGCATTATCGATGTTTCTATTCAGATATAAAAAAAGGTTCGTTTTAGCGCGTCCTCACAATATACACGTAAAGTTATAGTGTCTTAGAATAGAAACCTGGAGCTTCTAAAGTTACTAAGTTTGAATATTTGACTTTGCCGAATTGATGCTATGACGGCTGAAAAAACTGTGAGACGATATGCCTGCGTTATAGTTGAGACTAAGATAAATTGTATATTTTTCTTACAGTCATTTGCAATCTCATGAATATATTCGACAGTTATTTTTTAGTTGCAGCATTTGCAAATGAGTAGAAAAACGATGAGAATAGATGAAAAATTGATATTGATAGAGATCCATGTTCCACACGGTAGCTGAACTCCTTAATGTTAGCGTGTTCCTGGGAACGATTTCTGCTATGTTTTCGTGCCTTGTTATGTTCGTCGGGTTATATCGTCGTATGTTATTGATACATGATTTATTTTTATTAATGTATATGTATACATAGACTTACGTGATATGTATATGTATATGCACAGTTTTGACTAATCTGACCATTACATTGTCAGACAAGCGTGACAACTGTTGTGGTAGCCTTTCACGTCAAATGTCTTATATTTTATAATGAAAATATTTACGAATTAAATTATGCTACTATAAGTTTTCATAACTTTAAAAAACCAGTTTAATTTGGAAGATGTTTGACGTGTAAAGCGATTGTTAAAGTACCACTTTTATAAACGAGAAGTTGGTCGGTCTGCATCTTTATCACTGTTATTGTTGTTGTCGTATTATTTTCGATATTGTAATTTTTATTTATTATTCAATTTTATTTTTTAATTATTATTATTATCGTTATTTTTTTTTATAATTTCAACGGTGTCTCTGCTTGTGTGTTGGGTGTTAATACAGTACTATATGCCTTAACGATGTTCGTTATAATTTTCTTTTTTTATATTTTTTTTTTTTGGGGGGGTGACAATGTGCCCGTGTTTTTGATGTCTTATTTATTATTTACTTTTTTCTCAACGCTATTTGGAGTATTATTTTAAAAAATTTATCAATTAAGTTACTGTTTAAAAGTTATGTACAATGATTGTAGAAAAACAAAATTAATAGAGACAATTATCGTTGGTTAATAGTGATGTACAGAATATTCATAGAAACGATTTTTTATTGTACAATGGTTAGTGCATTATTCTAGTGAAAAAACGTGTTTTTACATGTATGGGATCTTTTTTAGCGTTTTATATACGTGTATTCTAAATATCTATTTCGACATTGAGTACCTGCTGCCTGCTATAACAGTTTAATGTCGTTCATAGCTGCTTGTTTTTTTTTTAACAGAAAATTCTCATATGTCCAAGGTACGTCAATCAAATTTTTTCGCGGGAACGATATGTTGTGTATATGTTTATTAAATAACTGCTGATGAGGCAGTAATAAAAGAAGCTTCACTTGAAACGAAGAAAACAGAAACAATTACTAGAAATAGCCGTAAGCGACAAAACTACGACACTTATCTCACTTGCATTCGTTAACTTAATTTGCACGCTTTTATTTTAGTTCTCCCATCTTTATGTTCCTACTTATTCTAATCGCTTTCTTCAATTCGTCACTAATTTTCTATTTTCAAAATTTCATTAGATTTCTTCACTATTTATTTCACTGTTTTTTTATATAATATCTTAGATTCTATCAATCTTTTCAATTTCGGTTTCTCATAAATTCAATAAAATAACAAAACTAAAGTTAACTGCTAAAAAGATAATAATAAAATAAAGTTCGCATATGTTATAACATTTTTCTGTTGAGTTGCTCCAAGAGATTATCATATTAATTTTTCCATAGGAGCTTCGTTTATCCATCTTACTTTAACATACTGCTCGTAAATAATATAAATAAAGCCTTAAATTGATTCTTTACTCACTACCATGATCATCGTGTCTTACCATAAGGTGTTATTTAATTATCTTAATAATAAAATCTACTTTTAATAACTAAGTTATTCTCTCAGGTTAAGACTACAACATTGTCGATATCTAGGTAATCATTGAAGACAAAATTAAGATCTCTTTTGTGACATGAAAGTATTTGAGTTAGAATGAAGTTTGAATTTATTTATCAACCAAAATAATAAAACTAATAAATTAACAATTTTTAAAATTAAAAAAGTAAAGAGCTTACAATTACACTGAAGCATAATTTAAAAGTGAAAAAAGAGAGAGAGTGAGATTGAGTGAAAAAGTGGATGGGAAAAAATAAAATAATTTTGTATGCAAATTTTTGTCTTGCAAGTTGACCAAGATAATACGCACAGTGGAAGTATTTCTTCGTTAGCTATGTAATCAATTTTATTTTGCCAACCTTTTTGTCAATATAAATACTGAACCGAGTTTATTAATTTTATGTGCGGCTAACCAGCAAAACCACTTGATTTCCTAGCAGAGATAACGCTATAAAATTACGTTAGGCATACAGAGCTCTTACTGCTTAAGCAACTGATGCAAAAAGGAATGAATGACGTGCGCTTTTCAGAATGGCTTTTCTCCTCTCTATTATACAACAGATTCGATAGGCTGTTTGCGGCCGTAATGAATTGACTAATGCATCAATTGTCAAGCATCTATGCGCATCAGCGGTTGTTCAATAATACAATTTATTGAATTGTTAAGTTATCACGATAACTGGTCAACTTGTACGACTAAGCAGTCCTAATATATCGAGAAGTTCCTTTTATCGAATGTTAAACGGAAACTTCTGTATTCATTTACTTTATAATTCGTCATTCGACCGAATTATAACGCTGACCAACAGAAGTGAATATCAGCTTCATTTAAACATTTACATATCTTGTAAAAAAAAAAAAATAATAATACTTTACTTTCAAATATAATCCACACAGAGTATGAATAAGTAAAGCATAGCTTGACAAAATATAACGAATAAAACGCTAATATAATAATCTGCATACTAATGCTTTATCGAAGAGAACATTCTTATGCAATCAGTGAGGGGAAATGCGGAATGCAAAAACCTGCTTGAATTGTATAATTTCATTTCGCATCTTCGTTTCCTTATTGCTCTAAAGTTCTTGAGAAATTCTTTTGTAATGAATTGCGTACTAACAAACAGAAGAGCAAACTTGCAAAAATTTCCTCTACTTATTATTTTCCTTTTTTCTACTTACATATTAATACAACACTCTTACTTTTTACTTTAAAAAGGCCTTCTTTTTAAATGAAAATAACGTTAAAAAAAAAAAAATTAATCAAACGAAGAAAAAAAAAGAAAGTAAGAAAGAAAAAAAGAAGAAGCAATTTCTCTGTGCAAACATTTTCTGTAACCTTTTTTCCTCTTCTTTACTATGTCTTGCTATGTCCCGGCTTTCTTTTGTTTCTAGATATTGCAGAACCTACAAAAAAAACGCACTGAGCGGAGGGGGCGCCTAAGCTCTGACAATATGAATAAAAAGAAGTCTGGTTTCAGCAAAAGCGACCTTATTTTTAAGGTAACCCGCCCTTAAAAACGAAAAACAAACAAACAAACAAAAAATTTTTTGCGCTCAAGCTCTCTACCCACGCACTTGCGCCGACTTTCCTTTTGATGTGAAACCTATAGAAGTACAATAAAAAAAAAAAAAAAAAAAATGAAAAAGATCAAGTTTTTCTCGCGATCGCGTCTCTTTAGTCCATATACTCGTGAAGCAACGGCCAACTGTCTTCGACAGCGACTCGACGGAAGCTCTCCCTTATCGATGCTTCGAGCCAGCGATGTTCTCTAAATGTGCTATAGATCCTAGTCCTCGTGGAGCACGCGATCTCGAGCTAGAAACAATTCCACACGTAGATACGGATGTTAGATCTAAGCCACGTTCACCACATTTACGTATACACCGTGCGATAGAGATACTCGAACTCGTTACGGAGTATCGGTACAAGTCATTGATTCCGACTGCATAAGCTATATACGTACACTGCTCGACTCCACCAGTTGTTGCTGTTGCTCTTGTTGTTTGCTATAGTTGTTGTTCCGCGCTAAAACGCGTCGGGGAGTGCATCCGTCGAGATTCGCCGCGAAGCGGAGGCCACGAACACGAGCCTGTTATACACTTCGTACGATGTATACATTTGCATTCCGTCGTGCGAGGGCAGTGGAAGGAGAAGCAGCACGCTGATTGGCTCGCTGGTTTTCTATATTACATTGCATACTATATTGAATACATTTGCTTTTGATCTTTTTTATCGCCGCATCAGTTATATATTTTTTCTATATTATATTATAATATACTATATACGTAATAGCAGCATATAGGCTAAGCTTGGTAAACGTATTATATATACAAAACCATGTTATCATTGGCACCTATCTAGCGATCGAACGAGTCTTCAGCTTGAGCAACGATTTTGAAAGGCGATTTTTTGCTGCATTTTTCATGCCCTGTAGACGATAGCATGAGAACTCGACACGTACAGTTTTTTCTTTTGATTTTCCGTAACTAATCGCCGGTTATGCCTTCATACATATAAAAGATGTATACTCGCTCACTCAATCATCCCGTGACTGCCACGGTATGCCCTCGCGGAGGGAAGCGGCAGCTCGCACGCGCCATTTATATATTTAGACGTATACGGGCTGTTTTCACACAAACTTCCATGAATTTCCAACTCCATATATGCGCGAGTAACGCCGCGACAGAAGACGCGCGCGAGCGTATTTCATAATTCCGGGGAAAAGTCGTATCAAATTTTGCTTTTAGGATGTGTATGTCGCGTTTTGTATTAAGAGCAAAAAATATGTGCTCGAATTTCAGAAACATCGTTGACCCTCTCGACTCTGCGAGTGAAGCTGCCTCGTGAATTTCGGGGAAAATAAACGAGAGTGTAAAATTAATTATAATTTCGGAAAATTACGATCTCTTGCGAAAGTTTGCAAATCAAGTGACTCTTTGATCGCTAGATGGGCTGCAGGCGCAGTGCATTTATAAATATATATAAAGCACGTGATTGGGCGTCCCTTCTCTGTCGCTTTTTACCCGCGTGTAATTTGCACACACTTATAATACAGTCTCTCATTTGCATTTATATGCCACATTATTTACCCATTTATGATAGCTTAGATAAACTCCTATACATATACTCGAACTCTGCACTATCAAGCTGTGACAGTTTGTTTGTTTCTGTTTGCTATGATACTGCCTCTCTCTCTCACATACCTTCTTGTTATTGTTTCTACTCTTCGTTTATCCTTATACTATTTTTTCTCTCTCTCTCTCTCTCTCTCTCTCTCTCTCTCTCTCTCTCTCGACTGATTCTCTTCATCTCTCTTTCTCTGATTAGAGGTATTTTTTTCTTTTTTGTTTACAGCATAGTCTTGAATTTCTACTGTTCTTATACTGCTCCTGCTTTTGCCAAAGTATGCGCAAATACTTTGAACGAATTTTTTGGATTTTTTTTTTAACATGCGCGGTACATCGATTGTGAAAATTTGAGATAAATAAAGAGAGAACGCGACGCGCGAGTTTCATTACGTATACCTATTATCTCACCAGTTTTGGTTGTTATAGTTTGAATCATTATTACTGCCTCGCGTATAAATAAACCAACAGTATGTACCAAAGCCAACTCATGTAGAAATAGAGAACAGTTATAGTAAAAGTAAGGGCCCTAATAACGAGGGACGTACAAGAAGCGAGCTTCACCGGCTCCGGCACTCGACCTTACCTAATTTGCATTCCCTAATAAGGCGGAAGGCGCTAGAGATTCTTTTCTCCTCGACAGTGTCTTTACTTTTACTGTATGCGTGTCTATGTATTCTCCTCACTTAGCGCAGACGATAAGGGAAGGTCCGCTTTTATTACGGATCTGATTATATTTAATACGTGTATACCTGTACATAAATAGCCTCTACGTTATACATACCTATGTATATCTGCACTCAGTATACATTTGCGTAGATTGACAAGTGTTATACCGTCAGAGGCCGAACGACCAGTCGCTGACTTTGTACACAGATCGCTTTTTTTTTATAAGTGTTCGGAGTGGAGTTGGAATGTTGTAATACCACTTAGATAGACACATTATACATAGCTAGTTGACGAATTGATTACGACAATGTGTGTGCTTATTAAACGTGCTTCTGTGGTTTTTTTTTTTAACTCACCTATAGTTTGCCTGGATCGTTTAGGTTGCTGTCGCTTAAACAATCAATTCAGACTAACAAACCGATGCTTATTTGATTTGAGCTTTGTACCAGAAAACAGATAAACGCCAATATACTAGCTGTGATAATCTGTGCGCTACTCCTATAGGCTACGCTTCTTGCCTGGCTTTAACGCTTTTGTGACACTGTGTTCTCGCTGTTGATGTTTGTTCTTACTTTTTTTTCAACAACTAAGTGTGTGGATTCGCCGTTTTTTTTTTTTTTTATTCATTGGTTTTACGTTCTTTTTTTCAATGTATATATTGAATAATCTAAAGAGAGCGCGCGTTTTATACAGATGTAAGCAACAAAGAGACATTTTTCGTTCAATTTTTTTCTCTGAATTCTGTCGTTCGTTTTGTTGTTGACATCGTCCTGAACATCTCATACATAACATGTCCATGTAGTGCCATAATCACGTTTTGGTGTCCGATACAGCTGATCGACATCTCTTGCGACTAATTTTGGTTCAATCTTCACAACTGTTTTATTTTATTTGAGACCCCCCCTCCCTCTTAATCAATTGATTCTCTATTACCTCGTTAAAAAAAACCACCCCCTTAGAGTAACAGGTAACGTATATCGTCCTCTTTAGCTTCGTCAGAATCATCCATCTCTTACTACTATTAGACTGTCGTCGTTTTCCCTTCATCCGAGCAAACACGCGCCGAGGAAAAACGACTGTCAGTTATCAAAGAGTTATCTGCCCCCAGTTCGTTAATGTTATTGAGTGATGACCGTACTTAGCAAGCATCAGAAATATTTCCTCCGCCTCTCCAACGTAATAGACGCTCGTTTCTGCGAATGACGAACCTGCTACTTGCGTTTATGTAATTGTTGTTGAATTTCCACTCTTTTTACCTCCGGCATAAAATTTCATTTTAATTTTATACGAAAATGGACTAAAGAGGCAGGTTCGTCGCTCAAAAAGTAGCCATCAGAAACGAGCGAAAAGGGGAAATTTTCACGCTTGGAAGATTACACCGAGCGCCGATGCGGCCAACCCTGTGTATAAGGTCAAGAGAAAGATTACTTCTTTTCGTCGAGCGTGCCTTTGCCTCGGCCCTAAGATAATATACCATCCTTCATTAATTCTCAAAGAATTCTCAGATCTCTTTTGGCGCCGCCGCTGCGCGAAGGGATACCATGTATTTTCAACCTTTTTTTCCTCGCCTACGTTACCGAGCCGCCGCACGAGACGATCTGAGAATGTTGTTACTGTACTAGATTTCTCGCGAGCCATATATCCCCTCCTTTGACTTTTTCTTTTCACGAGTAAAATAACATCCATACCCCGATTCCTTTTCTCTTATACTTTCGCTCATACGTTTTTTAGTTGACGACGGCGTGCCTATGTTGTGTTACGTTATGGTAAATTTGATTTCTGTCATCTCCTGCGTTGTTTTTCGTTTGTGTAACTTGTGTGCAAACTCTTCTCTGGTGTACAGCATGCTTTCTCTTGCCGGAAACTCCTCACGATACCCTCATGAACAACGGAGTATCGGTAGGATGACGACAAAGCGGAGAGTATCGTCGATGAACATTTTTTCGCGAAACGTAAAGTCGATTTATAAATGAAAAATCGGAAGAGAGAAAAAAAAAAATGTTCGTCCGATCGATGCTCCCGCGACGATGAAAACTAACTTTCCACCTAACGCCTTATCAATCGGCTGACTTTATTCTATTATGTTGTTACTTTTATTTTGTCGAACTTACCTTAGTGTAACGATAGTGTTTATGTTAGTCTGTCCACTCATATCTTTATTATTATTCTATATCTACCTAACCTCGTGAGTTTATACGTATGAATATTTATGTTGTTTGATTTTCAATTAGCAACTCTATGGCGAACCGAATTTTTCGGAGCAAAAGCAAAGCGTAGTTGACGAGTGTGATTCACGCGCACATATCTGCATATGGTTGCAGTGTAAATAAAAAAGTTTTATTCAAAAATACTTTTCGAGATCCGACCACTTAGTACACACGATAGCACGCGACATAGATTCCGTAATATAGATATGTGTGCGGTGCACAAATCCGCTTGTTTGCTGTACACTATACGCAACGACGCTTTGGGTTGCCAATGTAGCCTCGAAAGAGCGTATACGCAATCGAGATCGAAGTTTTATAAAAAAAAAAAAAAAAAAAAATGCCGGTCGACGAAAAAAAGGGCTCTTTTTTTCGTTCGTCCGCTCATCCTCTCTGTTTGTTACATTTCTTTTTTGTTTCTTCCACCACCACCACCACCACCACCACTGCCACTTTTATTTCATTTAGTTCTTATGATTTTCTCGATATCTCACGCAAAAGGTAACGAAAAAATGGGTGGAGGCGGGTGATGAGAGAGAGAGAGAGAGAGAGAGAGAAAACAAAGAACGGGTGCGAAGACTTTCCTCTCGGGGGTAGATAGCGAGATCGGAAAAGGGCGAGAAGGACCCCCGAGAGTCAGCGGGTCTGGCGAGTCAAGTGAGACTAAAATGGGCGACGTTATTGTTGGCAGTTCCTGAACATGGCGTCGGTGTTCATGCGGATATTTAACCTGATATGTATGATGCTCCTGATCGGTCACTGGAGCGGCTGCTTGCAATTTCTCGTACCGATGCTGCAGGGCTTTCCTAGTAACTCGTGGGTGGCCATTAACGAGTTACAAGTGAGTGATCGACTTTTTTTTTTTTTTTTTTTTTTTGTTTTTTATAAATTGAACGCAAATTTACACGTGTAATCTTAATTCGCAGGACTCCTTCTGGCTGGAGCAGTATTCGTGGGCTCTTTTTAAGGCGATGTCCCACATGCTGTGCATAGGATACGGGAGATTCCCGCCGCAATCACTGACTGACATGTGGCTGACGATGCTGAGTATGATCAGTGGTGCCACGTGCTACGCTCTCTTCCTTGGCCATGCGACGAATCTCATCCAGTCTCTCGATTCCTCCAGGAGACAATATCGCGAGAAGGTACGCTCTGATCCGCTCGAATCCCTCGTATACAGCTTCGTTTGACGCACCTGTGTTTGAACCAGGTTAAACAAGTGGAGGAGTACATGGCCTACCGTAAACTACCGAGGGAAATGCGACAGAGAATAACCGAATACTTCGAACACCGCTACCAGGGCAAGTTCTTCGACGAGGAGCTCATTCTCGGCGAGCTCTCGGAGAAGCTGAGAGAGGTAAGGCTTTTTCATATCTTCGTAAAGTGGCGCTGAATTAACCATAACGTTTACCCCAGGACGTCATCAACTACAACTGCAGATCGCTCGTGGCGTCGGTGCCCTTCTTCGCCAACGCCGATTCGAATTTCGTCTCGGACGTCGTGACGAAACTCCGCTACGAAGTCTTCCAACCGGGTGACATTATAATAAAGGAGGGCACGATCGGCTCGAAGATGTACTTCATCCAGGAGGGCATAGTCGACATCGTGATGGCCAACGGCGAGGTGGCGACGTCCCTCTCGGACGGCTCGTACTTTGGCGAGATCTGCCTGCTGACGAACGCGAGGCGCGTCGCCTCTGTCCGCGCCGAGACCTACTGCAATCTCTTCAGCCTCTCGGTGGATCATTTCAACGCGGTACTGGATCAGTACCCCCTGATGCGCCGTACCATGGAGAGCGTTGCCGCCGAGAGGTATAAGCTTTGGTTAGGTTTGTTCTATCGAGTTGGTGTGCTATAAAAACAACGAACACTAGATGTCGATCGCTACCCTTTTCCCCCCATTGTTATTTATACTCGCTCGCTATATATTTATCTTTCTCTCTCTTTCGCTGCTGTATATTGTACTTGTACCTATACCTCCGTTTTTGTGATTTTTTACATATACATGCCTTCGATTATTCTTATTATTATTATCGCTATCTCTCATTTTTATTTGTACTGCGTGTAAATCAGTTGTGCTCACCCTCCTCACGCGCGCTTGTATATATTGCGTTGGTCATATTTTGTAATTATCGATTTTTCCCATGATCAGTTCCGCTGTTTCTTTTTTCTCTGTCTCTCTCTCTCTCTCTCTCTCCAACTCTTTTCCGAGCAAACATTCTCTGTATACGCCAACAAGTTTCACTTTGTTTTTAACGTCTCTCATAAACCAGGCCTCTTTATCTCACACGACGTGGCTCGGCAGTCATATCGTTCGTGATTTCCTACTTTATCGACGCTCACAGTTCTCTCTTTCTCCCTCTCGGAGAAGTCTCCTATATTGATTTTTCAACAAAAGCTGTGCTGTGTCAATAAATTAGAATACTATACTTCTTTTGAATTTTTTTGCTAAGTTACTGAATACAATAGAGTCACGGTGAAAGCGCGCGGATGAAAAACTCTGAGAAATTAAATAAAGGGTAGAATGCTTATAATGAGCGAAGATCGGCAAGTTTGCAAAAAGGTTGTCGCAGCATTAACTCATCAAGCAAAAAGGTGGAACAGGCACGCTGAACTTTTGCGCTAAATTGCGAAAACTCGGCGAAATGACATTAGACTATTAGCATTGCCGGGAGAGAGAGTTCGAAACGAACACGAGAAATCCACCTCTTTGACTTCAGCGTTTTGTTTGCTAACTGCTAAACCAGTGTTGTTCCTACTACGCTAAGTAATTTATGTGTTGCTATTTCAATTAACACGGCAACTTTTTATGCAAACATATCACACTCGAGTCAGAACATCCAAGTTTTTAATTTATTCAACAATTCCGTCATTAATCAAAACCTTTAGCAGCATAGTTTAACCTGATTTCTACCACTTCTGTTATACTCGACAGCAAATGTCGATGATGAACTTGCAATATATGAAAAGGTTCACAGGTTCGAGTCAGCATTAAATAAAATATTTATACATCGCTTTGAGTTTCATGTACAATGTGATTTCTATACAACTCTATTCGATATACCCAATTGTTTGCCATACCAGTTCTTTGAGTTCTAGTTTTGTAAAAGCTGATTACGTAAGTGTTTTTACAAAGATTTAATAATAATCTACCTAAAATTCTGTTTCATTTACTTTCCCTTCACTAATGCTGTTGTTATCTTGCCTATATCACACAAGTATATAACTGTTCACTGCACATTGTGGGGATGGTTGCAAAGTTTTACTCAAAAATAACAATGTTATATATAACTGTGTTGACGTGAGAAGGCACTTTGACTTAACTAGCGTATTATATTCAATGCACACTCGAACTTCGCGTTTACGTTGATTTGTTTTTTTTTTTTTTTTTATTATTATTCTCGTACGAAACTAAAACGAAAGGCCTACCTCGGCAAAAATAGCGCAGTCGAGAAGAAATGGTGAAAATCAAGTTTATCCTGCTGCTGAAAGTTTCACGGTCAAGCGTGATTAATCGATGGTTACGTCTCGTGCGACATTCCCTACGCTTAATCGACATCTTGCATATTGCAGGCTAAACAAAATCGGCAAGAATCCGAACTTGGTAGCGCACCGCGAAGAGGATCTTGGCAGCGAATCAAAAACGATAAACGCTGTTGTGAACGCCCTGGCGGAGCAGGCGGCGCACGCCAGTGCCAGCGAGGAATCGGTAATTATTTCGAAGAGCCCTACTGATGCGGAGGCAGCCTCGTCACATGGGAACATACGTCGAGATTGCAGTTTACGCGGGCAGTTGCGACCTCTCTTTACTACTCGTTTTTAGCGAGAGAGTTTTTATTGTGTTTTTTTTTTTGGCTTCTTTTTTGTACAATATAGAAAAGGACGATTGTATTTTATACTCGCGAGGACACGATGTGTTCGGTTGATTTTGTAAATGGAGCTTCTGTCGCGCTGACTTCGCGATGGATTTTGACAAAATTTTGGATCTCAAAATTGTTATCGAAATAATTATTTCAATGTATACGGATCTGTTTATAATACTCAATCTTTGATTTAATAAATTATAAGTTCATACGAATGCCCAGTCAAAACTTGAATATCGGAAAATGCACCGGGAAGTGGCTTATTATCGAGTAGTTGAAAGTTTTGTCACTAATAAACACTCGAATTTCGTCTATTAATGTCTGTAAATAAAAAATCTATGCTGTTTCATGACGATGTGTCGAGCAGATTGTTTCTTGGACGGTAAGACAGGTCAATGTAATTTGTATAACTCTTTTACTAACTCATACAAATTTTTTCATGTGTTTTTATTGTGCTTCTGTTTATTGAACTAACCAACTCAATGCTCACGAAACGTATTATACCAGAAAAGTCTTCAAGACGAAGGTCCAGCTAGAAAAATATCGATTTTCACGAAAGGCCTGGGGGCGACCATTTTCAAAAATTATTTAAAAGAGATCTCTGTCCTTCTTTCCAGGTCCATAGTATGGAGCTCCGATCGTTGCCGACGTGCCTCCTACCCAGGCCGAAGTCGGAGAACAACTTCGCCAGTCAGGAGCTGACGCGAGAGGGCCGTAGGGTATTCCACAAGAGCGACACCTTCCACAAGGACTCGTATCAATGACGACACTCGTACTACTAGCCCGCGCAGCGGTACTAAAGCATAGTCGCCGTCTGCTCTGAACTTCCTCGGCGACTACGCGATTCACGGGATTCCCACAAGTTTGCGCACATGTCTCTCCCTTCGATACGCGATATATACATATAAGGGAAATTAAACTACTAGAGTAATGGTGCAGTAAATGACTTTTGCTATGATCGACACGTACACATACCCACATGCACACGAACAAAAGCCGCAATTATAGAGTCACACGATTATACGAGTAAATAAAGGACGAGTATACGTAGCTCTCTCTATACATATATCCAAAGCGACGATTGACGAGGCGGCGATGATCGCAAGAGCAAACGATGAGTGATATCAAAAAGTAAATACGCACCGCCCTCACTCTGTCACGATGCTTCAATGCGACTACATAGACGAAGAGGGAGAAGTGACAAACTGATTCAACAGTATCCCCCGAGGGAGTCCCGTGAGTGTGCTCCTCCTGCGAAATAAAGTGTCTCTTCTGTGTGGAAAATCCAATCCGAAGATTTCTACGAAGAACCATCGAAATCCAACTCGGAGGAGGAGTCTTTAGTACTGCTGGACTAATAATAATTCATGGGTATAACGTACAATGCCTAAGCTTTCGAAAGCTCTCCATTGTTTGAACCCTGTAAAAAGTAACTCCGCCAAAATGAAGAAGTGTGCGTTATGATGTTGCGCGAACGAATTCTATGTTCTTTTCCGATCGTTAGTTCTTTGAAAACCAAACAAACTACAGAAAATAAAAACACATGTGCGACCAAAGTTATCAATTCGATCAAGTGCAGAAAAGACGAGAGAGAGGAAGACTCTTCATTCTTTTTCGAGAAAACAAAATTGTACACACACACACACACACACACACAGACACACACGAATACACTAACGTTCATATTAAATATATGCGAAGAAGAGAGTAGAGGCCTACGAAACAATTAAGAGAAGGTGTGAGTTCATATGTGTGCGTGGGTGTTATTGGGTGGGTGGATCAGAGAGCGTGGGTGCTGCGCGCGCGCGCGCGCGCGCGACGATGCACGTGGGCGATTTTACGGATCGAGAAAAAGATATTAAACGAGGGAGAAATATTATACGGTACGTTATTAGATACAGTTAGTGAGAAAACAAATAATTGACGCACGATTTTCTATTCACAAAACATGCATATAAGTATATTATAATAAAATTGATGCTATGACTATATAAAAGTGAGATAATTATTGCAATATCGTTCGGTTCCGGCTTTGGCAAGGATTATTGCAGTAGCCGCTTTCGTTTATGTTTTGCTGAGAGTACACTTGACGGAATGAACAGCTGGTGCAAGTAAAATATTTGCCTGAATTCTTTTCCTGAAAATCTTCCGTTTGCAGGATTTTTCAAAAGTTTAGACGAGTTCAGCCAGAACTTTTATTCCCCGAGTGTATATCACAGACCTATATGTACAAAAAATGAAGCAACTCTCAATAATCTAATAAATCTTGCAATACTCGAAAAAGAAATGGCGAATGAATACCTACGATCCTACAGAAGAAAGGTACTTTTATCTGCTCATAGTCGTCAGGTTATTTAGTTTACAATTGATATTTGTAAATTTACCTTTTCGAGATTTCTAGAATATCGCGATGATTATTTTACGTTCGTATACCTGATTTCCATTAACGTGAGATTTGAATAACTCGTTTGTTGACAAATTCTTTTTCACTAATGTAAGCACCCTCTTAGAGTGATAAAATGATATTATAGGTGGTACTATTTACATTATTTTGTAATGTGCAAAGAGATTATTGTACTGTCGAAGAAATTTTGTAGCAAACTTTAGTAAAGAAAACGTACGAATGTCAATTGTGAACATAAACTAGTTGAATTTAAAGAAGTAAACGGTATCCGAAAGACCGTCCTTAATTATATCGGAGAAAAATATGAATCTATAGGCGCTGATGAAACTAACATAAAAACCGATTCAAGAAGAAGCAAATTTAGTTGATGCATGGGAGAGTGTAATATCGTAATGACGCTAAAAGCCCAAAGACCGTGTTACCTTGTTGTGTGTTCTTTGGGCTTTCAAGATGAATATGTGGGGGACAAAAATTGAGGGATTTAATAAAACCACATTAATGCCAAGCATAGAAACGGAGTCTTTATACAAGATAAACGATTGCTATGTACTATAAAACAGAAATGATAAAGCTATAAATACTATAAATACTATATAAATATATATATATGATAAGTTATTGTTATTATTATGATTGCAATGATTACCAAACATTACTATATTATTAGACAAATTATAAATATATAAATACGGTATATATTATATATTAATGAAAGAGAATATGTATAGTAGTAAACAAGGGCACGTTATCGCTGAATGAGCATATTAAAAGTTTATCGTACAGATCATTAACAAGTTTTACTTTAAAGATGCATATAATCGCAACATCCTGTAATAATAGATTAGGGTTTCTTTTTCAAACGGGGTGCAAACGTGAGAAGCCATTAAAATTTCCCGCTTTGATTTGTATAGTAGTAAAATGAATAAATAACAATGCGATAAGTGAATATATGACTCGCACACCCCTTCAATATATTACACAATAAAGAAATCTCTATTGGGTGAGAATAAAATTAAACAAGTATAATGCTATTATATGTATCGACAAAATAAATTTGCATAGTATTTCTATGCAAATATTATTATCACTGACATGATTTAAAAATAAGGGAAAATTTGGCGCTTGTCGTTCCTTTGGTAGAAATGAGTTCATCAATAGATGTGTATTATTTTTTACATCCAGTCATTTTCCTTTGCAATAGCAACACCATATTCACTGTGTTGAAAAAAAAAATGTTCAAATGAAACGAAGAAAAGGGAAAAAGCACAAGATTTTTTTAATTATTTCTAATATGCGGTGCATTCATATCTTTACGATAACATATAACTTGCATATAATGTAAATACGTCCTATACGCGATAAAATTATTGAGATATGATCATTTGCACACGTAAATAAAAATACAATTATACATATGTAACATACACGAACACACGAATGAGAAGAAATATATAATACTTATTTATTTCCTTTTTTTCGTAAAAAAGTGATAGCTCTTATGCCTTCATTTTTGCATCCCTGCATTCGCCTTGAAATATTTGACGGTAAGAGAAACACTGTTAACTATTAAATAACAGAAAAAAGTATCGCAAAAACATGCTACTACTAGTACTACTACTACTCTGCAACTACTTCGCGATGAGAATTAATTAATCGAAAGAAAAAGAAAATGTTAAATTAAAAAAAAAATACACAATAAATGAAGAAAAAAACGAAGTAAGCTCTAGTTCGAAAACATATAAGAAATAGAAATTATTGCTACAGAATAGACACAAATCACATATTACTAATGTTAAGACCGGGACACTCTAACTGATTAAAAAGAAAAAAAAAGGGTTTTGGTACACATATTACCAAAGCATCAATTCAAGAATAAGAAAATATAACTATTAGGCAACTTTAAACTCACTGCAGAAGAGAAAAATAAATAAGCGAATGGTGCATCTAAGCGGTATGAAAATTTGGAGGTGTTCGTGTGTATAAGCTATACAGATGTAGATTGGCTGTAAAAAATAGTGATACAAGAAGTTCTTTTTTTATAGCGACAATTTATTGGAAACGAGGATGCGAGCGCGAACGTAAATGATCATCCAAGAACCGGAAATGGTTTTTACGAATTCGGCGTAAAATTTGAAAATTTTATTGACCCGTGTATCTTATCTCACTGTACAATTTATATTCTTAGATATTAGTAGGGACTATTGAAATTAACGTGTTTATCCTTCGCTAAACGGTAGAAAGTAATAAGCAATATCCGTGTTAAATTTTGCCCGATTTCGAGTCCATCAGATTTGTCAAAATTGAATTATTTTCTATTGAACATTTTGCCGTTGTAAATCAGAACGGTAAGGATGAATTAGAAATTAATTAAGCCTTCAAGACGTGATTATTCATGATAATGAGCCTGTACTATTTGGGGAATTCAAGACTAAAGCGTTCATTCCAAAATCTTGCATATCAGGAAATTCTTTTATATTACCAAACGGTGAACGTATATTCGTACAGATACGTTTCTGAATTTCCCAGTAGGTCCAAATCGATTTGAGTGAAGATTTGGGGCTTTTTATAATTTTTTATCTTTTTCGTTTTAAGTAAGGCCGCCTCCGAAACAATGATATGAAAAATTCGACTGCGAGGATTATAATCTCCAAAAACGAATTAAGTCACAACACAACAATTAAAAATCAGACAGCATAACTGGATATAATATAATACGACATCACAAGCGTCCGAAAGAAAGTCTCACTTTTCACTATAATCTCGAGCCGTTTCCGGTTTGAAGGACATTGCATCAAATTAAAAAAAAATTACACGCGACCGAAATGTATTACCATGCGAGCTTGCGTTCAAATCATGTTTGTATAAGTGTGCGTAAATAGACACACACTGGATGAACTGGGCTTTAAGACCTACAGATATGTCGAAGAATGCAGCTACGATGATTCGAATTAAATTTCCAGTAATTGGATTGCTAAATGTATTGTTGATATATACTCTATATGCTTATAATAAAGGCCTATGCTAACAACTCGATATGTAGCAGCAACATGCCGCGATTTGGTTTGCGTTAGACGAATTCGGCCGAGTTAAATTGTGCTTGCGTTCTTCGGTGTATCCAGATTCTCAGACAGATTATCGCGCGTTTATTTTACATACTTGCAGAATATAAAATTATGGAAAGGATGACATTGCTGCAGAGATTTTTGTGCAAAATTATAATCTCCGTGAACTTACCGCAGATTATATCGTATTGCAAGTTAATTTGATAGTGTGTAAAAAAAAAAAACAAAATCGAATCGATTGCCCAGATTCATGTTCGTGAGAAAAGTGTTACGACTAATAACCTAATGTAGTGCGCCTTATAAAATAATAACCCTAGTGTCAATTTTCTACGAGACGAATATAAATATTGTATGCGCGAAGCCTCTCATACACATCAAAACTGCGCACACGTATATGGCAAACTACAAGTTTAATTAAGTGAGGTGTAAGCGCGTGAATATGCATTTACGTAGTTAAGTGCAAGGAAGCATTTTAATTCAAAGTGGATAAAAGCTCGTTCATTTCGCAAATTGGGGTATTTAGTATTCACTACAAGCTAATTTTGCTTCTTTCGAGAGCCTTCACTCTGTTGCTTCATAAGTGAAAATAGAACGTCAATGAATTAATCGCTTCGAGATCCATGGAATTGCTGTATTGAAAGATTTTAACGAAGTTAAGTTAGCCAGGCGATTATTTATATTTTAGAAAAACGACAGTCCTAACCAAATAGCCGAAGTAAAAGTAATATTTTTAGAACTATTTGAATAACGTTATATAGAAGTTGAATGCAGAATTTCTTGAATGATCGAACTGTTGTTTTTGAAAACGTTTAATTTATGTAATAATGTTAGTAGTATTATTTATGTACTGATAAACCAACTGTTAAAAAAAACAATGATATTGAATAATCACAGAACGTCATTTTTAAAATAGTACACTGTTGAAAATGCACATTATGTTGATTTCAACTATTTTATATTTGGTTATTGTTAATGTTATAAAACAAAATAAACTTACATGCTCTTATAGATTTTCCGACAAACTGCTGTACAGTATTACTCGAGATCGTTACATCCTGCATATCCCTCGTACTTCTCATTTTATCTATTTATTTTTTCTACTTTTTAACTTTTATGATACATCTGCCAAGTGTACAAATGTTTTTCGATATCTGTTTCCAAGCTTATTTCATTTTTTTTTCACTCGAAATAATCCATAGTCACGCGCCTACGCCACGAAATTACTCGCGGGTGTCGAAATGTGTTTGTGCATGCGATGTGGCTCTGCGAGAGAAAGGAAAATGATTAGAAAATAAAAGAAAGATGTATACTATATTACTTATGCGCTATACTTACAGAATACTGTTACTTGAGCTGGTACAAGTTAAACTGTTCTAAAATTTATTTTTCTAGCAAAGGCGAGAGCCTGTTGTGCAAGAGAGACAGATCGAGAGTGCTTCATATTTTTAATAACTACTACTGTACATAAATTCAGCATATCGAAAGACAGTGATTATTTTTGTTTATCTGTTGGGACGAAGAAGGGGTTGTTTGTCGGTAAATGCAGGTAAAGGTTGACTTGGAATGAATGACGCACATGTGAGGCAATGAAAACTTTCATTCAACAATAGTCTTTCTTCTAAACGATTCCTAAATGTTGCGTGACAAAATGCAAAGAATTTTATTTTTAGTACTATCGTTTATTATCCCGAGACGTATATGTAAAGAGACTATGGCAAAACTTCTGTCTTCATCTTGCACAACGAAAGACGTGGTACGAATATTTTTCTTTTATTTCTACATCTGCAGAATTTTTTTTCTTGATCTAAACATGAAGGGATACAGTGGCTTCTCGTTATGTATTGCTGGACTTAGAACGAAAAGGTTCTTTGGAATTATGGACGTGTTTTTTCACTTAAACCATTGACGTAGATTAAATATGTATGTTGAATATAAACATGGCAAAAATTAGTTAGTGGATATTATTGTTAATTGATCATCGTGCTAAATATTCGTAAGTACTTGTAACAGACTATTTATTTTTAACGATATTAAATAGAGTATTGGAATCACATTGGAAATATAATTGAAAAATAATTTTATTTCGTTATAGTTATCGATCACCTCAGTTTATTGCTACAATTACTTACATATAACGCGAGAACACTGTATGCATTATTTTAAAAAAAGGAGCGAAAAGAAAAAGAGTGTTTCAAGCATATGTCCTGAAACCAGCAATTTTAAATACACTTGCCATAATGAATGCCTTAGCGAACATAATGTATTGTACACATACAGTATGAAGAAAATGCAAAGTATGTATAGGATTATTATATATAATGCTGATAACGCGATATGTGAAGAATAAATACATACAAAAATGACAACTGCATAAGTCAAGGCGATTAGATTAAGATATAAAACAAAATAAAAACGTATTAATTATAATACGTTACTGTAAATATATTAGACAGAATTATATTCAAGAACGTAAATAAAAATAAAAAGTAAAATGAAAAAGAATCAAGGTTTCACTAGTGACCTACATATTAAATATACTAGTTTTCAGTATCGTATATTTAATATGTAAAACACGTAGGCGTCAACATAACAAACAACAAATCAAGAGAAAAATTAACGTACGTAAATTTATCAAGAGTCACGATAAGAAAGCAAATAAATATACTACGCACTAACAATGAGTTGACTTTTTAGAGGGAGTCGTGCGAGAAAAATAAATCTCAGTGAAAAAAAAATCATCTCTGTTCTTTTTCTAAGCAAAGTATTTAATGTAAAAAAGTACATTCAAGTTCTTTTCACTGAACAAAAAATAAAAAAAAAAAACGAAAAAATATATTAATGAACAAATTGACGCTGCCGACAGTGTAAAATCACTCGCTTTATCGACTTTTTTGTAGTCGGCTTTTCCCCTTTTCTATATAAATACAAACTGGAAAAAATAAATGATAAAAAAAAAGATGGACATGACAAATTATACCAAATAAACTTCATTACATGAATTCGAGCGCGATAGACGACAAATAAAACAAAAAGCATGTGTGCACGTGCGAAAGTGAGCGAACGGAAGGGAGCGAAAACGGAAGAGCAAGAGAGAACAAGTGCGAGAAAAAGACGATGAGTGACAGAGTGCGAATCCGAAGCTTAGAAGCATACATTAGAAGACACAAACCAAAAAACACATAACGATTCAAAGAGTAGCACGAGGTTTCGCTCGATCATGCGATTATATACATATATAAATATTATAAATAAGAACAATGAATGAAAAAGGAAAGAGGAGATTCGTGGACGACGTTCGAGGGGGGGAAATTCACGCGACCCGCATTGAATAGAAACTATATGAATCGTGAATTAAAAATAAAGAGAACGGCATCACATTCGAATTAACATTGCAACAAAAATGCGTAGTTTTGTAATCTTCTAATCTCTATTTTAACAAAAAGGCTAGAAAGGGCGAAGTATTGTCACGATTTTAAAAGAGAAAGAGGAGGGGTCGACGCGGTGATTAAAAAAAAATAAATAAACTAATAATAAAACAATGAAGTTCTCCTACTCGCTAGTTTTTTTCGTGGGCGTGTGGATGATGATGTTAATGACAATGTTGTTATTGAGAAAAGAGTAAAATAGTCAATTTCGAAACATAGCCATTAAAGTAGCGTTGTAAGGGAGTTTTCATGATCAGCGTCTATCAGAAAGGCGCAAAACATAAAGAAGCTGATGGGAAAAAGATGTAATGAGTGAAAAAGCGAGAGAAACAGAGCGAGAGTGAGGGAGAGAACGAGAAGCAGTAAGGAAAAGAAAAAAAGTTTCGACACTGTTGTTCGCGGACTCGTTTATATATAATATATATATATATATATATATATATATATATATATATATATATATATATATATATATATATACATCACAACGCTCCGCTATCTTCGAGGATTTTTACCGTATTCCATTGTTCGAGCGATTAATTGTGAAAAAGGAATTAAGAGAAAGTCTTCGTTTATTCTGACCTATGTGTTCGTCCATTCGGTTGGAGCTTGAATCGTATAGGTCTTAGGTGAATCCTGTATGTTCCATTAGAGCTTTGTAATTAAAACTGCTTTATTTGAGTGTGTTTAGGAGCTTATGAAGTTCCTTAACATTTGGATTGAAAACTACGTAGTAAAATGTCGCAGTAGACACTGAAATCCGCAAAAAGTTAAATAAAATAATTGAGAGCAGTCGTGACATGACTTACATTAGACTTACAAATGTTATGGGACTTCACGTGGGATATAGACTGTCATATCATTTACAACTAATTCGTTATACTAATCGTAGGTTACTCGTATGATGTTCTTGTATGGTTGTGATTGTCAAAGAATTTGTTTCGAAATTTGTCAGAAAGTGAGCCTTTTACGTGTTTCGTGTTACGGTAGTCAGTGGTACTTGACTTAATCTCCTTGTACAGTTTATAGAGATGTCTATGAGCTCCGATTAATTGCGAGGTAAAGTTGACTATCGGCAAAGACAACGGAGACAACTGTACAGTTTTATATCAACAGCAATGTTAAAGCGACAGAAATCTAAATGTTAAAGGTGTCACACAGTTATAACAGCAAAGTTAATCGTTATATGCATATTATCGTTTGATTAACCTTTTGACATCGAATAACGATCGAAAGCAATACGGTTACTCTACCCGCTGGTATTTGAATAATGAAAATTTGTGCAAATGCAAATTTTGATTACGAATTTGAGTGTCAAAAAGTTAATGTAATCGACGAGCGAAACTAGAAAATGAATGAAACAATCGGCGAAGTTATCGGTCTCTAACAACGGAATACAGTAAAGTCGATGATATTTTTTATCAAAAGTACTCAGCGAGATCCATAACTGACTCAGTCACTACTTATCACTCACTCACTCAAAACATCTACTATGAATATGTGCTTTATATAGTTTAACAAAATAAAATATTGAAAAAACCTTTGCTATATTCTTTATTTAAAGCTTCCATTTTAATAAACTCCAATTTATATTATTAATATCATTTTGTTCCTTTCTTATAAACTAATATACGCGCACCGATCGTCATGGTTTTTACGAATGTAATAACGATCCTTAGTTCTTTCTTTCATTATAAACTCAGTCTTGCTCTCACATTCGTTAGTTGCAAACGTTTTATCAAAAACTCGCTTGCTATAATTACTTGATACTCGAGCACCATCCCTCGCGGGGATTCAAATCGTAACGAACTTTTTTTCGTTTGATTAAATTATTAAATAAACATATGTAAATATCGTTCAACTGCAGGGAGTATCGAACATCAGGGAATAAGCAAATCCGATCTGATCTTAGCCCTCTGCAACTCGGCGGTACTGTTGCAGGTGAGATAGAGTAGCAGCTCTTGTTGGAGTGCATCAGCCGCCTCGTCGACGGCTTGTTGTTTCTCCACGTCGAGTAGCTCGGGTAAGTACTCGTGCATCAACTGCACGATCGCCGACAGCTGGGCCTCGGACCTGCGTACGCGACATCGCAGTTATCTCTTTTTTTTTTTCTTTAACACGACGTATAAATACCTCGCGGACAGCAATACCCTGATGTCGGCGTCCTCGATCGGCAGAACTTCGAGGAGACAGTACTGCAGCGCGCCGACGTTCCTCATCACGCAGACCTTGCAGACCTCGGTGAACGAGTAGGCGTCCAAAAATTTGGTCAGCCGTTTTCTCGTGCCGGCGTTCACCTGCATCGGCAGCAACACGACCCTGTCCACCGAAATGGCCTGATGCATCGGAAATAAAGAAGACGCGTTGATCGTTAAACCGCTTACACGCGCAAAGTCGAAGCAACGAACCTTGAGCGCCAGCACGCTGGCTCGTGCCCTGTTCTCGTCCTCGAAATCTATGTCACAGCTGCCGTCGACGGTGTTCTCCACGCCGAGCTCTAGGTCGGGCAGGGACGTCTGGAAGAGCTTGTCGTCGAACTGGCAGAAGACGGTGCCGTGGGCCTGGATAACCGGTTTCTCGTCGAAACTCGGCAGGTCCAGAACCACCGTGGCGATGACCTCCTCCTGGGGGCCGATCTCGTCAGTCGGGATCCAGATCTTGTCGTCGAGCAGCGTCCAGAAGACGAACACGCCGTTGCTGTCCTCCTCGTTGTTATGGCAGATGTAGATCGTCGGCTCTTGGAGCTTGCTGGAGGAACAATTTTAAAATTAGAAAAGCGGTTAACCGAGCTAGCTTCGCTATAAATCAGTTGAGCACGATTATTTATAACTATAGTCAAAAAGGTCAGACACACACGGCGCGGTAGTTCTCTAGACTCGGTTTACATTCTCCGACGTTTCTCTTGCTTTCTCGGCTGAAAAGTTCATGCATGGTATTTTCGGCTGTATATGTATTCAGATTGCGCGCGGAACAGGGAGCGAAGATAGAAAGGATGACGATTGCGAGGATCGATAAGCGCCGAGCCGCGGCACAGATAAAGTTCGACGCTATCGCGTGGACGGTCGTCAACAAACTGTGCTGTGATTCTCTTTTGCGCATTCGATATAATAAAGTTTAAAAACAAAAACTTAATCTTTTGAGTTGAAAAATTAAATAATTAACTCGGCAGAGAAGTTACTATCACAGCTAAAGTGCAGCAGAGCGCGCTATCGCATTCGAGCTGAATAAGCTCTTGGAAATATAAGCGACTTGCGACACTTTGCTTAGTTCGCTGAAACGGAATATAAAAAGGAGCTCGTAACGCTGTTTTTATAAGTTGGATGCCATAATTATTGCGCCCAGTTCAAAATTGATTAGAATCGTGTCAACCGTAACGTAACATAAGCAAATAAGCAAAAAAAAAAAAAAAAAGGCGATCGCAAGCGCATCCCTACTCGTAAATAAAAACAATGCTAAAAAATTCCATTCCGCGTTTCAAATACCCCATCAGCAGCAGCGCAGCCGACTCTCATCTATTATTGGAGTGGGCGCGTCGTCGGGGGTGTAGTGTAGGTCATAGACCAGACACACTGCAGCAGTGTCCGTCGCGCGGCGCAGGCGCGAGTCTCGGCCAAAGAAGCCGGAGCGTGAAATCGACCCGCGAAAAAGTGCAGAGCCTCGCTTGCCAAGTCGCCGCCGCGAAGCGACCTCATACTCGCGTAGAATCGAGCTTGCAGCTAGTGGACGAGCTTACGCCTACTCGGCGAGTGAGAACTACAGAGAATGAAAAAAAAAAAAAAAAATAATAATAATAATAATAACACAACGCGCTGAGATTCGTCGGTGCCGTAACAGAAGTATATAGGATAGAGAGAGAGAGAGGGAGCGTCGCGACGCCGGCGCGCGCTCTGCTTCTCTCGCGCACTCGCCCATTCGTCAGTCACCCGTAGGACGCCGCAGCGGTGAGCTGCCGCTGTTTTCTCGCTCCTCGTGAAGCGCACAAGTATACACGTACGCGAGAGCGGAGGGTTATTTACCCAGTTGCACGTGCCGTGGTCTAACCCCTTGGACACACACACACACACACACACACACTGTGCGAGATGCGATGAGGAGAGAAACGCAGAGCAGCGAGTAGAGAAAAGCTGGCGGAGCTCGTTGACAGTCGGGAAATCTCCGCGTCGGTTTCCCAGGCGACGAGGGGGTGCAAGAGAGACGGAAGAGGACTACAGTAGCTCGGGATGATGAACTGATGCTGAGATGTGAGAAGACATAGTCGCTGCATGCACAGCGAAGGTGAGTGGCTTGTATACTCCTCTTTTGAGCGCTTTTCTCAATGGGTCAGCGTCGAGGCGCTTCGATTCCGTTGATCATTGGATAATCGGGGCCGAGAATGCTCGCGGAGAGATGGATTATGCAACGGAGAGAGACGCGAGTGGCCGAGCCGAAATTTTTTCATTTCTTTCGTACAGTTGAGAGACATAGATAGAAGGGAAGAGCGATAATTAGCCGTAGTTTGTCGGTCGAAATTACGACAGATAAGTAGCTCGTATGCTGCTCAGTGATAACCGGAGTTCGAGGACTGAAAAAAATAACTATACAATTTTCCATCCTGGCTAGATAGCGAGAGCGTATTCGAAACGGCAGCCTCTGCTTTTTCAATATTTGCCTTTGAATTAATCCTCGGAGAGTAGCAAACAGTCGTAAATCAAAGGATAACTCGACTCCTCCCCGCAAAGGAGGCGTCGGGACACATGTGTGGGATTGTTTTGATCCCTCCCCGCAAGCTATCTCGGTTATCGGTTCCTGGCATCTCGGCCACTTTCGGCGCTCAGCCTTCCTCCTATAGACAACCTTATCGATGTTGCCTTTCGAGGAATGTCGATGCGATACGCCATCGATTTTACAGCCGGCCAGATGCTCGTCTCCGGTTTATTTCAACGCGGATACGGGGGGAAAAAAAAAAGAGCCCCCGAGGCGACTTCCTCGCTAATCGACAAGGGCAGTATCGGGTTTTTGGGTCAGCGAGAGACTTTGTCCCTTTGTCCCGTCCATCTGCCTCTACAACTTCGCGCGAAACAACGGCGATATTTTCTCCTTGTTCCATGCCTCAAGGTTCTTCGTACAGCGGCGCTTGCACAAACACGTCCGCGAGTAATGAGCTTAGATTCGGATAAACTATGCATGCGGCGGCTCTTCGTAAGCCAAGGGTCGCGTCGAGTATATATATATTTTTTTTTCCCCACGAAAGTCAGATGATCTCGGTCAGGCACGCAATCGCTGCTGGATTTGATTAACCGTTAACACGGTTAAAAAAAAAAAAAAAAAATCCATACACAGCAGCTTCGTCGCTGGAATGCGAGAAATTTTCTTAATCCTCGGATCGCGTGTTCCCTTGTTCGTTCCTAACCTTGCCTCGAGAGTAAGGGCTGCTGCTGCTGTTTGATCGATCATTTGCATTTTGACACGTGTATTTCTATAGCTATACGTTGCAGTGGGACGAACGCACGCGATGCGGTGATTATAAGTCAATGAAAAAAAAAAAAAAAAATATACTCTTGTCGACAGTCCGGTATGAGTATAGAAGAAAGAGCAGCGGTGTACCAAAGGAGAAGATGACGATACGCCGGCACGTCCTTGCCGGTCTGCGCCGTGCGTTCCTGGCCGCGGGCGTGCTCGCCCTCCTCATTCTCGCCTTGTCCAGCCAGGACCGATCGTCGTCCTCCTCCGCTGCCGTCAATTCGTTCAGGGAACCCGTCGCTCTCGAGGTAAGCTCTCTCTCTCTCTCTCTCTCTCTCTCTAATGCGACGTATATCAGTTAAAGGGATTCCAAGCTCGTTCAGTTCGATCGTGCGGCAATCGGATTAGTTACACACCGCGAGCGATTTTCCGAACGAGACTCTCCCATTGTAATAGCGTATAAAGGAGAGATAAAAAGCACCGCCGACGGCTTGCGTAACGCGCGCGATCGCGATCTCCGTTACGCAAACGCGCAACATCGACTTCGTTGCGCGGAATCCAGCCCATTATTCCGCATACGTACGCGCGTATAATTGCAATAGCCGCGTAACCTCCGCTTCGTTCCCAGGGAGTAATGGAAACAAACTCTCCGTGAGGCAGACGAGCGAGTACATGAGTTTATTGATAAAATCGGCACGTAAGCGCTTCTTTAGCATCTCGTACAAGCGATGACGGCAAAGTGACATTTATCCCTTCCTCGCCGATCAATCATCTCTCTGGAGCGGCAATCGCGCGACCTTAACCTTCCCGAGCGCTATGATTGGTCTAGATAGCTCGAGATCGAGTTCACTCGGTATATATATATACGATGTTTCCTGATGACCGATTTCGCCGGGAGATCGGTTTCGAAGTGTCGAACGTAGGGTCGCCTAGGCGTGGCCGACGTGAGCGCGACGACAATACTCTCTCGTCGTCTCTGCATGCGATGCTCTAGGTCGAAATCAATAAGCGGAAGCCACCGCCGCCGCCGCCGCTCCTCCCATCTTTCTCCCGCGCGCACAATGCACTCTCGGAGCTGCGGATACGCCGATCGGGTGTTGGAGCAAACGTGCGGTCGAGTCGAGTCGAGTCTTCAAGAATTTCTCGTACATATACGCGCCAAGTCTCGTTCCAACGATACGACGATATAAATATAGGCCTGGGAACCGCGTATTCGACTGTTTTTAAACACACACACACACGCGTCGCGCGTGACTGCGGACGCTGAAAGTCTAACGAGGCCTGGCTTCGATGAATTTTTAAGCCGGTTTGGATCTAAATTTTCATCAGGACGAGGCGGCGATGACGCAGGAAGAGCGACTTATCGAACAGGGCAGACTCTCGGACACCGAGTCCCGGATGATGGAGCGTCGCAAGTACCTCGCGGAGCGCTGCAAGGAGGAGGGTCTCGACCGACCGGGCAACGACTCGCTTCACCGACCCAACGCCTGGGAGTTTCTTGTAAATAGGGAGCACCGACTCATCTGGTGCAACGTCTTCAAGGCCGCGTCGACCTCGTGGATGTACAACTTCAACCTGCTCGCCGGGTAAGTTATCCTCTACACTGAGTAAAAATTCTTTAATGAGTGAATCTGATTAATATATCAGATTTAAAATTTAGTACATAACAGTACTGTTTGGGTAAGTGGTCTTATAATTTCTTTCGCTTAACTACGTCAAATATCAATAATAACAATCATATTCGAATAAGCGCGTAAAATTGCACAGCAAAAAAACAAATTTCATTTCAGTATTAGTAAAATTTAATACAAAGCAAGCGTAACCGTCCGTTACTGTATAATAAAATGTTAATATCTAGTTTTCTCTCAGTGTACGTGTATTAGTTTGTACGTCGGCTAACGATTAGTGCTTCGAAACAGGTACAGTCCGCAGTTTCTGAAGGCGTCGAAGGCGGTTCCGGTATCGCTGGCCAGGCAGAAGTACCCGCGGCCGACGGCCGAAGAGCTCGGCAAGTTCCTAAACGACAGCCTGAGCTTCCTCATAGTCCGACACCCCTTCGAGAGGCTATTGAGCGCCTACAGGGACAAGTTGGAGCACAGCCTGCCTCATACCTTCCACAGCAAACTCGGCTCCCACATTGTCTCGCATTATCGGACCAAGGCAAGTGTACACGTAACCGATATGACTCCGCGTCTTTCGTTTCGCGCAGTATCATGCCATTGTTCAGTGTCTCGAATAAAAATCTTACTTGAAACCTCGACAGAGCCCAAAGTCGAGTGGCAAACGCGGGCCAAGGTACCCGCTGTTCGAAGAATTCGTCAGGTGGCTGCTGTGCGAGTGGAAGGCCGGCAACGAGCTAGACATGCACTGGACGCCAATCGTCAATTTTTGCACTCCGTGTCAAGTGCGCTTTGACGTTATAGCGAAATTCGAGACGCTTCACGTGAGTACATACTCCGATATTCTGCTGAGTAAGCCGGAATTTATCTCTCGGAGTCGAATTTAAGAAGTCTCAAAAATTTGCATTTCGGATTCGCAGGATGACCAGAATTACCTCATTAAGCAAGCTCGCGTGGCTCACATAATTAAGCCCGAGTGGAAGAACCCGACACGGGGGGTCCAAACGAAGGACGTTGTCGAGCAATACTTCTCTCAACTTTCAAAGATGCAAATCAAGCAGCTCTACGAGATGTTTAGGTATAAAACATTTTTTTAGACCTCAATGCTTTTATTAATCGTTAACATTTTCTCAACAGATACGACTTCATTCTGTTCGATTACTCGCTGACGGAGTATCTGGAGAACGGACGGGACGAGGCGACGAAACTGGTCTGCAAGAAATGACGCTCGGAGTCCGCCTTATTGTTTAAGCTTTATTAGCTGCATCGCTCGGCATTTTGTTTTCACCTCCTTTCGTACGGACGAGACATTTTTGCGATGAAAAAATGCGCAATACGCACGGCCTAGGAGAAATCATTCGTGCAAATTAGACGTAGACGCGTCGTCGGAGCGATTTCTCGTTAGTTTTTAGATGAGAAAAATTTGATACGAATGTAGGTATAAATTCACCAAAAGTGAGATACGTAGGCAATCATCGTTTTAAGCGACTTTTGCTAACACTTTGAGTTTTTGTAAAACGAAAATTTAAGCAAAATTCGTTGGATAATCAAAATGGCCTATATAACGTGAATTTCTTGTACACGTCGTATTATTTGAATCCAAACGTAAACCTCTGTATTTACGGGTTACGCAATGCGAAATTGTTGCTTTGTTGAGAAGCTTTGTCCGTGGATAAAACGTGGCTTGGGTACCAAAGACAGAGAATTAGAATAACTATACGCCTAATAAAATAATAACTAATTTACGTACATTTTTTAAATTACAGCGTTTAGAGAGATAACATGTAATTTGTGATGCTACGAATACTTAAGAATTAATATTGTTAACGACGTATAATCTATAAGAAAGCAGAATTATCTTTAAAAAATATAACATAATTTTACACTAACAAATAACGAGCATAAAAGTTTAACACATTATTTATAACCGCAAGCAAAATAATAATAAAATAATGATGCTATAATAGACAAAGCATGGATAAACTAATCAGGCACTCAAAAGACTGCCAATTTACAGGATTTTTCCAAAACAATAAGAATCGTTATTTTTGTAAATTGCAGGAGTAGATTATGATTTACGCGCATGTGATATGAGAACGATAATTTCGAGTGAGAACCGAACTGTGCAGTTATTGAATTAAGCGGTAGCCGCGCTCGTAAAAGAGAAATGAATCAAAGAGATAAATCGCGTTTGTAAAAGGTCGCGCACGTTACATGTAGGTACAAGCATTTTTGCACCCTTTTCCACTGACATTGATCCAAAGAACAGCTATAAATCAGCGAAAGGGAAGAGATTTTACTACAGGTAGATTTTGCTAAGTAGTTTTCAATTTTTTCAAACTTTGCACATTTTTAACACCCGATAGTTTTTAACTAGCTTGTGATGCAAACAATGATACATTTTTTTAATCATTGCTCTAGATCTCTAATTTGTACTGCACATGAAACACGGTCTACTGTGTAGAGCAATTTTCAGCAGACTCTTTTCTGTTAGATCTTAATTATAATTAGTATAGGAGAAATTACTTGATATAGAGTTTATATCGTTGTTGAAGCAAATAATGTCAAATTTTAATCTGGCAAATTATACTGGTTTCTTGTAAATATGTATATTTTGTAAAAGGGCTAGCATAACACTATCGAGTAGCGAATATACTTTTACCTATAGTGCTGCCTGAGGCCCGACATAGTACTCTACGTATAAAATGGTAGGGTTTACTGTTGAACACCATTGCATCCGTAGCTCTAACCCTCTTTCAATTTACAACTACTTTATATACAACATGCGGTATATTTGTACACGATGAATAAAACAATTTAAAGTGAATATCTTTACCAGGTGGTTGTGTTCTGCAGTACCACTCCAATAATCCACTTGTCATGTACGACCAGCTGCCAAACTTTGTTTACTTTTATCACCTGCTGCTTCTCGTGCAATTGGTTCTTCCTTTTCTTTATCACTGGTTCCCCGGTGCTGGAGTAGCACTGAAAAAATATGCATATAACTACTTACTCACTTTTAATCCAACAAAGTAATAAGCTTACGTCACTGTCCGACTCTGAACTGCTACTGCCTTCTTGATACGAAGTCTTGACCGATATGTTATTCAAGATACTGTCGGTAACGTCCTCGATGATTTTGATATTGTTTTTCGTCCGAGTCAGCAAGTCGTTGACGTAATTCAGTTGCTTAGCAATGTTCTGCTCGACAGGATTACTTTTCGGCGCAACCTGTCGTTTGACCTCAGGTTTCGGTGACTGGTGGGAAGTGGATGCGTTGACATCTCTGACTTCCAGGATCTGTATATCGTCGTCGGACAAGATAGGGTCTACTTCCATTGTGTCAACCGCGAAAATATTCTCAACGAGTTCTCGAGATGCATTTGAAAGACCCGAGACGCGTACTTGTATTTTTATCAATTGTTACACGCGAAAAACAGTTTACCGGCACTTTCAAGCGCAGAGCTCGTCCTGATCAGCTGATCCTCCGCATGCGTTACGCGTTTACTGTACTGATCGCAGCGGCACCACGCCTCGTCGCGACGAACTACAAACTCACCCGGTAAATTTGAATTCGATATCCGAACGATCGACATCAAATAAACTCAATTTTTGAATTTCGTTGTAAAATATCGTAAACGTTTATTCATAGAAACGTCCCAGCATACAATTATAAAAAAACCTTCTTTCCCTCTATACTTTGTTTCAAGCTATTTGCGTACAGGTGCAATTAAGCGCGAGAGCGTCTCGGTTTGTTTATAATTTCTCGTAATTGCTCGAGCGATCGCTTTTAAAAATACGCACACACACACGGGGTATTATACTCTAATGCCAGGGACAGCGATACTCCTCTCGATGCCCTCTTCTACTTCTCGAGAAAATTGCTTCTATAGCCATAATAGTTGCACTATTACGGGGATAAACTGTCTTCTTTCTCATCCCCGCGTTTCTACGTTTGTTATTCTTTCCTGGAAAAGGCAGGTAAGTACACATGCGTAATTGCAAGTACACAGAGCACGAGAGAAACGGGAGCACGAAGGGAAAACACAAAATTACACAGGTACGTGGGAGTCGACGCGGGGAAATGAGGGAGGTATGTACACTTTTGTTTATTCGAAATTTAATAGTGTATTCTTACGTATAAGATAGATTATATATGGGTAGAAAACGACGACGTAGAAATTACAATATTTACGTTGAGGATATATAAAAAATATCGATATAGCTCCGTTCACTTGGTCTGCTGTAGGATGTTGAAAGCCGAGTACGACACCTTTAAAATCTGGCGGGAAAAGAAAATTTTGAATAACTATACGACGGTACCAAAAGAAAACGTTAAACGTACGTTGACGAACGACTCTGGCGTCAACGTGACTACGGCGCTGTTGAAGAGAAACACCTTCTGCGAAGTCTTCATCATGACGTAGCTGAGTATCTTCTTCGAGTCCCTCTTCAAGATGCACCAGTTCATGTTGAAAATCGCGTCGGATATGCGCAGGGTCTTGAGAAAAATTCAACGGTTAAAGTATATTCTATGATAAAAAAAATTATCATTCGATATTGGATCGAACTCACGTTCACCGAGACCTTGTAGCCGTACCAGCAGTAGAAAAAGTTCTGCACGAAAGCGCAGCAGAGGTACACGAAGACAGCTATGAACTCGGCACTGAATAGGTCCTGCATCGACAGCAGGTAAATGTTGGTGCAGAGCACGGAAATGCTCGTCACGAACTGGATGAAGATCGTCTCGTAGAACGTGTCGTTCAGCTCCTTTATGCCCCTGTGCGCAAAAGACATCTCCCTACCATTGAGGTAAACTCGGAAAAAAAAAGTAATATACTGACTCGCAGATGCTGTGATGATCCTCTACGCAGCTCTTGAGGTAGCGAATCTCGTCGCAGGCATTGGCCTCGACAAGATCGGGCAGTTGCAGTATCCTGTGCTCCAGGATCTTCAAATGGGCGCAGAGTCGATCGACGAAGTTGAAGACCAGACAGTCGCAGCCGACGTGAACGAGGCTGGTGCTGACGTAGCCGAAGACCTGGTAGAGGTAGGCCGTCCAGAAGCAAAGGTCACTTTTGGACCTGTCGCAAGGACTGTAGGCGTCGACCATCAGGTCGTGCTCGGGGTCGGGGTTCAGGATGGGATTCAAGGCGTTGCTGACGTTGTTGATCGTCACCAGGTAGATGCAGAAGCGGATTATGTAGCTGCGGAGATTATACGAACGAGGTAACGTTAAACGCACCGCAGTTCTTACGTTCCGTAAAGATGTACCTTTCCGATTCGATCGACTCCTCGACGATCCTCGCCTCCTCGTCGTCCCTGTGGACGCTCCATCTGTCCTCGGAGTTCCTCCGAAGCATACTTATGACCCTGTCCCTTCTGAGGTAGATGTTGGACAGCTTGGATATCCCGTTGGACACGGTCAGTATGAGATAAAGATTCTCGATGAGGGATCGTATGGACTTCTCGGTGACGACGTTGTCCACTACGATCGTCGCTATCAGCATCAAAATACTGACCAGACAGAACAGCGTGTACATCTCGTAGATGTAATCGAATGGCTTGCGAAACGTCGTGGGTCTCCAGAAGCCGGACAGTTTGATCACTTTGAACGATATGGAAAACAGCCGGTTCTCTATACCGTACACGTCAGTCTTCATCGTGGTCGTCATTATTTCTCGTTTTAGATCATCTATATACAATAAACGTCGGGCAAACAAAGTCGCGGGAGAAAGAAAAAAAGAGCGTCCCCCTTGTTTCCGCGAGCGCTTAATTATTAACGGGTCATCCTATTTGCGGCGAGCGTCGTTCTTGCGCTCTCTGAGGATGATTGCGCGAGAGAGAATATTAAAAGAGCATTTCTATGGTGACGCGAACATAACATTTTGCGGACGGTTGACGCGAGGTTTTCTCAAAAGTATACAGTCGAGAGCGTCAGTTTACCTCGCGGTGTTATAGCCGTGGAAGATGCCGGAATAGGAAGTTTACAAGAGCAGCACCGCGGTAATACTGTCGCGCATTAGTGCCGATATAACGATATGGACTTGGAATAAATATATATTCCGATGTGCTCGTTAGTAGCCAAGGCAAACGAAGAATTATTCAAAGTCGCTCGTTTTATGTTAAACGAGCGAACGTGCACATACATCGTAATTATCGAAATTCTGTACTAACGCCTCTAGCTCGTCAGCTTCCTTGAATTATCGAGATGCTCTGGGAGTGGAGACATCTCGAGTTCAAGGTCCACCGACCGGGACCGATAGCTTAGAGGATCAGGATTGTTTAGAATTGTAATTTCCGAGATAGAACCACGAGTAAGTTTTATACGTAAAAACTGTTTTCGGAAGACCGCGACTCGTCACTCATCGTTAGATTTGCGTGCGCTAACGATTTATCAGCGCCGATAAATAATTCGTTAGTAGCAGTGCAATCATGCATTATTCATTTTCGAAACTCTCCAGTGTGCCACTTCGGGACTTTAAATCTCCCGGCGCGTCTCTAATAATGTTATCAAAACCGCCTACTACATAGTAAGCACGCGCCGACACGTCGGATAATAATTCTCCAAATAAAAAAAAAAAAAAAAAAAAATCGCGGCGATAATCCGGCTCGTTAACATCTCTCGGGCGAATCCAGAACGGTGAAACTTGTTCGCTCGCTCGCGCCTTAGCGATCGTTTAATTCAAATGCGGCTCGCATATACGCGCGAGTTGCTCTATGCAATTACGCGCCGGGAAGATGTCACGGGCGCGACAGCCCATGGATGGATGTTACTGGACCGGGTTAAGTGGCTCGGGAGAAAGCAGCGAGGCACGAGGTGGTAGTATGCTTCTTCATCATCGGCACAGATTCGTGACTGTTGGCGACGACGACTCTTTTTTTTTTATGACAGGCTGCGGTCGTCGCGTCTTTGTGTACGCGTAATCGATGTTTATGGGTTGCGAATCATCATTTTTAAGCTTGATTGGAAATTTTCATCGAGCCCGAGAGCTTTGTTACGCAACGGGACTTTCGAATTGAAGCGCGAGCTCGAATTCGAGTAAAAATTATTTATACCAACGAAGCACGACGCTATATCGCTCGTTCGATTAATCAATCCTCAACGAGCTGAAATTAATGCGACAAATCGAGTGGCAAAAAAAAAAAAAAAATCTGGAACGATCGTCCCGCGGAAGCGCGGCAAAAAACCGGCAAAACATTACCCGGTTTCTCCGAGCCGACTCGAACGAGTTCATCGATGAGTCAGAGTCGCCGAAAAGAAGAAAACGTCGCTACAGCATCTCTCACCGCATTCCCACACCGCATCTGACAAACATACACACGCACACACGCACACACACACACGATTCATCGAAACCAAAAACAATCGCTGAGTGTAACGGCCCACAAGTCGCTCTTTCATAAACTCACACACACACATAACGAAAACCGCTAGCCGGTCGTTCCCACGGCTAAAGTACAGTCGAAAAAAAGCGCGCGGCTGATTAAGCAGTCGCCGAACGTCGCGACCTCGACTCCCCTGTTTGATCCTGCGGAATTCGTACTCGTGTGTACACGACGTCTGCTCTAACGATAATCAGCGCGGAGCGAGCTCAGGCCTAATTTCGAGTCTCTAACGAGCGTCGTATAAGTGACGCGACGGAATCGGAGGAGAGAAAGTGAAACCCAAGATACGACAATGGAGCGGATCGCGACCCACTTTGCTATGTTTTACCCATTGATATAAGCTTATCGCGCGCTCGGATCGTACAGCTCAGTGAAAGCGGAGATCGAAAAACAATGCAGCCGTCTCGTGTATATTTGGGACAGCCGATCTAATTGAAAAATTGAGACTACTGCGCGAGATAAGATCGAGATCGTAGATTCATTAATCACCGACGGCTCCGATATCGAAACCTGCGATTCCACCGCGACTATGGAAGGTGCAAGTACGCGCCGTAAATCGTTGCGCGCGTTAGAGTGGGAGAGTTGATTAATCCTGTACTTCCGCACCTGCTGCACACGTCCAGTTGGCGCTGAAAGCTTTATGGTTAATTAATTTCCTAAGTGGACGTGAAATTCCTCCTGTGAGCTACAACACTGCAGTGCAGGTAACAGCCTCTGAATGTATCATAAGGTGAACTAACTAACCTCTTATAAACGAACAAACTTCGCCATGAATATTCAGCGCGCGAAATAACAAGATACGCCGAGAGCTCGCCCCCTCGCGTCGCTCGAGAGAGAGAGAGAGAGAGATAATCCCAGGTTAACCCCGTCAATCTCAGCCGCCGATCTGCCATCTCCCAAAGCGTATCGAAAGCCGATGATTCATTACCTCCGAAACTGTTTACATATACGTCTTGCGTTTATCGCTATATAGAATCGTACGAGGCAGGTAATTCTGACCCAGTTTCCCTCCGGCGAGTCACGCTCGCAGGACTCCACCTGCAGCGAACCGCGGAAGCCATCTCTCTTTAAAGATGAGCGATTACACGGCATAGCAAGCGAGATAAAGAGCGCGGTGCAATGGTTTTTCGCGCGCCACTTTTTCGAGGATGCAGCGTCGTTTTCTTTACACCGATCGATCGCACAGGCGTCGATTACTTTCTAATATCTGCTAGAGAGTGAGAACAATGGCAGTTATTTCTGGCTCAGCAACCGAGAGCGCGCGCACGTGTCTCTGATAAATCGAGCGGTTGCGCCGGATCTACCCTCGGAAAAACGAAGGGAAAATACGTTTTTCGTATACGCGTTAGCGAAAAGTTCCAACGACGCACGCGGCCCCGTTCCGAGCGAGATTAAAGGAAAAACGATCACGTAGTCGCTTGCGCGAAAGTTGGACGTATAGTCTAGTTTCTTGCATTGTCCGCGAGATTTTTTAGCGAACGCGTCCACGTGCGAGAGGAAAAAGTTTCGCCCCGTTAATTCGTTATTTCTGTCGTGACGTTATGGAAAGCTCGAGCTGAAGAATTAATCATACGTGAAAATTCCTCTCACCAAATCAACGCGCTACATTTATACACACCGAGACGTTCATCGCTATGTGTAGCCCTTACGCAGTACCGAAATTCGGCGATAACGCGCGTTATTATAGTAGACGTGAAACTAGGTGAAATCCGTGTGGGTTACACGCAGCAATTGACATTCCGTCGTCGTCTAAGTTTCGCTCTAAATACAAATTCGCCGCGCGCGAAAGTAAACGCGTCGCGTTACGGATGCGAGTAACGAGTTTACGATTTATTATAATACGTCGGCTCTCGGCTAAGACGTGGACTTTCCTGAAATCCTGCCTAGGGGAGGAAATGTGGCACGAGGAATTATGCAAAAAAAAAAGAAAAAAAAGTACGCGTGCGGGTTAATTATCCTCTCGTACACTATTCAGCTCGTTATACGCGTCCCGTGACGCAAGCAAAGTAGACGGAGTGTAGGCGATAATCAGATCGGATTAATTAAAATATACTTGGTATAGGAAAAAAAAAAAATAATACTGCACGCTCGGAGGGCTAAAAGCGCAGCGGGCATAACGCTGCTCGCGAGATAGGCTGCGGGGGCAGTTATTAAGACTCGTCGCGCGAGGATATGCTTTCCTGAATGAACGGGAGGCGCTCAGCTATGTGTGTATGCGTAAGTATACGGCCGAGCGATGAGTAGGACAGTGTGTCGCTTAAGCGGCGACTGACCTGGCCGCTGCGTCCCACTTTGCTTTCTCTCCGACTGAGCTTGCTCTCGGATCCTTTTCCCATTCGCCTCTCTTTTTTCTTCTTCTTTTCAAGCTATCGATCCTGTGTACGTACGTACGAGGTTGGCTTTTCTTCGGTACGCGTTTTAATAATTTCGGTGTACGGTAACAGCCGGACACTCGAATTCCCGAGTGTGCAAAGCGTAGCTGAACGATCGGACGATTCTCGAGGAAAAAGCAACGATGCCAATCGTCGCTTTCTCCCTCGCTGCATCTCTCCCATACCGATCCCACCTCTCGATTTGGTCCAGGTCGTACAACGACTTTCCGTGTACATCCTCTCTCTCTCTCTCTCTCTCTCTGTCCCCCACCTCTGCGGCGGCGAGCAGGATACAACCGTTGGTCGACTGCCTCCACCACCAGCTCTCGGCCGCTTCTCTCCACTACCTCTGGGCCTTATCGGCGCAAGCGAGCGAGCGCGGGGAATTGCACGGCCGAGCGGCAGCGCGCCATGCCGTCCGCAGACAGGTACCATCCACTTGACCAGCCGGATGGATTGAACGCGCGCACACGTCCGTATCCACGATCGTGCAGCTATATACCGGAAGTGTTGTTCGCCGCGCAGCTAAGCGATAAGTCTCGAGCGGTACAGATAGCTCAGTGTAATCATTATCATCCTTGTTGTTCGCGACACGAGTGATAACTCGAGGACGAGAGTTATGTGCATCGCTCGGCCCTAGCGCCATCCTCCAGCCCGTCGTCTCCCTCTCGTCGTCGTCGTCGTCGTCGTCGTCCGTCAGCACAAGCTTCCTCGAGAGACCAAGCGTCAAGGTGAGTGTCCGATGCCCGATGTATAGCGGTAAATCGCTAGATTCGACTCGTGACCTGGATTCGCATCCTTTGGCCTATATTCGCCGTGCCCGGTTAGCTTCTTTTTTTTTTTCTTCTTCTTCTTCTTCTTCTTCCTCTTCCACCTTCTTGCCCTCGCGCGAGAACGAGTTTATACGCGTACGCGCATACGGGGAAAAAATGACGTTTCGCGAAGTCGACGATTGGAAAAGCCGACCCAGAAACTCGCTCATTTTTATCGGAACCGAGCGTCGATTTAGGACTGATGTGCGAGTTGAAAGAAAAACAGAGCTTTTATACGCGCCGGAGATCGGAGCCGTATAAAAAGCGTATATGTGGGTCAACGACCTTAAATGCCGAAATGCATTGAACGCGCATCTATACCCGCGGCTTTTTTTACACACTTCCGAAAGTAAAAGTTAATAAAAATAAAGCCGTAAGCCGCGATAGGTAGAACCGGCCGCCGATGATAACGCGAGAGTTGCATTCGTTTCATCGAAAGCGACGTATCGCGCGACCTTTTACTATATACAAAGTCTCGCGCGCCGGCGCGTGGGCTCGAAACGGGTTTATACCCGCGAGTCGTTTTCCGTTAAGCACAGCGTATACCTCACACACACACATACACGTGGCTCTCGAGGATACTTCGATTCGTGATTTTCAGCGCCGTTATTCAAATGTACGCGCGCGTGAATTTGGATAACGGACGCGGCCGCCGCGTGCGATGTATATAATTATTGCATTAGCCTCCGTGCTTAATCTACGGAGACGCCTCTGTACAGGTTTGTTTCCGCGAATAACGATGTAGACGTTAGACTTTTAACGAGGTAAATCAAACGCTCTCGCTCGCGAGCAACAGATGAGCGGTTGCGGGTATGCCGTTAAGTGATACGCGTCGTTGGATCGGGAGATTATTCGTGGAAATATTATTGCAGAGACGCATCGATTTTCAATGAAACGAGTTCGCATCGGCCGATGGTTTTGAAAAGAAGCCGGTGATAAAAGCAGTGCAGCGAGTTTCTGGCTGATCGATCAATTGGGTCAGCGCAAGGAAAGTTTCATATCCAAATTCAGGAGGTCACTCGTTCGCTTCGAAATCGTTTTCAATGCTCCAATTATGCGCGAACTTGGATAAAACTCATCATTCGCTGGAGGTTTAACGGGGCCTATCGGAAAAATCGCGGCTCTCATTACCATTCCGCGGACGTACAAGTGCAGTAGGTCAGACACGACAACGACGACGACGACTGTGTACACAGCCGGTAATTTCGTAGAAAGTGACTTAGCCGCTGGAATTCGTTCGCTATGATTCACTGGCTTTTAGACTCCTTCGATACAAGCAGCCTTGAACTTGGACTATATATATATATATATATATATATATATATATTCGAGTTTTATTATCGTACGTCGCGGGAGATCGATACGCGCGTCTACATCGAGCTTAACCCGGATTCTCGCGCGACAATAAAATCCAAAACCGAATAATGGCTTTTCCACGGACTCGCACACTCGGAATTCCTTACGTTCCCGCGGGCACACACGCGAGCGTATATAATATGTAGATATATATATATATATATATATATATATGTAGATACGCGTATATATATAGAGACATGCGAGGCGCGATGAGGCTACCGGTAACGGTAGGCGTTCGGTATTCCGGCGTCCTCCTATTCCAACGGGTTCTCTCGGTCGGCTTAATTTATGCGCTTAGCACTTTCGGCCTATTGGCTCCAGACAAATTTCTCCTTCGCGCCCCGATAAGCTTATTTCGCGCGCGTACCGGTTCTCTCTCTCTCTCTCTCTCTCTCTCTCTCTCTCTCTCTCTCTCTGTGTGTGTACTCTCGGGATATAACGATAAGGACGGCTAATATAAAGTGCGCAGCAGAGTCTCGTGAAAAATCGTCGAATTTCCCGGGGATTACGGTGATTATACGGCCATAAGCTGACCCACTTCATCGCGCTGTAGAAATAACAAGGCGCGAGTTGCATCGGAAGAAAGCGAGGGCATCGATACGCTTGTAATCCTGTTTGCTATATATAATCGTGCGCGAGCTGCCCCCGCTTTTAACTTCCAATTGCATAGCTTTCGTCCGATGAGCTGGAAAGGAAATTTAACGTGAAACTTTTTATTTCCACCTTCCAGATGGCTCGCGGGAAGATTATATGTCTGCTAGTCATGTTCTTCGCCATGACATCGGCCTTTTCCATCGCCGAGATTCCACAGGCCAAAGGTAAGATTGATTCTCCACGCCGCGCTCGAGGCGGCGGCTTTTTTGTTCTACGGGAGGCATTTATCAATTTTCTCAACCGACGGAGGAATCTTGCTCGAGCGGCATAGCCGATTGATTTACGAGTTTGTCTCGAATTGAAAATTCCAGGTCGAAAGCTGTTCGGCGGCTATCGAATAGCGCCCAAGGTCTGCCAGGCGACGAACCCCTCCCGGATCAAGTCCGACCAGCCGGCCATCTGCATGTTCAACTACGAGTGCAGTCGACGTCGCGGCGAGGTCGTGGGCGCCTGCATGGACGGCTTCCTCTTCGGCGCCTGCTGCCAGCTTCCGCCGAAGCAGTCCGGCGAGGCCCTCGAGAAGGTCACGATCCTCGAGGAGCCGCTGATCAACGTCCACGAGATCGACCACGTGCCCGATATCCCCATACTGCTGAACCCTGACGGGACACCCGTGGGCCAGGAGAGCACGACCAAGAGCAGCTTCCTCTCCACCAAGTCCTCCGTCTCCAGCACGAAGGACAGCTTCGAGAACGCGGAGAAGCCCCAGCTGGCCAACTTCAGCTACCTGGAGGACAACTTTGGTGCGCTGCTGGGCAACGACCAGGTGATGGACGACCTGAAGCTGCCGTCGTTGATCACCCACTCGGATGCGAACAACGACATCCAGGAGCCCGTGGATAATCCGGTGACCACCGTGCTGAGCCCCGACCAGATCTTCCAGGTGGCTGATCCCGTGGACCAGCTGCCCGCCCTCTTCTCCCACGGGATCCAGCCCAGCAACGACAGCGCCGGAGACGCCGAGACCGTTCTGCTGAACGAGAACGGCACGACTCTCCACGAGTCCCACAACCCGGACGAGCTGTTCAGACCGGCGACTCCGACGGAGAAGGCTCCGGTCACCGGTTTCTTGAAGCTGGGAATCCAGACGACCACCCAAAGACACTCCGTCGAGCAGAAGACCGAGAGCACCGAGAGGACGTCGACCAGGCCGAGTACGCAGGGCAGCTTCTCGTACCAGGAGAAGAGCAGCACCGCGGCTCAGACCAAGAAGACCACCTCGGCCACGAAGAAGCTCACGACTCCTGCGTCGTCCACGACGAAGGAAAAGTCCACTTACGCGGCGACCAAGTCAACGGCGTCCGTCAAGAGCGAGACCACGACTCCCATGAGTCTGACGACCAGGAACGCCGAGGACCTTGTCAGGGTGCCGACCATCACCTACGGAGGCCAGGGCGGCAACAAGAAGCACGACGAGCTCGACAAGGAGGAGATCGCCATCAACCACATCATCTCCCTTCTGAACGACACGAGCGACGCCAAGATTACCACTCAGGGTGAGTCGAGATCGTATTACGTTAACCTGACATTTTAGTGGAATCGATCAAGACTGACAGCATTGCTTTTCAGTGACGAACGGACCCACGACGTACAAGTGGGTGAGCACCGAGTCGTCGCCCAAACCGACGCTGGTCAAGATCAAGACGACCCGGCCCACAGCCGTCACGACGGAGTCCCTGCCTCCGTCCTACTACACCTCGAACACGTCCCCCAACCACTACTACTACAGCACCGCCACGACCGAGCCGTCGAGGTTGACCAGCTACTACACGTCCCCGGGATCCTCCAGCTCCTTCTCCACCCAGGCGGCCAGCTACGACGGCAGCAGCAGTTACCCCTACTCTTCGAGGCCCACGACCAACCCACCGGCTCCTACCGTGATCGTCCTGGGACCTCTGGGCACCGAGTACACGACCATACCGACCCAGAGCACGCCCAGCAGGTTCGGCGTCAACACCCACAAGTACCCGGACAAGGTGTCCAACGCCATCAGGCCGACGACGCTGAGCACGAAGAAGCCCAGCGTGGCCACCACGCTGACCCACAACATCAGCACCGTCATCTCCGGGAACAAGCAGGTGGTCTCGGTCAGTTACATCAGCGTGAACCTCAAGGACGGAACGACCTTGTCGCCCACGACGATCAAGGACAGCCTGGAGACGGAGGCTGCGACGGCCTCCGAGAAGCCCGACAACAAAGTCGTCACCAAGCGGCCCTCGACCATCTACACGACCCTGACCTCCTGGTCCCAGAAGCCCAGCTTCCACCTCAAGCCCTCGTCGCCCAACTTCAACTGGCCCAGCGAGTACAGCAGCGACGGCGAAAAGGTCACCAGGCCGGGCTTCACCACCACCGGCTCCAACTGCGAGGAGGAGACAGCCGCGTCGGACGACGTCAACAACTTCCCCCCGGTGCGTCACCCCGAGCTCGAGTCCGGAGTGGCCCAGCTGCACCAGGACAAGCCGACTCTGGTCGAGCCCGGCGACATCATCAGCGAGGACGAGATCCCCACGCCGGACTTTGTCGAGGACGCCGAGCTCAACAACAAGGTCGACGTGTTCGTCAACAAGATCGTCGAGTCGCTCCAGGGTAACTTCCAGAACCTCAAGGACGTGGTGTACAACCCGAAGAACGTGACCACGGTCAGCCAGTCGAACGCCGTGACCAAGAGACCGACCGTCTCGGCGACGACGAGGAAACCCACGGCCAAGCCGACGGTCAAGGGAACCAGGAGGCCGACGACCAGGTTGACCACCACTCCAAAGACGCCCACCCTGAAGCCCAGACCCACGTCCACCGGGACCAGGAAACCCACGACCACCAAGCGCACGAGCAAACCTGTCAAACGGATCACCACGACGCTGCCCAGCACCGACGCAGCCCCCTACGACACCAGCACCCCGGCCCCGAGGCCCACCGAGCTCACCACCACCATTCCCGAGATCACGCCCAACTCCGACTTCCGATCGAGTGAGTATAACGTTTCGATACACGATCCCAGAGAAGAATGAGCCTTCTAACGAGCCATCACGTTTCAGTATGCGGAATCAGACCACTGATGAAGACCGGCAGGATCGTCGGCGGCAAGGGTGCCACCTTCGGCGAGTGGCCCTGGCAGGTGCTGGTCCGCGAGGCCACCTGGCTGGGACTGTTCACCAAGAACAAGTGCGGGGGTGTCCTCATCACGGACAAGTACGTCATCACGGCGGCCCACTGTCAGCCCGGGTAAGTGTCTCCCAAAAGGCTTCTTTCGCCCTCGATCGAAGGATGAGAATAACCTAATAACCTCGATTCTCGACAGATTCCTGGCGTCGCTGGTCGCGGTGTTCGGCGAGTTCGACATCTCCGGCGAGCTTGAGTCCCGTCGCAGCGTCACGCGGAACGTGCGCCGAGTGATAGTGAACCGGGCCTACGATCCGGCGACTTTCGAGAACGACTTGGCCCTGCTGGAACTGGAGACTCCCATCCAGTTCGACGCGCACATAGTACCGATCTGCATGCCGGACGACAACACCGACTACGTCAACCGCATGGCCACCGTCACCGGCTGGGGTCGTCTCAAATACAGTGAGTAAACTCGCTAGATTCGATCGAATTACCGTTTGTTCACGGGAGAGCAGGCTGTTTACCTTGAATTATTCCGCTCGCTATATCGCGCCTGTTTACATTGAAATCACGAGGTATAATGTCGTGTCAACAGACGGAGGCGTGCCATCGGTGCTGCAGGAGGTGAAGGTGCCCATAATGGAGAACTCGGTCTGCCAGGAGATGTTCCAGACGGCCGGCCATCAGAAGCTCATAATCGACAGCTTCATGTGCGCCGGATACGCGAACGGACAGAAGGACTCCTGCGAGGTGAGTTCCGTCCGTTTTCCCTTTTCACGCGACGGCTCCTTATATATCTCCTTCGAAATACTCAGGCGTGTGTAACTCCTGAGGTGAGCGGCTCGAGCGCGTGTACGCGCATCCGTTATTCCGAGTCGCGATTATAACGGCCCGAGTGTCCCACTACTGCATCGCCGCTCCTGAAATTATCTCTTCGCGCCTGCGGTATTGGGGTTACCGGCCTGGAAGAGACGTATAGACTCTAAACGCGCTGGAAGGTCGTTCGTTGTGATGCGCCGCTGCGTAGGTATATATATGCTAATTACGGGCCTCTCTCTCTCTCGAGGAATTCCGAGGTCGAGGAGGGGATGGATGATTCGTCAGTCTCGGGGATTATATTCAAGAACGCTTTATACAAGGAATTCGTAAACAAATTAACAAAGAATCTCTTACACGACGATTGTAATTACAGGGCGACAGCGGCGGTCCCTTGACGCTCCAGCGACCGGACGGCAGGTGGATCCTCGTCGGCACCGTATCCCACGGCATAAAGTGCGCGGCTCCGTACTTACCCGGTGTCTACATGAGAACCACTTACTTCAAGCCCTGGCTGCACAGCATCACCGGAGTCTGATATCCATACAGCTGATCATCCAAGACTGATGATGACGAGGACGAGAGTGCGATGACCACGTGCCACTTGTATAAATTGTAAAAAGACAAAAGATTAATTAATTTATTTATTTTAACTTATTACTATCATTACTACTGTATTTATATATATATATATATATATATACTGTTAGCTGAGACGCGAGAGCCGCATGTACATAATATAGATCGCGAACGAAAGACAAGGAAATAACACTAACTCTTCGCTAAGATTATCATTATGTATTATTAATTCCCATGTAAGCGTATACATAAGCCTCTATATATTTATGTTAACCGCGTTGTTAGTTGTTATCCGCCGATTAAACTTATTTTTTATACGAAAAAGAAGCCGAGGAGAGAAAAAATATTTACCCGTCCATCCCACCATCACCCATATAATCCAATACATACATACATATATATATATATATATATATATATCCAAGAATAAGCACGCGATATACAAGCCGAGCATCGGAAATCCAGCTTTCCGCGGATGAAATTACGCGTGGGCCGGCGCCGCCGCCGGGAAAATGTTTGCTCCAACTCTATCTCCGGTATTCCGCGCACACGCAGAGAAAAAGAGCTCTGATGCGCGCTGTATTATGCAGTCCACGTACGAGGGCATAAAAACGCCCGTAAAATCCCATATCTCGCATACGCGCTGACGTACGTGGAATCGTATGAGGGAAATGAAAATCATCGGCTACCACCGTTAATAAACCCCAATTAAGCCCAATAAATTTAAAAGAGCTTTTATATTTATATAGTGTTTCTCTTTAAAAAAAAAAGCTCCTTACTCGCTTCAACGTTTCAATGCGAAATAACAGCCATATTCAAGCTCTGCCCCAGCGAGAAAACGAGGCGAAAAAAGAGAGACGATTAGTCATTCTAGCGTAAGCTCCGCCGGTGCTCCGATTGTCCAGGAATATCCTTCGAAGAGAGGAAGCAGCAGCAAAAAAAAAAAAAAAAAGAAAAAAGCTCCCTCTCCCACCCCTAACGTATATACGCAGATAGACAGAGAACACCTACGCAAGGACAGGCGCATGCGCGCGAGAGACGTCCCATTCAGCCGCGGAGTCGAGTAAAGCTCGCGCAGGGGTATAGATTAGTCAGTCGCTCGGTTCCGCTCGTCCTGAGAGGCATATCCCGGTAGTAGCTCCTAGTCGGCTGTGCCCAGGGATTACTTGTTGATACTAGCAGCAGAAGCAGAGGAAGTATAGTAAAAGGAACGAGGACAGGAGAAGAAGCGGGAGAGTCGAGCTTTATCGAGCGAGAACTGCAGGTGAGCGATTACAGCTTTTCTGCGCACTTAGTCTTGCTGGACTGCGCATCGATCGCCCGGCTGACGTCTCCGTCTCTCTCTTTTACCCTCTTGCACGCGCATGTACGCATAGGTACACACCTGTGCGAGGTATTCGGGTGGTGGTATAGCCGTGACCTTAATGCGGGAGATGAGCTTTTCTCCCGAGGGTGCTTCTTTTCCGGGGGGGGGGGGGGGGGGGGGGAGTGATTTTACACTTCCGGGTACTAAAGCTCCTTGGAATATTCAAACATATCCGAGGGAATTTCTCCTGCACACAGAGCGTCGGATCGATCCCGGAAGAAGAACGTCTCTTTCTGCCCTCGAGAAGGAAAATACGAGATGAAGAAGACGTGCGCAATGCTGCTGGCGGTGCTCGCCCTGATGAACGGCGGAGCGGACGCTTGGGGTGGTCTCTTCAACCGCTTCAGTCCTGAGATGCTTTCCAACATGGGCTACGGCAGTCACGGCGGGTATCTCGGCAGATCGTCCGCTTTTCTACAGGTACGTATACAACCGATTAAGATCTCTATATACGTATTAGCCAACGAGCTCGGGGATTTTGAATTGAAATTTTCACGAATAATCGTAGCTTTCACCGTTATTGCACAGCGCGAGTAAAATACACGACAAACAGCGGCGATAAATTAGCATTCGAACTTTACAAGGTATATTTGAATACCCGCGCGGGATCCACCCAGAGATCGAGGCGTGTTTGCCGAATACTTTCCACTATACATCAACGGAAAATTGATAACGTAAACACATACGCAGGAAAGGAGGCCATAAAGGAGTGTTTCTCTCTCTCTCTCCGCGTGCGTGTGCCGAAGGACTCGTTTTATTAACGCTTTGGCCGGGGATATTCGCACACACGGAAAATAACATCCGAGCGTGTAACGTCAAGCTCAGTTCTATTCAGGGACGATAAGAATCTCCAAAATTAACGGATGTACCCCCGATCGTCCTCCGTACAAAGCTACGAGGCCGTTCGATCCTTGAGTAAAATCCAACTCTCTTGCGCACCTGCATATAATACACCTACGTTCGTCGCGCGTCATTAGCGCGTAGAGTAACCCCCCGGGGTCTCCTCGGATCGATAGAACACGCTATTGTTGCAGCTATATAACCGCTTTGCTGCACACGTTGCGTAATTCGGATCCATCTCCGAGTCCTCGGGTATAGTATCGCGTGTTTTTAGCCGAGTAGCTTTCCGAGCGAGAAATGATCGATCGATCGATGTTATATACATTACGCAGCACGGAAGCAGCTTCAGCGACAACGGCTTGGACGACGGCGCGGACGAGCCGTGTTACGAGAGGCGCTGCAACACCAACGAGGACTGCTGTCCCGGATCGGTTTGCATGAATCCCGAAGGAGGTAAGAGCGAGTTTGATTATTCGGTGCTATAGGGTACAGTTGGTGGACGTCATTGCTTCTCATCTGCGGTGACGTCAGGAGCGCGCGCGTTTAGAGAAGATTATACGTATATAAAGTTGAACTTCTCGCGCGGGCTTCGGAAAACGTTGCCGAGGATAGGCGAGTTTTATCAATGAAACCGAGCGGCCTTCACCTCTCGCGCTCGCGCCTGGTATACCTCGGAGTATACAGCGCTTATAATTTTCGAACTTTGAATCTCATTTAAATTTATACTTGCGCGCGAACTTTCGAACGCGTCGCTGAGCTCTCGCATCGTTATCTCCCACGGGCGAGTTTCGTATAACGACTATATATGAATATTCGAGTATCGTTACGAAAGTTGGAAAAGGATCGATCGCGCGCGTGCGTGGGGGAAAAAAAAAAAAAAGAAAAAATTCGAGTCTTCGACGCCCTTCACCCGTCAGCGCGCGAAAATAACACCGAGCAAAAATAGCGGAAATTGATCGACGTACAGCACCTATATACGAGAGCGAAAGCTCTGTAATTCGCGAAAAAGCATCCGAGTGTGTGTATAGCAGCCTGTGTAATTAACAGAATGGCCCGAGGGACGCTGCATGTTCATCTACGGCCTTAAACAGGGCGAGCTTTGCAGGAGAGACAACGACTGCGAGACTGGCCTCATGTGCGCTGAGGTAGCCGGAAGCGACAGCCTCTCCTGTCAGCCGCCTGTCACGTCGAACAAGCAATACAGTGAGTCTACTTCTGCTTTTTTTTTTTTTTTTTTAATTAAAAACAAAAAAAAAAAACCTCATCGCGATGATTAATATTAATCGCCACAACAGGTGAAACCTGCAGCATGTCCAGCGAGTGCGACATCAGCCGAGGCCTCTGCTGTCAGCTGCAGCGGCGACATCGTCAGACTCCGCGAAAGGTACGCGTGTTAATTATAATTAGCGTTTTTTCGCTTCCGCCGATTGTGGGCGTGTGCTTTGACGTCAAAGGGAAAGTTAACGGAGTTAAGGGACGCTTCGCGTTCGGAATCGAGTTTGGGGATGTTTGAGTTTCGTTAAAATTTCATTAAGGGGAGAAATTATCGATTATCGGCTTTTAGCTGGGTATAAACGTTGAAGAATGAAAAATTCAAACAATTCTGCGCAGATGTGCTCGTACTTCAAGGACCCACTAGTCTGCATCGGCCCAGTGGCGGCGGACCAGGTGAAGCACGTCGTGCAGTACACGTCGGGCGAGAAGCGGATCACCGGCAAGAACAACCGACTGTACAAGCGGGGATTCGCTTAAGCTTCCTAACCCCTTTGTCATTCCCCTACCCCTCAAAAAAGAAATCAACCCCCACGTACCCTCCGATAAAAAAAAATCAAGTCTTTCTTTCGGTCCGCGTTCGGTCGAGCTGCGAATCAAACTCTTAACTTGTATACTAGTAGTTGAGCAAGAAATGCTTACACTTGATTTCGTGCAGCCGATTGTAATTCCTCGTTGCTTATATGAGTATATCGTACGAAAAAATTAATGGCCAACATTGAATACTCTTCCCTCTAGTCTTCGCGTGGTATATCACCGACCAACTACTTAGTTCACGAAGTTCGCTTATCCTGATCTTTCTCCTTGAATTACACGCGATACACGTGAATTATGAAAGTACGTTGCGCGAATAACTCTTTTTATATTTCGTCTTTTTCAGCAGCAATTATGGATATGTATACTTCAAAGTCTTCTATGATATATATATACGATGACAAGTTAGCATTTGCGTTTACGCGTGAGCTTTTTCGCTGAGAAAAGAAAGTAAACAAATTGAAAGTACGACACGCGGCTTCCAGCTAATAGCCATATATACGTATTATGATTATTATTATCACTCGTCTTGCGACTGAAAAATACAACACATATCAAGATTCGTGCTTTAATCTCTAAGATTAGTGACGTAATGAATATATTTACCGATGTATATCGTATTTTATCGACGAGCGAGTTATAAGAGAGAAAAGAGGATGAGAAGCGGAGAACAACAAAACATATCAACTAGAAAGTGATTCATATAAAAAAATGCACAAAAAAATGCGCGCCGACGACTTTTCGCCACGTGGCGGATACATAATGAAAGAAAGGGATTACAATATACAAAATAAAAAAAAGAAACAGCTCTATAAGTTGTAACGTTAAGTAAATATACTTGTAATATTAAAGATATCGTATATAATGTATGAATCGCGCGGAGCGAGGTGATCCCCGAGAGTAATAAAATAAAAAACAAATTCCTCGACACGAAGCTAAAGTAATCGTCGGATTTCGGCTTTGATCCCTTTTGACGGATTTGCCTCGCTCCGCTACGGGAATATATAATTCGTTTCTGCTCCGCTGCCCTTTTGGGCACCTGAGCTCCCAGTCTAGAAAAATCAATATAAGAATATATATTACCGATATAACGCGAGGAGAGAGAGAGAGAGAGAGAGAGAGAGAGAGAAAGAGAGAGATTGCCGTATCGCGTGCGAATCACGTCGTTGAGAAATGTGTCTACTTATTCGCCTGGCACGACGTGGATCTCTTTCCTCTCGAGGCATTTCGATTCGACAGCCGTGTTCTCTTTGACTTATTATTATTGTAATTTTTAAGAAATGTTACATATGAAGCTGGTCTTGAAAAACGAGATGTTTATTATCGTTTGTTCCGTATACGTTGAATACTTAAATTCTATTTTTTGTCTTTGATTCGCTTTCGTAATGTTATATTGTATAAGGAACGTTGAGGACTCAGATGATTAATTTTTGAATCCATATTTTTGTGCTAATTATGACATATCACTCGGATGCCTGAATACAAGCTGCGTATAGAATATACTGAGAAAAAGAAACCAACGCAAAAAACTGTTGAATTATACGATTTGTGCTTATTACCCTATATGAAAATTATATTTTTATCTTTGATCTGTGGAGATGCATCGGACGCATTATGCACGACAGCATAGTATGATATTTTCTCTCAAGGCGTTAAACTACTCATATACACCTGTATGTATAGCATGTATCTGTTTACGATTTTTTCACAATACATCGAATGCATACAGTGCATCGTGGGGGCCTATCGTGTGAATAATAGAAGATTACGAAAAGCTCATACTTGGGTTAAACTTTCAATTTTCAACTTGGAATTATTTGATTTACCCCGATCTCTTGGTACCAAATTCTCTGAATCTTATACTCTCACCCTTTTGCAACTGATGGTGATGATGATCAGCAATGTTAGCCCGTATGTTAGACGTTGAACGTTTTCAGCATATCTGGCTCGATATCGATTGATCATCGTCTGTTACTTGTGTTTGTTTAAACGGCTTCACTTTCCGTAACGTTATTGTACTCAAACATCTACCGTTCTACAATCTATCGAGATATTAACAAAAGAATATTATATTGTCGAGAAAAGTACTAAACCCAACTTGTGGGATTATTAAATATATGAAAATTACTCAAAGTTCAAAATTGACTCACAACATTGTAGAGCTCGTATGAATCGTACTATATAAAATGTCAAGATCGCGTATATTTTTACAAGGGATATGACATTGTTTAAAAAAAAAAAATAAATGATGAAGAGAAAGACGTAATACTATACGAACATATGTAGAAAAAAACAATTGAACATATAGAAAGTGCTAACAACTATTTTACGAATTCCGTCTCTGAAATGAAAGTAATATCTGATCACGTACAAGCAGATATATATATAATAATTATACACATATAAGACTCTGTTGGACTTAATGACAAATGCTTTGATCTACAGTTGAATTTCTATTGAATTTTAATCCTAATTATGAATTCGAATCAGTTTGAAGACGCATATATTAGCATTTACTAATAGCACCTGATTTCTATTGTAAATTTGTACAATAAGATAAAAATGACGATGAAGACTCGATTATTTCCTTAAAAATATATACATATCATAGCGAGTAAGGATTTCTAATTGTTAAGAAATGCTCAAAGTGGAAAAAAGCACTCGAGTGCCAGCGGAGCGTTTTTGAAAGTCGCTTACGAGATTGATGTAAGAGTATTAGAAACGTTTCTAATGAGTTTAGCTTTTCGACTAATACGTGAGCGAGATACACGCCTCCTTACTTTAAAAGATCGTTTTAATGAGTTTCTTTCGAAACTTTGAAAACACACCGATTTATCGTAAATATATTTTATGATCGTCTATTGGCCTTTTTTCAAAAGCATCTATACATCGGTTATTGATTCCAACGCTATTGTATATGTGTGTCTAACTGTATGTGTATCATTCACAATAAAACTGTATTTCAAAAAGAAAGTTCAATCTGGCTCTGTGTAAAGATGTATATTTCAATCTTCTGCGCAGTGCTCCAGCGTGTTACGGTTATTTTATAGCCTTTTCCACCTACCAGTCCTACTCCTCTTTTATTTCAACCCATTTACGAGCAGAGTTTATACTACGATACTTTACGCGCCTTTTACGGCCACGAAATCCTAATGGAAAGAGCTCCAAAGGTGGTTCAGCGTAGTTCTGTGGTGGTACTTAGAAATAAATGGCGAATCGTGCGTTTTTCATATCTACGTATATTTTCCTCGGAAAATAAACTTGGATAGTTTATTAAATAAGTATAGATTTCTTTCATATCAAAGGTCGACAGTATCTCATCACGAAATGATAGACATATATTAACAGACTTAGTTTTTAACCGAAAACAACGGTAGTTTCGCAACCACATACAAACTGAATATTATGCATTCATCTCCTTTGCTACGTTTTTGGAGACTGCGACGTACTACTTTTGCTGGATGTGCTTGATTTGAAGGATTGCGCGTACTTATGCTCTGCAGCGGACTTGATTGATTGTACAAGCTGTGAAAAGATAAAGTATTGCTTAAATTTCAATAACCTAGACATTGAAACATAACAATACAAAGTTTGCTTGATAGAAACGTTTCTAGCACAAATAGAAAGCTGATATTTTTGTTTTTACGTTTTACTGGACTATTTCTATCAAAGCTATAAAGTATGATTAGACTTATAACTATTTTCTAATAGTATTTAATTTCAATGAAACCTACGCAATATCTCAGTGCTGGCAGGCTGCAACCCGCGCAAGCATGTAAAAGAATATACTAGTTTCAAAATTGTTGTATCAAGAAAAAAAAATTTCAATTTTAAACTGTTGTATACTGACCTTGGGATTCTTGTATTTCAAGTATCCCCATTTGTTAAGGTATCTTATGCACATTGTTGTTCCTCCTAAAAGATATGTGCAAATCATTGAACTACTTACAAGACGAGAAGATGAGCACATTTTAAAAGTTGTATATGCAAGAAAGTAACTTACCAACAGTCACAGTGTATCTGACCGGAGTGAACACTTTGTACAGAGCATACGTGACTGCCCAATGTCCAGCATTGGAACCTCGTAACATTTCCAAATAGCTTTCACTCAAATGTAATGATTCAAGAATTCCTATGATGTCAACACCACTAAAAGAAATGTTATTTTACATTTTGCTCTATTCATTTTCAATGGTTTCGTAATCATTTGTAATTATGACATACTTTTTTGTTGCAATGTAAAACACGGATGCCCAACCAATAGAAGTGACTATGTGCACTGGAATCAGAATGTGCCAATAATCTTTTGCCAATTGCTTCATTTTTTGAAACACTGTTTTCTTTTCTTCTGCCGCTGCAGGTGCCTCATTACAATCTTTGTTTGATACCTCTGTCTTCGTGGCTGGCTCAGATTTTGTTGAGGTACTGAATTTAAGCGCATTGATCTTGCAGGCAAGGAGTCCAGATTCATGTGTTCTGTCATGCTGTCTATTAAATAGATTAAAGTTGATTGATTGGTACGAACTGCCCAAGTGTCTGGCTGTTGTGAACAAAAGGCTTTAAGTCAGAAATCACTTTCTAACAATTATTGATTAGCTAAGAAATTGTAACTTACCTAAATTCTGGATCTGTCGATTGGCAGCAATAGGGCATTTACAAAAAAACGTCGGTAGTTTAATCGAGATCGTCGAGGTTCTGGGAACCAAAAAGTACGAACACTTCAATCCACGTCCGATAACCAGCTCCATTTTCGAAAATAGAAAAATTACCGCCCTGGGTACTGCTGATTATTTTCCTAACCTCAGAACATAACGCTAATGTTGAAACGGTACCTATACGTATAAACACTCTGGCAAGTTCTTCTTGTACCCTTATCCGTCGATAAAATTCACAATACGAAGCTGTTTTGGAGAACAGCGTAAAAAGTATTAATTCGCACCTACATATCTCGAAAACCGTATTCGCGACGTTACGTTCGATTTCTATATTCTGTACGATACGTGAGCTCAGGATAGGTTGATCTCACACGCATGGGGCCGCGCACGTAATAAACGGGCGCTTATAATGTGATAAGCTTATACGCGGATGCTTCCACGGGCGAAAAGAGGTAGCCGATTGGTCAGAAGTCACTCACGTGATTTGGCGCAGGCATTCAAGCTCGCGTGAAGGCGTTATACTCGCTTTCGAGAAAAGATGTATTGCTTGAGTCATAAATTAGTAGTTTATTTGTGAAATCACTTGTATATATAACATTATGAATATATGCTACCAGCGCATGTACAGGCATCAACGCCTAACAATAGTTTTCATAACTATTTGCAGTACAAAATTTGATTAATAACTATTCTGTATGTGTGTACAATAAATATACTTTGATTACCTCACTGTCCGTTCAAAAAATCCAGATTTTTAATCTCTTCTGGCATGTAAGGTAGTGCTGATCTATCCTTTTTACCTACAATAATTTATATATATAGTTTCATTGATTTTCAAAATATATAGATCTTTTTCAAAGAGACTTACCAAGAATACTTGTAGGGATATTCCTCAAGTGCAGAGGAACTGGTAGCTGTGCGTCTTTGTAGTTTGCTACAACACGCTGTGCTGCCCTGAGAGAATCCTCCATGAGACGTGATTTTGGAGCTCTGGCTAAGTATATTGCGCATTGAGCTAATAATACATCACACTCAGGCATGCCTAGCATTTTACAGCTCTGCATTGTATGCACAGCCACACCTGAACAAATATGTACGCATGAAAAAACTTGATATAACAATAATATTCTCTGGTTTTACATATTATCATGTTAATTACCCAAGGCTTTTGGATCTTTTAAGCCAATATCTTCAGTAGCCATCCTTACAAGTCTTCTACCAATATAGACAGGATCTTCTCCACCAGCCATCATCCTTGTAATCCAGTATAAGGCAGCATTGTCATCACTTGCCCTGACTGATTTGTGAAGAGCTGATATCATATCATAATGCTGGTCTCCTTTTTTGTCATACAGCATGTGAGTTTTTTTGAGACTGTCTTTAACATCATCTAGTGAAATAAAATTCAAACCACTGCCCGACGATCCTTCTCTGCTAGGAACTTTTGAATGTATGGCTAATTCTAAACCTCCAAGAGCAATGCGGGCATCTCCATCTGATGTTTCTGCAAGCCACTTGACTGTCTCTTTGTCAATGAAAAACTTATTGTTGATAGAAGCATTCGGTGGTTTTTCAAAATCATGTACAGCTCCGCCAGCAGCTTTAATAGCTCTTATTAAAATTTCAGATAAATTTTCAATTGTCAATTTCTCTAAAACTATGACACGGCATCGGCTTAAGAGTGCTGCATTCAAACTGAAGGATGGATTTTCAGTGGTTGCTCCAATCAGTATTATAGTGCCAGATTCAATGTGAGGTAAAAATGTATCCTGCTGAGTTTTGTTGAATCTGTGAATTTCATCCATAAACATAACTGTTCGACGACCAAATTTCAGTTCATTAGAAGCTATAGTGATTGCATCTCTGACATCACTGATACCAGACATGGCTGCAGAAAGTTTTACATAGCGATATTTTCCTCCAGGACAGTGTTGGCACGCTTTTGCTATGACGTTTGCCAGTGATGTCTGAAATAAAGTATAAAATTCAAAATCAATTTGTAGGGTTTTGAGTTGCAAATATTGTAGTGAATTGAATCAAAGCTCACTTTTCCACATCCTGGAGGACCCCACAAAATAATGTTTGGTATTTCAGTTTTGCTCAGCAATTGATACAGCATAGTTTCAGGACCAAGAACGTGCTTTTGTCCTACGTATGACATTATGCTATTTGGTCTCATTTTCTCCGCCAGTGGAATGGAATCCTTTGGTTTTGTGTCCTTGGACCTAGCAGAACTCTGAAAATGGAATGGAAAAAATTCAATTTCCCCAATTATTGTATAAAATTTTAAAAATAAAAACCTTACTTCTTTATCAGAGTCATTTTCCTGGATAGTTGGTGCGAGGAATTTTGATCTACTAGTAGAGGGTGAAGTTCTGGGTGAAGTACTTCCTTTAAAATTTACTCCTTTTGCTTTCTTTGCAACATTATCCCCTCTAAAAAAAGATGCCCTCTTTGAAGTCTCTTGACTCTTGCTCGAGGATTCATTCAAAAAGAGACATTTGCTGGCGTGAGCTTCAATGACACTGGCTGCAAATTCTTTGGCACAGATCGGACATTCTATCTTTGCTGATTCTTCTTGACTAGACATTATTTTTCATTGTATAATTGAAAGCAAATTCTTAGAGCACCTCGTTATAGATTTGCGCGCAAATGCCGTGAATCATGTGTTTTGCGTTCAGGACTCAACAGGTTACTGACCGAATATGCGCGTCATATATGTGCGTCATAACATATATCTTCTGCTCTGCTGACTGTCAAATCAACAACGTGTCCCATTAGTAAACAAACGCATCCGCATGTCAAGGTATATCAATAGTCGCAAGAGTAGTAATAAAAGCGCCTGTGTTATAGACAACCTCCTCCACTTCTACCTATATATAATCCTACATCCGTGACCCCGTGTGTATGGAAGCGTCTACCTATTCTCGAGGAGCCGGCTATATATGAGTACCGTTAGGTTAAGTCTCTCTCACGACATGGGAGAGAGAAAGAGAGAAAACACGCAGCTAGCAGTCTCCAGTGATGGTACTGTACATTATACGAACTGGCTATAGGATCAACGCGACGATCTTCGAAAGATGAGAGAATTTTAAAAGAATGCGCACGTAAGCGCGCGGGCCAGCCGTACTCCAGACGCGAGGATCATCCGAGAGGGATGATGGTGATGAGGATTTTACGCGGGTGATATATATTTACAGAGGGTGAAGTGTCTGCTCAAGGAAAAAGAAGAAAATTGTTTTACGCGAAAGGATATTTTGTGGATCCGGAAACTGGTAGATAGTTTAGAGGTCAATAGCCGGGATATGCAGAATGGAGGACCGCCGAGCTGGCAAGACTAAAGGCGCCGATGTTAGACGTGTCACCCAGGAGGTCAAGGATTACGCGAAACAAGAATCGAGCGACGATGACAAGGTTCAATTGCTCAAGAACCAGGTACGTATACTGTTTTATAAATTTCCGTAGTTTTTCTTTTTTCTTTTTTTACGAATAAATATTTTTTTTTTACAGAACCATGAGAAAGCAGTGGTGGAAAACAATGCTACCTGTGAGAAGAAAATCAAAACTCAGTTTAATCAAACCCTTACGAGTATAAAAGTCAATTTTGAGATAGATCTCTTAGCAGTGGTGCTGTTGATAGCAGGTGTTGCAACAAGATTGTACCATCTTGAAGAACCAAGGAGTATAGTGTGAGTTGATAGGCTTCTAATATATCACTGTTAAGGCAAATGCTGAGAGTAAACAAACAATTTTTTTTTCTGTAGGTTTGATGAATTACACTATGGCAAGTACGTGAGTCTGTACATGAAGAATACATTCTTTTTCGATCCACATCCACCTCTTGGCAAACAACTCATATCTGCAGCTGCATACTTGGCTGGATTCGACGGAAACTTCAAGTTTGATAGAATCGGTTCTCAATATGCAGAGAGTGTTCCTCTTTTTGCTCTCAGATTGATTCCTGCTCTCTGTGGAAGCTTGCTTATCCCAACTGCGTATCACTTAGCATTAGAAATAGGATTAAGACAATGGAGTGCTGCTATTGCAGGACTATTGTTGTTGCTTGGTATGATGGAGAATCTTGTTATTTGTAAAGTAATATCTGGTCATTTTATTCTAATTTTACAATTATTTTCATAGACAATGCACTTTTGACACAATCAAGGTTCATCTTGATCGAGAGTATCTTGATACAGTTTTCACTGGTGGGTTTATTATGCATCATGAAGTTTAGAAAAGTTAGGGATAAGCCATTGACATTATCATGGTGGTTCTGGTTAATTGCAGGATTTGGAAATTTAACATGTGCTTTATGGTTTGTACATATGAAATTTTAGAAAAAATGTAAAACACTATAATTATTTATGGCAATCCATCTAATCAGGATGATTTTTTCTTCTTGCAGTGTCAAGTATGTTGGTTTTTATTCATTATTGCTGGCTCTCTACTTGGTTGGACGTGATTATTGGTCACTGATTCCCAAGAAGCATCTGTCAACCATGACTTTATACTTGCACTTAATGGCAAGAATATTTGTGATAGGAACAGTTATTACTTCTGTATACTTGTGCATATTTTATGTACATTTATCAGTGCTTACAAAAGCAGGACCTCATGACTCCGTTATGACTAGTGCTTTTCAAGCAAGTTTGGAAGGTGGGCTAGCAAGTATCACAAAAGGTCAGCCAATAGAAGTTACACATGGTTCTCAAATCACTTTGAGGCATACACATGGTAGAGCTTGTTGGTTGCACAGCCATGACCATGTATATCCACTTAGATATCCTGACAATCGTGGAAGTTCACACCAGCAACAGGTATGTTCATTCATAAAATTTGTTCACCAATGTTTCAAACATATTTTTAAAATTATATCATTATAGGTCACGTGCTATTCGTTTAAAGATGTAAATAATTGGTGGATTGTTAAGAGACCAGATATCAATGATCTGGTAGTAACAAAACCTAGCGAGCCTATCAAACATGGAGATGTCATACAGTTGGTGCATGGAATTACAAGTCGTGCTCTCAATTCCCATGACGTTGCAGCTCCCATGACTCCCCAAAGCCAAGAAGTTTCTTGTTATATTGATTACAATGTATCTATGCCAGCACAAAATTTGTGGAGACTTGAGATTGCAAACCGTGATCAAGTTGGAAACGTTTGGCATGCTATTCAGTCACAAGTACGTACACTTCACTAAAAAATTCGAGACTACTTACAATATAAAATTTTGGAAAAATTTCTTTAGGTACGTTTGGTTCACGTAAATTCGGAATATGCTCTGAAATTCAGTGGAAGGCAATTACCAGATTGGGGATTCAATCAGCATGAAGTGGTAGCTGACAGGCTCATTGATCAATCAGATTCTATATGGAATGTTGAAGAGCATCGTTACACAAAAAGCGAGGATCAAAAACAGAGAGAAAGAGAATTGCTCAATGCTGAAATGATTCCACTGAAAGCTACAACCCTGAGCTTTTGGGAAAAGTTTATAGAGTTACAAGCAAAAATGTTATTTGGCGGTCAAGAGGTTCAAAATACTCACATGTATTCCAGTAGTCCCTTAGAATGGCCAACCATGACAAGAGGTATTGCTTACTGGGTTTCCACCAAAAGTAATGTATGTACATATGCAATAATAATATAAAATTAAAAATTAATATTGTTATACAATACATTCTGACTAAAAACTTTAACGCTTCCAGGCACAAGTTTATTTGCTTGGCAACATTGTCATTTGGTATTCGGGAACGATATCCGTTTTAATTTACTCGTCTCTTCTGATTTTGTATTTAATGCGACGACGAAGAATGTGCTTTGACATTTATGAAGAGGAGTGGGATCGATTTGTAACTATAGGGGAAACTTTGTTTGTAGGATATCTAATTCACTTTTTACCGTTCTTTTTCATTGAGCGAACGCTATTTTTACATCACTATCTACCTGCGTTTATCTTCAAAGTATTATTGACTGCAGCAACAGTGGATCATATTTACTATCTTATAAGGTAATATATACATTTTTTACTGTATTTGTTACACTCTATCATCATAATAAAATCATATAAATATTTGCTGTTTCAGTGTTCACTGCAACTCAAAATTAGCCTTAGCTGCTTACAAATTATTTTTGATTGGTTGGCTTGCTCTAATTACTTACGTATTTTGTAAATTCACTGCACTGAGCTATGGGATTACTCCTTTGTCTGCAAAGGAGGTATTAAAATTGAGGTGGAATGAAGAATGGGACTTTATTATCCACAAGACATAATTATCAAGATGTAGGAATATTGACTGACTACTATTAAGATATACTGCTCTCTTGAAAGAAACGTTTTATGTTGGACATTTTTAAAAATTTTTATAAATTTGAAGTTATTTAACTTTTTATCTCTTAAGAATATTGACGTCTGTTAAAGGCATTACGAACAAATCAGCATCCAGTGCATTATTTATTGTTACTTTAAAATAGAATTGGTTTAATAGTACCGTTGAAAAAATGAATAGTATTTAAGAAGCGCATTAATGCACATAAGGGACGATTGAAAAAGAAGAGACTTTTATAACGCGATAAAATTTTTATTTTGTTTAATGTTTAATATTCCATTAGACATGTGTTAAAATCAATATATTTATTTTGCAAAAGCAGTTTTATAAAATCTAATGTATAATTTAAAAAGCAAAATACACTTGAAATACTGTATATATACTATATATATATATATATATATATATATATATATATATATCTAAATACTACCAGTTGACACGATTTTAAGATCTAAAGATGTTGAAATGATTTTATATTTAGACTACATTAGTAATGTATAATGAATGCGAATTTAAATACAAATTTTGACTTAGAATTACGTGACTAAAGCTACGTAGAGAGAGAGCACCTATATAGTACGTATATGGGCCGATGATTTAAATTCACTTGTACATTTATGATTGTGCAATAAGAGAGTTAATTTTAGCACAAGAGAGTGTAATTAGAATATTTTTATAACAAATTGTCAATGCACATCTAAATAGACAAAAAGATTACAATGCTGTACAAAGGATGTCAAAAGAATCAAGATTATACAATTTATACAAAACAATAAAAATTCTTATAAATTTTAAATTGTCCGAATTATTTACATGAAACATCAATACCTTATACAATTTATACAAGTTTCGATTAAAACTTTTGGAGTTTTCAAAGAGAAATATAACTGTACAACATTATTGCGTGTAATATTTTCTTATCGATATGTGAATACAATCGACCGTATGAGTCCATCTCTTAGATAGTCCACACCGTTTACGCCAACGTTGAATGTAAAGGAGACGTTTTCACAGTTCACTCTTTGAGAGCAATTTCCAATTGGGTACCAGCCTGGTTTGTTGAATACTACCCCGACTTTATATATCTGTAATCATAAAAGTGAACTTTTGTAGTTTAATTTACTAAAGATGTACTTGTTATATAACACTCTACTGAAACATACCTTATTTTTTTGGATGTATACTGGTCGGTTAAAAGATATTTCAACCAATTCTTTCAAAGAAGCTTTAGTTGTGTAATGCGTATACGTCAGTCTAGTCCCGTCCGAATCAAGAAGATGAGCATAGAGGACTTCTGTGTAAGTTGTGTCTGCGTGAAGTTGATCCATTCCTCCAAAAGTTGAAGGCTACAAGAATAGTAATTAAAATATGTATACTCATTACTGTAGTAAACTGATTGATTTTAAACTTACGAGGTGGTCCACAGCAGTTAAAATTTGAGATGGCACTTGAACTCCAAGAACAAAAATGTTTCTGTCTACTGTGAATGTTAAAGAACAGTCCATAACGTCATTACAAAAATTACAAAAATTTGATTGCTGCATTGATGATCTCATGCAATAAAATTTTGGCCTATCTCTTATATTAGTGATAAGTATTTCATTAGGAACTTCTTGAGAATCTCTGCTAATACGATCTTCTTCTCTAACTATGTCTGGGTAACTCAAGTCTCGTATAAAAAAGGATGGGTTTCCTATTGCACTTGAACACTCCATGGAATAAGTTGGTCTCATTGGCATGGAAAATGTAGATGGTATGTTCACCGTCATTGGATTAATTTTCTGAAAATAATTTATGCATCAGTCTATTATAGAAATAGTGGTAACAAAATCATAAGAAACGCTAACTCACTTTCAACTCGGAAGTTTCTAGAACTTTTACCTTGGCTCTCGGTAATGTGTTCATAGAAAATCCTTCAGGCATAGGTACCTTACTCTTGGGGGATGATATATTCATCAAAATCGAAAAAGCCTCTTCTTGTGTCAGCAAAGGTGATTTACCTGGACCCTCGGCAAATTCTTGAGGAGTCAGAGTGAGAAATCTAATTTTAGTCAGGGCATTGCCAATGACAGATTTCAGAGCCTTGGGATCTGCTGGATCCAGCGACTTCCTACCACATTCTGCTCTTGCCCATCTCTCTAGTGCATTGAACAAGTCAGTCTCTGAAAAAATTTGCAATTCTTCCTGATCAAGAAGAGTCAGTACAGTTCCTTGCTCAACTTCATCCCAGCTGGTCTCCTTCAGCACTTCATCGGTTTTCGAGCAGATGATCTGCAGACACTTCTCCATCAAGACTGGTTCCTCAAACAACTTTGCAAACTCATAAGCTCTGCAAGCTTTCTTTAGCGACAGATCAGACCACAAGAATTTCGTGCACTCCTCAACCAAAAAAGGCAGCATGTACTTTTTGGCACAATAACACAGTTCGCAAGCCAGTTCAAAGGATCCGAGATCCACCCTGTCAGTGTAAATATACTCCATCAGAGCTTTAAAAGCCTCTGGCTGGACGTCCCGTATGGGTATGGGGTCGTTCTTCTCTGCCATAGTCCCATAGAACATGGCCTCGAACACTGGGCTCGACATGGCCAGGAAAACCTTGTGACCCTCCAGGATCTGCTGATGCGGCTCCTGGCCTACGATGAACTTGCAGTCCGACCTGCAATAATAGAACCAGAACTCTCAGAACCTCGGCGCTGAATCAAAAACCAAGTTAACAAATCATACGATACCATTGCCCAGTCTCCAGTAGGTACTGGCCTCGCTGGGCTATCTTCTGAGTGGTCGTCTGCCAGTCACAGGGCAGTACCATCTCTGAGTTCAATCCAAGATGCAACTTGACGCGTGAATCTCGGCCAGACGCGCGCTGACTCACATCCCAGGCGCAACGGCGGATTAATAATCGGCTATTGCAGTGCCTCCGGAAGATCTATTTTCTAGAATCGCCCCACGACGCTAGCAGCTATTTCTAAAAATAAGGTTCGGCTTTGACGTAAACAATGCGAGAACGCAGCCGACGCATCGGCTTGTCGGTCGAGAAAAAACATGAAATCCGGATCTTACCTCCTTGCGAGATGTTCCTGGAGAAGCAGAGAACCCTGAGGCTGCCTGTCAAAACGCGGCGGTCGTCTCGAGTTCCTGGACAGAATACAACGCGGATGTGTTGTCGCGTCGTTGTAACAAATCTCCACTGTATTAATTTACGGCCAGAAATGAAGGTTGCGTAGGATACGTACAGGTTAGCGTCTGTTCCGTGTTCTTCGAAGTTCGATTGGTCGGCCTCCATTGGACCGCTGACCAATGGAGGCCGACTTTTGGAGCAAAACGCGTTGTTTACATGTATGAACCAATCTGTCTCTGGGGTGTTCTTCTCTGCCGCACGTATCGTTCGCATTGAGAGTCGCGAGTTAGCCGCGATTTTAATGGTGGCGCCCTTATATATTACGGTATATTACATTACACTATATATATATAGGCATTTAAACACTTACGCGGCGAGGCTATGAGAGGAGGTTCTCGCGATTCGAGTCGTGGTTTTTGTTCTGAGAAATCCGAATAGGAGAGATCGCGAGAGACGTTATCTGCAGTGTTGCGTTGCTTCGCGGGCTCGCTGAGAGTTAACGACAGGTTTGTGTATTTTTAAGCAGTTTCGTGCAAAGCTGTTTATCTGCGAGGATTGGGTATTTTTTGTTTGTTAGCTGATACTTTTCAGGTAAATCTGTGAGTACGAGAGTTTAAAATTTTTATTTTTGGGCTTACTCTTATCTATTTTTATTCGTTTTCAAATGTTTATTCAACATAACCTATATTTGTATGTTGGCGAGTATGGGTTGATTGAGCGGGGTTTTTGAAATAGCGTAACAGGTGGTAATGACAGTGTTGTATATGGATTCCTATCATGAACTATTTGAATGTTTAAGGAAACGTCGAGATGAGTTCAGACGAAGTATTAATGCCCAGAGAGTCTGGAAAATTCATAGCCGAGACAGCGAAGGACGTTTTTATCGAAGCCAAAGGAGTCGAACGTCTCGCTGACGAGGTTCGTCTCATCAGAATTTTAAAAGATTTAACTCCAAATTTTAGCGTTTATTAAGTATTACATTTCAGATAGTGAAGAATTTAAAAAGCGGTGCACTGAGTCCGAAAAATTTCTCTCAACACGTTCACCACCCGACCCCCAACGATCTTAAGGCAGTAGACTGGCTTTTCGTAATCGACACACTGAACTTTTGTTTCTGGACTGACTCAGAAGTGAACAAGCGCTGGAAAGTCGAGGGACAGAGTGGATACTTTGCTCTGTGTGCAGCCGTCAAACGGGCCCTTGATGTAATTTTAATAATTTCAATATTCGTCGTTATACGCGTGATACAGTCTCGTCGTTTATTTCTTAGGCAGGAATCCCGTTGACGGACGCGACGTTTCTGTCGAAAATCACAGCGGACGATGTGCGGAGTATTTTGCGGGCCGACGCTGACGCGGCGGAGGTTCCTCTTATTGACGAACGAGTGAAGAATCTGAACGAAGTTGGCCGAGTCCTGCTTGAGAAATACAATGGTACTTTTTTTTTTTTTTTTTTTTTTTTTTAAGTTTGATTTAAAATTTTGCGGTCTATACACCATTGATTAACGTTGTTACTTGCAGGTACTTTTATCGAGTGTCTAAAAGTTTGCGACAAGTCGGCCGAAAAGTTACTGAAGCTCGTCGTTACCGAATTCGAGTGCTATCGAGATGAAGCCGATTATCGAAATAAGCGAGGTAAGCTTTTTGCGAACGTGAATCCTTCTAGACATGAACAGAAAATATTCTCCATTGTATGACTTTTAGTGTCCTTTTACAAGAGAGCTCAGATCTTGGTTGGAGACATATGGGCCTGTTTCGAGGGAAAGGGACACGGTGAATTCCACGATATCGAGTACATCACGATGTTCGCCGACTACAGAGTTCCGCAAGTACTCGTGCACTACGGGGCGATGCGATACAGCGAGGCATTACTGGCCAAATTGTCGACAGGTACGGAAGTCGCGCTATTGCGTACATCAGCGTCCTATAATACTAAACGCTCCTTTCCAGGCGAGCACTTGCAAGTCGGTTGCATCGAGGAAACGGAAATACGCGGCTGTTCGATCGAAGCCGTCGAAAGAGTGGTGGAGCAGGTGAGGAAGCTCGTGAGGGCAGACGCGACTCTGAACCTCAAGGAAGCCGACTGCAACTCGATACTCGTCGATCATTTTCTCTGGGATTACAGGAGGAAGCACGTGGAGGAGTTGGAGCACATACCCTTTCACAAAGTTAGGACAATATTTTATTGAACCATCTATATAAAATACTGCGAATTACAATATAATTATCTCATAGGGGAGTTAAAAAAATTTGTATATACAGAAAATCAATAAATAAAATCGAAACTAAGTTCTGTAAAAGAAAAAAATTCATCGTTAGTCGTGTTTCAATGGAAGTGCGTGATGAAGTAACGTTACGTTCTTTAATTTACGAATACTGAGTATACAATTAAAATTATTAGTTTACAAACATTACAAAATCTCGGCATGTCTTGTCTTCTCTGATCGATCGTACCTTACGCATTATTTGTACAACGTTTTCTTTTTTTTTTTTTTTCCTCGGTTCATTTTATTTTTAACCTTTGATTCTCTCGTTCAAATCGCTCGGTTAAAAAGGCAAACTGACGAGAGTCGTCTCGTCAGTTCATCGAATACGCATGATGCAGCGGACTACTAGAGCGAATAAAAATTGAATTGAAACGTTGAATATTGATCCATATTTCTCTCCTACGCCGATCAATCATAAATCCCGTGGCCGATCGTATTTTTAAACGAAAAAGAAGCGTGTAACGTTAATTTAATCAATTCCCGCTCGTTTTGCCGTTCAAAAATACAACGCTCATCTCGTCGACAAGCTTATAAATAAATAATCGTAGAAAAAATCGACTCTTCTTCTACTTTCCTAAGAGTTTCACTAACGTTATCAAATAAAGTATAATAATGATAATGACAATATAATATCATCGTACAAAAGGAAAATCGACGCTCATCGCTGAGAGATACTATTTACATACGCCCACTCGAGGCTCCGCGTGCGAGAGCTCCCGACATCGTGAAACTGCTATATATATATATATACCGACGAACGATCGGCGAGACGGGCGTGAATTGCTATACATATAGCTCGATCGGCGCGATCGTTCGACCGGTGCGTGTGCGATTCCGCGACACACGACTCGAGTTCGGTTAGCCGATTCGGATGCGTCGGCTCAGAACTGGAGGATCTGGTTGATCCACTCGCGGAACTCGGAGATCCGCGTGTAAACGCCCGGTTGGTTGGGCTCCGCGCAGCCGATGCCCCAGCTGATGACGCCGGCCAGGACCCAGCGCTTGTCCTTCTTCCTCTGGATCACCAGCGGGCCTCCGCTGTCGCCCTGCGTGCGAGATTCGCGTTAGTTTGTGCTTTATTATATAAATTTTTTTTTTTTTTTTTTTTTCGTAGATACTGAGAACGAGATGTAATAATCACCTCGCAGGAGTCGAAGCCGCCTTTCCGCCAGCCGGCACAGATGAAAATGTGGGGTATGTGCTCGATGTAGCCGGCGTTTCTGTACATGCCCTCGCACACCGAGTTATTTATCACCGGCACGGCCACCTCCTGCAGTACCGACGGTAGCGGTCCATCTGTAATCCGATCGTATACAGTTAATCAAAAAAAAAACAAAAGGAAGTATAGACAAACGAGATAGCAACGAGCGAATCGCATACCTTCGTAGAGTCTACCCCAGCCGGTGACGAAGGCCGTCTGTCCGACGTAGTCCTCGTCGTCGTCGGGTATGCAAATCGGCAGGACGTTAGGCTGGAATGGCAGGACCGGCTCGTAGAAGCGCATCAGCGCGAGATCGAACTCGAAGGTACGAGCGTCGAAGCTCGGGTGACTAGCGACGATCTGGACCCGACGTTCCTGGAAGCCGTAGGGCTCCTCCTCGTTGCCCAGATCGTGCTCGCCGATTCGGAGCAGCAGGTCGCTCGGTAATACGCTGAGAGAATAAGAAGAAAATTATTTCTGATCCGCGCCTTTCGATAACGTTCGAGGTATCATGCGGTATCTACGTACTTTTGGACGCAGTGAGCGGCGGTGATGGCCCAGTTCTCGTTGAGCAGAGCCGCGCCGCACTTGTGCAGATACGTCGATGTTCGCCATTGCCTCAGCGAGATCTGGATTACGGAGGGAACATAGCGCGTTGAGAAAAATCAAGGCCGCCGAGCGACCGTCTTTCGCTCGAGTGCACACACACACACACACACAGAGATACATCGAACAATGAGAAAATCGAGCCTTGGCATTTGTCATCTCCCGAGGCTCACCTTGAGCTACTCGAATCTTTATATCAGTTCCTGCATACCTCGTGCGTTCCGAGGGCATCGGATGATCGCGCGCGGCTCACGTATATTCGAATTGGCGCCGTTTTCGCGTTCGGGATAAATTATTAGCGAGAAATCGCGTCGGGGATTAAAATTCAGTCAGCCGAGAAGGCGCGTTTATTCGAACGGCGAGGATCACCTTGAACGGCTCGTCCCTGTCAAGCTTTGTAATCTTCGTACGGATATTCATAACGATGAGGAAAACCAGTCCGTATAAAAGCCATATAACCGAGCTGCTGCACTCGAGCGAAAAAGAGTCTCTCGCACATCTTAAACGAGCGAGTATATATAGAATAAACATTGGTAGAAAAGTGCACGTTACCTGCCAAGGCCACTTGCCGAAGGTGCTGCCGTCTCCGCCGACGATCCTCGACTCGGGGAACAGCCGTCTCCCGCACACTGCAAGTATAAGCATCGTCGAGTTCACGGCTTTGAGGAGATTCGCGTGTCTCATCGCGGCGGCCATGTTGGCGAACCGCACACACGACCGCCGCCGGACGATCGAGTATATAGAGCTGCGAGCGAGGAACCGGTATACCCGAGAGGGGCTCGTTAAGAGCGCGATGCGTTCGACTCTTTTTTTTTTTTTTTGTTATTCACTCACCATCCTTGTAGTTGGACATGTTGATCGGCACGTAAGGCGGCTCGGTGAACTCCGGGGCGAGCGTCACCGTCGCCAGGGTCGACAGCATGTCGACGTACGTCGTCGGCTGGGTAGTGACCCTCGGAGTCGTCGTCGACGTCGGCTTCGGCGTTGTTGTACTCGAGGTTGTGCTGTTCTCCGTCGGTGGCTTAGCTGAAAATTCACGTTCGTAGTTAATTGATGGAGCCGCGAAATTGCTAATTAAGTCGAGTCATCGAGCTCGCGGCTCATAATACGACGTCTCTCTTCGTTTTACGCCTGCATAAGCGCGAGAGGCTTTGTACATCGTGAGAACGCGAGCGTGAATTTTAAGCGCTTTCCGCCCACGATTCGCGATTGTCGTCAGCGCTGGGGGGGGGAGAAAAAGCTTTTTAACGCACCGGAGATTATCTCCGGCGCGCATTAGCGCAGCGCGTGTCTTTAAACTTTTGTAAAAAGTGGCCTCTTCCGCAGCGCCACGATCAAACTACGCAGTATCTCGCAGAATCCGCGACGTCAAACTTTCAGGAACTTGCGGCGCAATTCCGAAATTATCTAATCTTGCTTCTTCCTCCCCCCGGCGCTGTTGGTTAAACCCGTAATCCTTCGTCCAATAGCCGAAAACGATAACCGAGCGCAAAAAAAAAAAAAAAAAAATAAAAAAAAAAAGAATTCACGCTGGCTCCGTTAAGGAGCCAAACGGTAAACAGACCCACTTGTGGGAGCGACGACCGAGTGATATTACGTATACATCGATCGTTGCCTAAAATTACGAAAGGCACAAAGAGAGAGGATCATTTTTACCGGATGGCTCGTTCGCTGCAGGGGCGACCGGTTTCGGCACAGCCGGCTGCTCCTCCGTCGTCGGCGACTGGATGATGATCCAGCCGTCGGGTGTCGTTATCGGTGCCCAGTCGGTCTCCGTCGCATCTGCAACAGTGTAACACCGGTGAATAAAAAAAAAAAAAAAAAAAAGCGTTTCCTCTCGGCGAAAAAAAAAAAACGAGAGGAGCGAGTGGCATACAATTACGCGCGAGCGGCGATGTTTACGAGAATGATAGCGCCCGCGGCGGCGGTGACGGGAGATTACGGTGGATCGCGCGGAACCGTTACGCGGTGTACGGCTCGGCTTGGTTTTTGTTTTTTCTTTCTTTTATCCGGTTATAAACATACCTGTCGGAGCGGCGCTGGGAGTCTTGGTGGGGCCCTCGGTCTCGTCGACGAGGGACGTCCAGGTGACGATGCCGGGGACGGTGGACTGCTCGAACTCGGCGTCGACCTCGTTGGAGATGGTCGTGGAGACGGGCCTCGGAGCGGTGGTCGGTCTGCTGGTGGTGCTGGTGGTCCTGGCGGTGGTGGAGGCTGTTGTTGGCTTGGGGGTGGCTGCGACGGTCGCCGTCGTGGTGGTGGTGGTGGTGGTGGTGGTCGTCGTCACAGCGATCTTCGCGGTCGTCGGCTTGGCCGTGGTGGTGGTGGTGGTGGTGGTGACCGGCTGCTTCGTCACTGGGACGGAAGAGGGTCGCGGTGGCTGCTTCGTCGTGGTGGTCGGCCTCCTGGTGGCAGTGCTGGCGTAGGTCGACGAGATGGTCACGTTCTTCTTGCTCGTCGTCGGGGGTCTCCTGGTGGTCGGGATCGTGGTGGCGGCAGCGGGTGTCGTGGTCGCCGGTCGTCGGGTAGCGGTGGACGACGGTTTTTTCGTAGCCGACGTCTGACTCGCGGGCTTCTTCGTGGTGGTCCTGGTGGTCGTGGTACGTGGTACTACGACGGTGGTGGCGACTGGAGACGCGGTGGTGATCCTCACCGACTGGCTCGTGGACGAGACGTTGGATGAGCTGGACGCAGGAGACGGAACGGTGGTCGGCGGCCTCCTGGTGGGCGTCGCGGAGGGCCTCTTGCTGCCGGTGTACGGCCGCTTGGTGGTGACCTTTGTCGGCTTCTTGCTCGTCGTGGGCTTGGTCGCGTTGGCGGACGATGTGCTCGTGGCGTTCCTGGGCGGGAACCTGGTGGCGGGGACGGTCTTCTGCGTCGTCTGCAGCGTGCTCGCGGCGGTGACGGCGGCTCTGGGAGGTTCCGTCGTCGGCGCGGCGCTGCTGCTCGTCGCGTTTCGGTGGTGAGTCGTGGTGCTGGGCCTCGTGGAACTGGGTCTCTTGGTCTGGCTCGTGGTGGTGGTGGTGGTGGTGGTCACCGGTCTCTTGCTGCCGGTGATCGACGATGGCTTGGTACCCAGAGTCGTGGCCGCGGCGGTGCTGCTGCTGGGCCTCGTCGAGGACGCGCTGGCTGGTTTGGGCCTCGGCGCGGTGACGGTAGCAGCGGTCGGTCTCTGGGTCCTCCTCTGGGTGGTACTGACCGTGGTGCTGGGCGGCGTGGTGTACCTCTGCTCGGAGGCGTTCTGCACCGTCTGGAAGGTCGAGAGTCTGATGCTCTGGGTGGTCGCCTCGACGAGCGGCTTCTTCGTCGGCTTGGACTTGGACACCTCCGCGGTCTTGATCGTCGTCGTCTCGACTGGCTTCGGCCTGTCCACGTTACCGGGGATGTCGTTGCTCTCGAGAGCCGGCGTGGAGGGCGATGTGGCCAGGGTAGTGGCCAGAGAGGCGGCGGTACTGCTGGACGACGACGTGGCGTAGGGCTTGAGCGGGTGGTCCACGTCGATGCTGTTGTCCTGGGGGAAGACGTCCGGCTCCTCGTCGATCTTGCAGCAGCTGCCGAAGTAGAAGCGGTCGATGCAGGTGCCCAGGTGCGTGCCGTTCGCCCGGGCGCAGGTGAAGGCGAACATGCACACCCCCGTCTCCCCCGTGCGCCGAGAGACGCATGGCAGGTGCCTGATGTTACGCCCGACTCCTGGAGGGGTATTGAGGAAACGTTCGCGCGTTAGTAATAATCTGGCTTTTATCGCGCATATTCAAAATTCAGCGCTGCAATAACGAGGATTAAACTTTGTTAATCTAGCTCGAAGCTGCTCTCTCGCAGGCGCGTGGGAGTCGCGCGGTTATACGAGGTATATAATCCGGGGGGCAAATCACTCTCGAACGACACTCGACGCCGGCATATAATGCAGTTGCGCGCGTCTCTCGATCATTAATACGGCACGCGCGTGTGCTACATATATATATATATATATATATATATATGTATATATATAATATATACACAGAGCGACGTGCGACACGGATCTCTCTCGGTAAGGATGTACCGAGTGCCTACTTAATCCAATAAGGTTGAGTGAAAGTACACGATCGATCGCGATGCGTTTACACATTTGTTTATCGTCATCAACGCGGTCAGCCGATACGCTTTGGATGTTTTTCGCGAATCCCCGATTCCCCTGTCGAGTCGTTGGCATACGAGCGCAGGGAGTCTCGGAGGAGGGAATTTATGTCAGCTGCTCGGCGGCGGCTCGTCGAGCCCATCGCGCGCGCGGGGGGGGGGGGGGGGGGGGGGGGGGGCGGGGGTGGGGGGGGGGGGGAGGGGGGGCGGCGGCGGGGGGGGGGTATATGTACCGTTAAGTTTCGATGTGTGTATACGAGCCAGTTGCCCGGCCGGAAAAGTGGGTCAGAGTCACAGGAACGAACGAACGCCGGAGAGCCTAGTGGAGTGTGTTTCTTCCTAGCGATGCTATGTATCGGCGCCGTTTGATCACCCGAAAATCGAGATCGAAAGTGCGGCAAAAAAGCTGGCCCGAAGCGCAGTAAAAAAAGCGAGGCGGAAGAAGAAGAAGAAGAAGAAAAAAAAAAAACAGTTACGAAGACGATTCTGGGTCAGTTGGCCAGTCCCCTAATATACCCGAAGGCTCGTTTCGCATGCGAGGAATGTCACCGCGAGTCGATATATATATATATATGCGACGGAAGAGGTGCGCGTGAGTCACGCGCCAGCGGAAGAAAGTACGCGGTCGTTGCCGTTGTGCGTATTAGCCACACACGCTCGCACGACTTTAATTTGGCGGGGGCTACGGAACAGTTTCGACCTTCGATCGTTATATGCATATATACGCCCGCACACAGTTAGAAGCACCGTTAATTGGTATCTGTTTGGGAAGAGACAGGTGCGCGACATGTTCGGTGTTTCGGAGATAAGCCGTCGGTATTTTCGTCTAGAGAGATCTCACCTCGAGATTGCATACCTTCGAAGCGTCGTCGCCTAACGAACCGAGATATGGACGAGTGTGCGTAGACGTGCAATTTTTGCCGCTAACCGCGAAACCGCGAGCTTTTCAATTCCGGAGCAGCGACCGCTCAGGATTTGCCTACGCCGATCCGTTACTTCTACTCACGTTTCGCAGTTATAAGAAAAAGAGAAGCTCGTATACTATACACGTCGTGCATTTCGTCTAACGGTTATAAGTGTCCGAGTGTTTAGGCGGTGACGTAACTTGTACAGGCGGGCATGTGGGCGCTAGTGAAAAGTGAAAATTGTTGCGCCGTACTTTTCCTCCTCTGAAAAAAAAAACGCGCGTTTTTCTCGTTCTCTCACCTTCGTTGAGGAACTGCGGCACGAAGACGGGGCTGGCGACGGCGATGCCGAGGCATCCGAGCAGGACGAGTGCCGAAAATTGCTGCTGCTGCCTCATCTGCAAAGAAAAAGCATGAGACTCGCGATTGTTCTTCTTTCTCCTTCCCGCTCTGCAAACGTAATATACCTGGGCTGGGAACTTTCTCACGGGACAACAGTCACGGCTGGTAATTAAGCGAGAACGCGAGCAGGTTCAAGGACGGAGTATAGACCGACGGCTATACTTCCTCGCGGATTCGAGAAGCTAACGTTTGCCGATCCGAACTTTAAGGCCGAAATTTCTCCGACTCGTCGCTGTCTAATTACTCACACTCTCGGCAGTGTTTTCTCGGAATCGAGTACAGAGGATCGCGTCATCGTGAAAGTACTCGCCGTCGTCGTATTTCGAGGCGCGATGAGGCGTTTACCATCGTTTCGTAAGTACCGCTAGTCGCTCGAGCGCTGGATATACGGGTTAAGCCGGCACACAAACTTTCCGCTTTATACGCGAGAGATATATATATATATATATATACGCGTTTACGGTACACCGCGCGACGGCTCTTTTTGTGCGCTGCCTTAGCCACGATCTTGGATCTTTTTTCTTTCCTTCGATTCCTCGCGATCGTTTCGATTTATTTTTTGTTCGCCAGTAGGACTAAAGGGTTGTGGGAACCAAGGACGCCGAGGAATGCGTGGGAAGTGCTCCCAGCTGATCGACCGATAGCGATTTTTCGCGCGCGTCGAGAAAACGTATACGAGGTAATCGTCTCTGTCACTTCTGGGAAAACTCACCTCGAGATCGGCTCGGAACGCGATCCCACGGAGAAGACGCACACACCGGAAGGGGGCAGCTGTACTGAAGAAGAATCCCTCGACGCTCTCTCACTCTCGCTACCGATCACTAGTCGAGCTTCGCTATCCTTCCCATCTTCCCTCGGTACCGATGCTCCTCGCGCGAATAATAAATAAAGAAAAAAAACTACGTGGCACGCCGAATCCTCCGAATCTGGCGCGCTCGCGCTGCAGCACGTGGTTCCTCCTCGTGTGGCGGGAAATTCAAAATCGGTAGCCGAGAGATCGCACACACTCTCTCTCTCTCTCTCTCTCCTCGCGGCAGCAGCGACTACTAGACTGCCGACAGCATTCCAGGCTGCTCCTGCTGGCGCTTATTCGAAAAGTAAGAAGCAGCAGCGGCCGATGCCGCCGGTCTCCTCTCTGTGCACTGAAGAGAGAAGAGAACCGAGGTGAGGTGGTGGCAATGACCGTTCTCTCTCCCGGCTGTGTTCCTTCTGCCGTGTGTTCCCCACCACTATACCGGATCGCCATTGGCTCATCGCGTCCTTCCTCTCTTTCTTTCTCTTTTTCCCTGCTGCTCGGACTCCTTCTCTCTCAGGCCTCTTTACTCTGGATGCATATAGCTTCTCTCGGAATTCACCATAAGACCAACGCCTACGCGGGGGGGGGGTTATCGATCAGAGAGCGAATTACAGCGTTTTCCTCTTCTTTTTCGTGTACTTACATGGCTCAGCGGTTCTGGAAAACAGCTGTTATTCGCGCGGAACACGCTGTAATCATCGGATGAAAATTTATAACGTCTTCGCTCGCTGACTATATCGGGAAATAGCTCGCGTTACACGATACACGAAGGGAAAATTGAAAACCGTTTGAAAAATACGGAATCCGGCCCTTAACCTTGTAGGAGCTCTGAAAAGCGAGCGATGTTTACCCGCGATTAATCAATCTACGAAATTAATCTTCGATCCGCAAATATTTGCCCCCGTCGGATCGTCTTGCATAAATTACAACGGCGCGCATTGATTTTCCCCCCGCGCAGTTGTATAAATCGCACAAAGCTGGCCGCTTTTGAATAGCTCTCTCTCTCTCTCTCTCTCTCTCTCGCAAAGTTTCTGATTCGTCAGAGCAACGTCTATGCACGCGAATCGGTAATCGTAACGGCATACCCGATAAAACGATGATGAACGTTAAAAAGAACATGCGAAGGTATATATATATATATATATATATATATATATATATATATATATATAT
>QLSS01000006.1:1232312-1248877 GCA_024372645.1 Trichomalopsis sarcophagae
ATATATATATATATATATATATATATATATATATATATATATATATAACGTGTGCCGATCGCGGAAGCCGTGTCATCCCTCTCTCCCCGTTGGCTTCGTTCTTCTTTTTCTTCTTTCTTCTTCTAGGAGCTATTTCGGGAGGGCGCTTATGTTCTTTTCCCTAAGTCCGAGCTCGGATTTGTAGGCATCGGGAGAAAAAGGCGCCGCTGGATTATTAGCGAAATTACCTTCGTCTATATAAGTGTTTTTATTTTCGTTTCTTCGATGGGAATTTCACCAGCTGCACGTGGCGTTTCTCCTCGCTGTGTCTGGGATTTTTTCATGCGCATTGTTTTTTTAATAATAATACACAATTTCGCGAGCCAAACGAGTCGGCCGTACATCATCCTTAGCCGCAGCGTTTTTTTTTTTAACAGAGGGACGTCGCGGAGAATTATGGCGACTAGACTACCGGACTGGCGCGTTATTACTCGGCGGCGCTTAATTTTTTCATCATACTCTCCCGCGTACGTGTGCGTGCGTTATCGTTTCGCAAGGTTCCGCGCATTTTCCAGCGTCGAAGCGTTCAAACACGAGCAGATGGCGATGTACACTCTCGCTATACTCGTATGACGTTTGATAATTAGATTAAGACTGGCAATATGCGTCGTCGCGTTATTACGAAAGTCTACACCCTCTATATCCCGCGATGTGAATCCCGACGCATCGGCTGATGACGATGCATCCGAGGAGGATTTGCGAGTATCCTCTTATCTATAAATATATAGGTGTATACATAGGCGGGCCGTTATTATTGGAAACTCGAGTTCTCTCTGATGGATGAAATATCGAGTTTTGAATCTCTTCCGCGAGGGATTAGCGCAGGAGGCGACTGAAAAGTTCCTCGCCAAAAATCAAGAGACGCGCGAAGCCAATATCGAGGAGAAGACTCGCGTCTATACGAGCCCACACGGCTCTGGCTAATGAATTTGCCTCAGCGGGGGTGCTCTTTTATTAATATTGTTTTTCATCCCTCCCGCGCACACACACAGACGCGCGCCGAGACGTCCGTGTCCTTTTCGCGAGTTTCCACCGACCGCTTATACATACTGCACGAGCTGCGGCGATATGCCGAGGATCTCTCGCAGCGTTAAAATTAGAGCTGCTCAGGGTTTGCGGCTAAAATTATCGGCTTAAATTTTCACGGCTTTTATGAATGCGAAATTTGAAACTGCATCAGCGAACGCGCGGGAAAATTGAAGTTGCGCCACGATTCGCGATGCCGAATGAAAAAAAAAAAAAAAAGTTCGCATATTTGTCGCACGATCGAATGTGCGCACACACGGTAAACAAGAAATGTACGTCGCTTCGATATATGGAAATGATTGGCGCGCGCGCGCGTGCGATGCTCGCGCATTACGAGGATTTAGCGTAATATTTACCGAATTTCGGATGTACAGAAGTGCCTCGGAATATAACCGCTCGAACAGGGCTGTATTTATGCGGAGAAAAATATTAAACACGGTTATTGGTAAAAATTATTTCGTCAGCTAGCACGAAAGCTCTACCGCCAACAACGTATGACGGAACAGCTGGATTTTTACGCCCAATCCGGGTAAAGTGTATCGACGTCTTTATATATCGTCGCGATGCAGCTGAGGCCGTTATTTACGTGGGAAATTTTTTTCCTCGTCTTCGTATATAGGAATCCATTAGTCCGATGACGATATACGTGCTCGGGTAATAAAGATTCTTAAAAATGCATCCGATTTTAATTCTCGCGATTTTTTTTTTTTTTTTTTTGCGCGGAGCACTTAGGGGAAAGAAAGTCGTGGCGATGTTAAAAGCTAAGCTGGAAAACAGCTCTACCGCGAAATCGACTTTAACCTTGCTCCTACTCCGCGTAAACGATCGAACTTGTCGCGGACGTGAGAATTGGTCGTATAAGAGCTCGGCGAACAGCGCTAATTCGGGAAATCCATACAAGGGCTGTATCGTAATGCGTACAGCGTTAAATTTCAAGGACGATTTCAAAAAATCCTCGCGCGTAAAAGACTATCCGGTCCACACGCACACAGATAGACACGACTCTCCCTCTCGATATTCCATCTCTCTCTCTCTCTGGCGCGAACGCGGGGGATTGGCTGGCGCTGCGCACCTGTAGACGAGCGGCAGAGGGTGAGTCTATATACATATAGTCGCTCTCACTCTGGGGTATATATAGCGGCATCCACGGGGCCGGCGAGCCGTTACAGACACCCGCGCGCTACGGTTCGCAGCGACTCGCACGGGAGCTCAAGTTGCGAGCTTTACCTGCTATATCGTACCTGTATACTCCGAGTTGGAGATAGCATAGGGAGAAGAAGCTCCTGATCGCATCAGCGAGTGCTCGAGACGATCTTCGCTGGATAGAGATCAAGAGAGTTTGCCGATTCCGGAGAGGTGTAACGAGGAGGGATTTTAGTGCGCGAAGGCTTGATCGATCGCGCTCGTTCTCAAAGGCTGCTGGGCTGAGATTTTGGTGAGTCGAGCTTTCTTCTTCTTCTTTCTTTCTTTCTTTCTTTCTTTCTTTCTTTCTTTCTTCGTGGGGGTTCGAGGTGCTGATTTATTCGAGTTCGCTCCTGATAAAATTTCACTCAAACTTAACGCTTGTCAAGCGCACAGTAAAAGCTCGATCCGTATAGCACCTCGCTCTCTTTCTCTTCGGGCGGCACCTAATATAACACATCGTGATTGATGGAGATCTTAAGCGTCGCGCGCTGTTCACATATTTGCGCCGGGGGTATATAAAATTTATACCGCATCTTGATGCATCGCCGCCGCGAAACTCAAATAAAACTATAGCGGCTGATTGAAAAATTCGAAAGCTCGTTATTTCGCGAATAAACGCCGATGCGAATAGTCCGAGCGTTTTCAGGAATATTTACACGACAAGGAGAGGTGCTAGGATGAAAAATTAACTTATCTTATCGTAAATCTTATCCAAGTTATTAGCCGTGCGTTAGGATTCGACGTTGCGAAACTGTCTTACCAACGATTAAAAAGCTCGCCCACAAGTTTTTTTTTCGTCAACCCTGTGTATAAGCAACGACGGAATTAGATTATTAAACGAATTCCAGCGCGTCTCTCTAATACCGAAAGCAATATAATTGTATTAGCATATGATAAATCTTATCTCTATAAACTTATTTGCTCGTTCTCTACTGCTCCGTATATTACACGCGTGTACGCGCGCACTGCTGCAATTACACATGTCCTACACGTATGACTATATGATGTGTATCAGAGGATATTATACAATTACGAAACGGGAGATGCATAGCCTTTGCGTCCGCGATGCCGTGTAGTATAATGCGATTCTCGAGCTTTTCATTAGCGAAAATTATGAGCGATCGGCCCGAACTCGTTGTACAACCTTCGCTTTTCACTTTTAGCCGAGAGCGAGCGTGGGACAGTGTGCTTGGCGAAGGTTTAATCAATGTAATTTATTTTTTAACGTAAAATCGTAATTTTAACGATGCACAACATGTTTTTACTGTCATCCGCTGTTCGTCTCTTTTTTCACGGCGATTGGTATTTCAATTAAGGCGGCGAGTCAATTTTTAATAAAAAAAAAAAAAAAAAAGTAACAACTTTAGAGACAACGCGCGGGAATAAAGTGCAAACACGTGTAAACTCGACTATACACGTATTCCGAATAGCGACGGCCCAAGTGCTCGTCTCTATATAACGCAAACTCGTAGAGAGAGTCGAGATAACATTGCCCACCGCGCATACACGCGTTTATCTGTAACGGGACAGCGAGACTTTTTTTTTTTTTTCTCCAAAGACGCGGCCCACGCTTCGGAGGTGTATTTTTTCGGCAAACCCTAGCTCTAGAGCCATGTTTCCGTTTGATCCGTCGGAATAAATACGAAAAAAATAGAAAAAATCCTTCTCTGATTTTTCACGTCGATCGTTCGGAGGAGAGCGAAAAAAAAAAGTGGCTCTGGGAAAATAGAAAAGTTTCGTCGAGCTCTATTTTTTAACTCTCCGACCGTTGCGCGAATTTCGGGATTGATATAATTTCACGCTTTGTACCGCTGACGTTTTTCGGTTCGAGTGGGCGAGATAATAGAGATCGGAGTTGGAATATTAAAAAATTCGGCGCGGCTTCGTCATCGACCGACCAATCAAGGAGACTCGCGTCGATTTTAAAACAAAAAAAAAAAAAAAGAGGAACGTCACAGCCGTCGCAACGCCAACTCACCGCACGCGCTTCTCTCCCTCCGACGCACATCATTTCGAAAAATCTCCAGGCCATCGCGCGCAATATGCATCAGAGTCCGGTGCGCCGTTCGGTCGTTTCATCTGCGAACGATCAATTAGAGCCGCAGCGCAAATTAATTCGGAATTAGAATTTGTCATATCATCGAGTGATTTTGCCGCAACTCGTGCCGTGGGTACGTACAACGCATCGGACGCGAGTTATGGCCGCAAGAGATCGAGCGTAAAATCGAAAGCCACGACGCTAATGCGTTTAGTCGCGGCCGCAATCGTCGGCCGCCGTGCGTCGCTGCGTTTAAAAAGTCCCAATATATGAATATTCAGCTCGACTCCGAGTTTGCTCTGCTTTTTCCACGCGCGCCGACGGAATTCTGCACTTTAAACGGGGAAGCCCCCGCGAAGTGTTTTTTTTTTTTTTATCTTTCGAGTACGTACGCGTTCGAAAATTCGAGCTTCGATTAGGTGCCGTTATCTCGACGCGCGGGTTTTAACGGAGAGAAGCGCAACAGGTCCCGTACGTACAGCGAGTGCGCATCAGGTATATATTTTGAGAGGAAAATCGATCGGTATCTCTGGTGGTGTAGATCGATCGAGGCGAGATTTTTTTTTTTTTTTTTTTGGCTTTAAATTTGGATTGGTATACCGTTTCGACGTTGCGCTTTTTATCGCTCGATTATACTCTTATCGGCGGATTGAGTCGGGGAGGGGCGGGGGGGGGGGGGGGGGGGGCAATTAGTTGTGTCAATTTACGGCAATATAAACTCGAGGCTTCCGCTAACGAAATTTCTCTCGGTTTTGCGGTAAAAGTAGCGGGAGAACAAAAAACTTTTATCAACAACTACGCTATACCCTATCTCATCCGTCATTTTCATCCGAAGCCGAGCTCGAAATCGCAAAAAAAAAAAAAAAAAAGTACACAGACGGCCCTAAAACTCGCTATACTCCTCCGCGGATCGAAAAAGAAGACGCATCGAACTTTACGAGGGAGATGCATCGCGTAAAAAGCTCCCGAGTTATATACATTGCGCTGTACGTAAGGAGTAACACGTACTCGCGCCCACGCGATAAATAGGAGAACGGCGCGTGCGCCCGGTGTAATCTCTCGCTGAAAAATGGAGAGGACGAGCGAGATAAGTGGATAGATAATTCGCGTATATACGCAATTCCAGCTATAGGCGGATAAATAATTCAAATATACGAACATCGCTCGCGAATACTTCCGCACGAGCGCGATAATTTTCGAATTTCGCGGAGACGAATCCGATGTATATAGAGCACGGCGTCGCGCACGACGGGACTCGTATACATTCAATTCCCAATGACAGTGTCTGATTTTTGTCACATACGCGTATTTCGCATCGCCGAATCCATTTGGAGTATAACGTACGAAGCTGTAAAAAAATACACCTCCGGTTTTACTGCCGCACTTTGTTGATAAGTTTTTTTGTTTTTTTTTTTTTTTTTTTCATCGGCGATCGTTTTACATTTAGACAGGTCCGTGAAATATTTTTCCAATCGAAAAATATATCGGCGCGCACTTCGGCAGTCCGAGTTTAACAACGAGGATGAGCGTATAAACTAGCAGTGTGCACACGCTGGGGTAGATAATTAAAACGGATAAAACTTGTGCAACTATGACGATACCCATCCACGTATATAGGTATAGCAGTAGCAGCATCGCAGGCGCATAACTCCCGGACTATTTGTTTCGGGGCCGGGGGCAATTAACCTTCAGCCTAGATGACAGATGATGCCCCCGCGTAACAGTACATTACGTCTACGGAATTACGTTAAAACCCGTCGGCAACAGGGTCTACCTGTGCGCAGCCCGCGTGAAAGGCGATACGTGCATTTATCTCGGGAGATTATCAAGATCGATTACTAATGCCGCGCCGAGGCGTAACCCTTCGAGATACACAGTTATATAGCCTTTCCGAACTAGTCCTGACGTCATCCGATAGGTATTGCGCAAGCTCGAGAGCTGTACGTGAAAATTTTGTAAAAAAAAAAAAAAAAATCTCTTCCCCCCTCCCCTGTGAATGCAGGGCAGATAAGAGACAAGCCATCCCTCCAAAGTTTCGAGGCATCCGTCAGGTTCTTCAATCGATACCCGCTAACCTCCGCGCGTCGACACACTGCGCTTTATCGCCGCCAAAGTTGGCCGTCGGCTCGTTGAAAGCAACAGGTAACTCTCCTCGCGGTCCGATCGCTGTGCTCTGACGTTTTATCAATGGCCGCTGCGCATAAGTCTCGGCTTCTCCGACAGCCTCATTCAGCCGCGATTTCCATAGAAAAGACTCTTTCACGGCTATTCACGGCTCGTCTCGTACAGTGTACCAGAGAGCCATCAGAATTTTTCCGCGTTATCAATTAATGAAACTACGAAGCGAGATTACGCTCTGGCCAAATAACACTCGCTCCTAATCTCTTAATCCCTTCTTCGCGACGACGCGACTGATCACGCGTGTCCAACTATGCTCCAGATTTCGAGGAGGGAAATATGCGCGTCAGCCTGGCGATGATACACCTGATCTACCTGACGCTGACGGTGGTGGTTCTGGGCTCGGTCAGCGTGCAGAGCGAACCCGAACCGATGGCCAGACCCGCGAGGCCCAAAGTTTTCGAAAGCCCGGACGAGCTCAGGGAGTACCTCGACAACGTCAGGGACTACTACTCGCTCAGCGGCAAGGCGCGGTGAGTCGAGCGTTTATTTTTTCGTTTAGAGTTACGATTAACAGCTTCGTAAGATATCGTCGATGCCGTGTTCACAGCTACGGTAAGAGGGCGGAGCCGTACGCGATGCAGCGCAGCCTCGACTTCCTGCGGATGCTCCTGGCCTTCAGTCGGCAGAAGCAGAGGAACCAGATGGAGAAGCGGGAACTGCTGGACAAGGACGAACGGAGCAAGCTGCAGATCATGCAGCCCTACGATCGCGTCGCTAGATATTACGAGATCATGGAGTAAAGCTTCTTTTATTTTCCCTAAGCAAATACGAGAGAGAGAGAGAGAGAAGGCGCGATTTTCTTAAATTATCTTTCCTGACACGAGATCGTTAAAGCATGCTTAGGGGCCTTTTTGCAGAACGATGTAGATTTAACGCTGTGTATTTTAAGCCGGGAATCGAGACGAAAGATGGACCGATGTAAGAGAAGAGTGTATAATGTATTCGTTTCGAAATTCAGTATTACATGTATAAGTATTTATTTTGCGTGCTATATTTTTGCAAAAGAATCTCTCGAGAATATGATGAGGCGGTATTATGAATTAGCAAATTTTTATTTTCATGTACGTAGGAGACGATGCTCGATTGCATGCACAATATACATATGAAGTATTACGAAAAATAAAGATATGAGATATAATGCATATAATTAATTTTGTATCATGTATCATTGCAAGAACTAATCGGTGAACTGATAAGCAGGTTCCGGATATAGCAATGTTTAATTTAGGTAAGGACTCTCTGGTAAATTGATCTTTCGAATGCAAGTATTATTCATCAGTTTATTTTGTATAATATTGCAAATTTTGTTTGGTACAATAATAAATATTTTGCGATTCAATCATGTACAATTATTATGACATACATGTTAATTCAATAAATCGCATTTCCACTTGGACTCTATACTATTCGTTATACCAACGTGGATGTACTAAAACTTTCTTCTACAAGCGGTGATTTAAAAATAATCGTACTATTTTTTATAAAAATATTAATTATAATACCGTGGCTCGGGATACTTGGTATTGTAATTTCTTCGGTTGTTTCTTCGGTTGAAGTATTCGTAGCCTCTGTCGTCGTTATCGTCGTTGATGTGGTGATACCTTCCGTCGGGGTTGGGGTGGCCTCAGTTGTCGTGGTTGTTGGCTTCAACGTTGTCGTAGTACTTTGCGTCGGGGTCGGAGTGGCCTTAGTCGTCGTGCTTGTTGGCTTCGGGGTCGGGGTAGCCTTGGTTGTCGTCGTTGTTCCAGGAACACATCTTGCACTCGCCGGGTTATCGCATATCTGTTTTCTGGGATTGAAATGCAAGCCGAATGGACATTCCTTTAGATACGGTTTCCCGAAACTGCACGTGTAGAATTTATTGCAGTCGGTTTCGTGCGCAATGTGAACGGTTACTTTTGGATCCTGTTCTGCTGGACATTCTGTGGGTACCGGCAAAATTTCGCCCACTTCGTATCGATTTATGAAGTACGGTTTCACCTGACCATTAGCTCCTCTTGATGCGCCGATGGCCAATGCGACCAAAAGAAAGATGGAATCTGAAATATCAATATATAGTCGTGATGAATAACAGACAGGCGCGACAATTGCGTCGATGAGAAAAAATAATGAGAAAAAAAAATTTGTCACACTTACGTTTCATCGTGGCTATTATGGGCATACAGCTGGTCAGCAAACCAAAGAAAAATAATCTGCTTCATGATGATAGAGAACAGTGTCTTTTATAAATTTGGATCCTCTTATCGAAAGTTATTAGAGAGATTATCTTACATATCCGAGCAATCGACATATAAAACGTCTCTATAATGATTAATATATGAAGCAAATCTTTACTTCAACTAAACATACTGTTTCAAAGAACAACAGAAATAATAATTACTTTTCAGTGTATTAGATATCAATCCTAAATAAATGACGATAAGCACATTTTGTAATATAAATGTCGTTCAGTGTATCTATTTTTTATTACGCAGTATTTACGTACTCAATACCAGACTGGCGATACTTTTAACGAATAGATAGAAAGCAATTTTTCCTAGAATCAATTCCATGAGGTCATACGTTATAATAGGTACATCTCGCATTGTTTAATAGTCCAGAAGAACTTTTAAAAAATCAATCGTCATATATGCGAGCTAAATTTCATAGATGAGTTTCGTCGTTAGTTATAATCAAAAATTATTGATCCGCTTTTTATATTATTGTTTTTTATTTTCATAATCATAAAAATGCAGAAAATAGGCCACGCGGAGTACAATTGGTCCATGCCATAAAGCAATGAGATATAGATGCAACATTTCAAGCTACATTAAGATACATTAATAAAGTTTAGAATAAAAATTCAGTGTGCTATTTTTTATATAAATATCGTAATGAAGATGGAAGGTCGGAGCATATCCATTACCATCATTTAATGAATACCCACAGTCTGTCACAAGAGGCGGCCAATCACATTCTTGTTTTCTGGGATTGAAATGCAAGCCTGGTAGGCAATGCATTAAAATTTTTTCCCCGGAACTGAGGCATTTGTAATATTTATCACAGTCCGTTTCGTGCGCAATGCAAACAGTCACTTCCGGATCCTGTATTTTCGGACATTCGGTGGGCACTGATACAATTTCTTCTTCGTTTGCACTTATGACGTATTGTTTCGCCTGACTATTTGATGCATCGATGGCCAATGTGACTATCAAAAGGAATATAGGAGCTAAAACGTTAATGTATAATTGATTAATCAAAGTACTGCGAAGAAAAAAACTTATTTTACTTACTCTTCATCGTGGCTACTATTTGAATACGTGGTTTCGATCTTTTGCTGCTGGTCAGGAGACAAGCAATATGTTTTATAAAGACGAAGAACGAAGTCTTTTATAAATTTGGACCCTCTTATCGAGAATTATTGGAAAGATTATCATATCGGGTGAGTAGTCAACATAATAATTTTTTGGCACAGGTGATAAAAATAAATTTCGTGATGTACGCGTTACTTTGTACGCTTTTTACTTCAATGTCTAGTAAAAATGCCAAGAAGAATTATCAAAAAATCGACAATACATGTAAGACTAATTTACTAGTAGGTTAGGATACAAGAAAACTAATAACCAGGTAGTATACAGTCGATTTATTTATTGCCAGTATGCATGTATATGTGAATTATACGGTGTATGCCGTACATATCATGAAATATTTCAAAATAAAAATATAAGATAATGCATTTGATTAATTTTGAAGAAACGCAAAGAATGTTCTCTAGTAAATTAGTTTGAGTAAAATTATTTGTAAATATTCTCTCAGTTTATGTTAAAATTTTGTTTAGCACAATATAAGTAATTCTTAGATACATTGTTATTCGTTATACAAGCGTTGAATTAAAAAGTGTCGTGCTAATTTTTATAAAAATATTGATCAAAAGATTGTGGGTCGGGGTAGTTGGTTTGGCAGTAGTTTCTTCGGTCACAGCCTCTGTCGGAATCTCCGTCGGCATCGTACATTCTGCTATCGACGCGGGAAGACATGTTAGCTTTTTAGAATCAAAATGGTAACCCTGTGGGCAGGACATCACAGTCTTTTCTCCTTGATAACATTCGTAAAATTTATCACAGTCCGTTTCGTGCGGAATATAACTGAGTAATCTCTCAGTTTTTGGACATTCGTTTGCTTGACTCGATGCGCTAATTGCCAAAGCGACCAAAAGAGTTATGAAAGCTAAAGCTAGAATAACAAATTTATATCGATTCAAACTACTAATAATCCTGTTATATACAGTGAAAAACTTGTTCTACTTACCAAACGAAAATAAATGATTTTTTTCACAATCATCTACAGAACTATACTCGCATGTCTTTATATATATATATTCGGATCTTCTTATCAACAATCATTAGAAAGATTAACGTATCGAAGCCATCGCCATAAAAGGCATTTTTCGTGACTAATGTGCAATGAATTTTATGAAATCACACGTTCTTATAAGTATATACATACCTCACATTATCTAATAGAATAATCTACTAGAATACTACTTTTGATACTATTCATACTTGGTGCAGAAGTGTCCAGAAGAAAAAATCAATCGCCTCGTAAGACTGATTGAGTTTTGTCGTTAAATTAAAAAATTATATAATTCTAATCGATACGCTTTTCTGTCATTGATTTTATTTTTAATTACAAAAACACGACTGTTGAATATAGGGAGAAGGAAATGTAGACCGCCGGAGCACGTCCGATGGTCCATATGTCATAGTAATAATATAAAGACGCGATATTCGTCAGGTTAATTTTCATGCAAATTCTTCGAGGCCGAATACACGATTATTATATAGTTATATGCATTTAATAAGGCAAAAATAGGTGCAATTACTACGTTATTTGTGTTTGAAGGGCATTACATTTTCGATGGATCAGTGAGAGTATCTATAACAATGAAAATACATTTAGATACATAGTCTTACGTAGTTTTTATTCACTTAATTTGTATATACAACTGGAATAAATTACATCTCGAAGTAGTTGTAAGACTACAAGTGTTAGGCATGCTATCACATCAAATAAATTTTCTTTATTCTTATGTAGGTGAATTGAGTACGTTTAATTACAATCGATGGAGTTGGAGAGAAAATACAGCGTTGTAATTAAGTAATCCACATTTGTTTTTAAATACATTTTTTATTTACATTTTATGCAAAATCAGACATACACATAGCTATTACAACAAATAATACACGTCTTAATTTAAAATCTACTCATCCCAAAATGTGTAACGTTAATTATTAAGCGCTTGGTTGAGTTATAAACCATCAAGCTTCTACAGTTTCTTAAGGTACCCAGTAAACAAATTTTCTTTACCAGACTGTTCATCGAAACACTTTACATGAAATTCTAGAGCTAGTTAGCCAAGTCTTACCGTGATGAAAAACGTAAAGTCATCTTATTATCTTTAAAAAAAGGCTTTGTCTACACACATCTCAGGATTTGGCCAGTCGCAAACGTCTAACGTTGGATTGAAGTGTAATTTATCAGGACACTCGAAAAGTACTTTATGCCCGTTATCGCATTTATAGAAGAAAGCACACTTATTCTCATGAGGGAGATGAACCACGTAGTCACCGTTGACCAACGGACACTCGCCAGGAATTATTGGAATCGGACTCGTGGGAGCTGGTGTGCTGACACAGCCAGCATTTGAAGGAAAGTCGCACGCGTGAGAAGTAGGATTGAAGTGCAAACCCGAACCGCATTGCTGTAGAATCTGCTCACGATTACGGCATTTGTAATACTTTTCGCAGACGCACTCATGGGGTAGCACGATCGGTTCTTCGGGATCAACTGCTGGACAAGATGTTGGATAGCCTGGAGTGAAAATTAATCATCAGAATTGTTTACACTCGATGTATTTGAATAATCAATACCAGCATGGATTTTACAAGCTAAACTTACTTGGTGTCGGGGCGGCCTCGGTTGTCGTGGTTGTTGGCTTCGGGGTCGGGGCGGCCTCGGTTGTCGTGGTTGTTGGCTTCGGGGTCGGGGCGGCCTCGGTTGTCGTGGTTGTTGGCTTCGGGGTCGGGACGGCCTCGGTTGTCGTCGTAGTTGGGGTAGAGCTCGATCCAGTTCCAGAAACACATCCTGCACTCGCCGGGTTATCGCAAACTTGCTTTCTGGGATTAAAATGCAAGCCTAATGGACAGGTCTTTTCAACCGGTTTCCCGAAACTGCACGTGTAGAATTTATGGCAGTCGGTTTCGTGCGCAATGTGAACGGTATATGCTGGATCATGGTTTTTTGGACATTCTTTGGGTACCGGCAAAATTTCGCCCTCGTCGTATAGACTTAAGTGCGGTTTCACCTGACCATTAGCGCCTCTTGATGCGCTGATGGCCAATGCGACCAAAAGAAAGATGGAATCTGAAATATCAATAAGTATAAATTGTCGTGGAGAAAAAAAAAAAAAAATTTGTCACACTTACGCTTCATCGTGGCCGTTATTTGAATAAGTGTAACCGACCCACTACAACTGGTCAGCAGACCAAAAAAAAAGAATCTGCTCTAGAATGATAAAGAACAATGTCTTTTATAATTGTGGCCCCACTTATCGGAAATTATTAGAGAGATTATCTTAAATATCCGAGCAATCGACGTGAAAATCGCCTCTAATGAGTAATATGTGACTAAATTTTTACTTCAATGACGATAAGCACATTCAGTTAAAGACGTGATATCGTCTCTTCGTTATACTTATATTTCAAGCCCTCCGCCACTGATCGCAAAATGATTGGGAATTCGAATGCAACTGTACGAAGAGCAGTTAACTACGAACATCCATCAAAATTCACAGATTTAAATAAACGCCACTGAGCACAAGGTTGCGCGAGCTGAATCGAAATACCGACGAGATATCGATATCAATCTGGAGTCATCAATTCCATTCCGATTACGAAAAGGTACGAAAAATATCGTACACGCATAACAGTATCGATAAGCTCCCTCGACTGATTTGGATTAAAATATATGAGCGTAATCACTGATTGAACCTTGGCCGATTTTTTTTTCGAATCTCCCGCCGCTGTCGGTCATCCCGCGCTCTTCCATCCCGACCGAGCTCTCCTTAATTTATATATCAGAAGCCAGTAAGCGAGCATCGGTCGATAAGTCCAGACGTCGCCACCTACTGTCGTCAGTCGCGGCCGAGAGTTCATCGACGCGCTAAATGCGAGTGGCTCCGCGATCGCGAGCGGAGCGCAGCTGCAGTCAGTAACACCGTCCGAGAAAAGCGGCACCTACTACATACCGGTGCAGCCTCCAGCCGATTGGCCGGACTGTCGCCAAGCCGAGAGCAGCCAACCTATCGCCTCGTCCGTTCCATCGGAAGTAACTCGCGAGCAGCGCCTCCTCTCTCAGTGTGTTTACGATAGCCTCCTGCTGCGTATCTCTCTCTCTCTCTCTCTTATACGCACAAGTCCGTTCAGTATAGACTCGGCCATTTCTCTGGCGAAGCTGCGCTCATCGACGGACTAGCGGGTCTCGTCCCAGTGTTTGTGCAGTGCGAGGATTGTGCGGTGTTTGTGCTGTGCGCTGCTCGAGGAGACAGTCCCGTGCAGCCCAGGCCCCTTGGCGGCCCCTTTCTTTTCCCCCTGCGCTGCGTGTCGGGTCGTCCCCGAGACTCCTGCGGCAAAATAACGCGACGCAAAAGGATGATACACTCCGGGCGCACGAGGCTCGAGGTAAACAATTCCTACAGATCCTCCTCCGATCAGTGCGCTGCTGCTGCTTCGTTTGGTTTTTTTTTTTTTTTTTTTTTTTTTCGGAGCGTGTGTGGGCTCTTTGTTATTGTTGTCGCGGTTCTCGGCTGGTTTATCGCTTCGCAGCGCGGCTCGTATGTTCAATGTTGTCATTGCCGAGTCGAACAGCTGATTTGCGCCCCGTCGCTGCTATGTCGCACACTGCGCTCGTCTCTAGGCCCCCGCCGCGTTTTAAAGAGACGGCCTCGTGTCCCTTAGGCTGCAACCTCGTGACGATTCAAAGGCAGACGGGGCCTAAGGGAGAGCCACGGCATCTCTCTGCTCCCTTTATTCCTCTCGCTCTGACCAGCGACTACGCGTCCATTTTAGAATCGCGAGTCTTTCTCTCTCTCTCTCGCTCCATGTTGTGTATACACACACGAGAGCGAGACGGAGAGAAACTCGACGGCGACGACGATGCTCTCCGCCGAGTCCTTTGTTCTTTCGCTCTCTCGACTTTTCCTTCTCTGTTTACCTGCTGGCTCTCTCTCTCTCTCTCTCTCTCTCTCTCTCTCTCCCCTCCTCGGCGCCAGGCTCATTCCTCCCTTTTCTTTGTTCCTGGCTTTTCTACTTGCCCCTGTGGAGCAGCTGCGCTCCGCGGTCTACGTATACAGAGCCATTATAGGAGATGGAAAGGCTAATCGAGAAGATAAAAGGCGCGCGAGCCGAATTTCCATTCCGCCTCTTCGTCCGCGTATTATTGAATTAAGAGCAGCTGAGCGAGTCGAGCGTTTTTCATTGTGCAAGTGTGCGAGTGTCGCTGCGCGACTGTTATGATGATGGAAGCTCCTGTCACCAAGCGAAGCTTCTTAAAAATAGAGGATGGATTCGAGGGAATTTCCTCTTTGATCGAAGCTACTGCTGCTGCTGCTGCTGCTGCTGCATCGAGATTAGATTAGGAGAGGAAAACGCGCGAGTCTGTTTACGATGCGTCACGCGCTCTCTGTTTTTTCGGGGGAAAACGAGGAAGAAGATGCGTTTGTGTTATCGCGTTGCTTGGACTGAGATATCGTATACAGGATTCGGTTAGGGAGAAACGAGAGAGTTTTCAATTCCATCGGAAAAGTTTGAATGGATATGCCACTCTTATACCGCTAATGCTCTCTATAGCAGCTTTTTTACGCGCTTCGTTCGATATTCCGGGCATTGGTATTGTAAGTCTTGAGCGCGTATACAAAAATACCGAACGATATAATCATAAAATTAACCAGTCGTGAAAACTCGCTGAAGCAAGTGCACTGGTGGCTGATGATGTGTTGTAGAAAAAAGTAAGTCGAGTGGGTGTGGGTGGAGGGGGTCAAGTTGGTCAAGGGGTTCAGCCGGCTGAAGAGTCCGGGGTCACCATTCAGTGGTGGAGACAACATCAGCAGCATCCCTCCCATCATCATCACCACCATCGTCGTCATCATCTTCATCATCATCACTATCATCAACATCACCAGCAGGGCAGTTACTATGCGTCGTCGCAATCGCACTTTCACAACAATCCCGTCGCTACCGTCAAGCAGTCCTACATGCAGGTTCGGATTTCTGCAAGTTTTCTTTTTCTCATTCTCAATGTGCTGGAAGCTCATAAGTATATATAGTATTCTCTCTGCGTGTCAAACTTGTTGTGCACCGATAAATTTATCCTTATGGTTCTCGTAGACTTTCTTTGCGCTCGGTTAATCACTCCGAAACGCTGTCACGACTTGCAATACCTTTCGGTCCACCCCCTACATCGAGATTATAAACAATTTTGAATTCAACTAATGAAAAGATGGAGACGCAGTGTCGCGGGTTTTAAAAAATGCCTTAACGTGAGTCACCGTGCGAAGAATTCATAATCGGCGCTCTCTAATGACCGCCTGTGCGCAAAGATAATTATTACATAAAATTCGATACCGTTTATCTCGCGTGCGTTAAACAAAAATAAAAAACAGAAAGATATACGGCAAAGCATCGCCTCAAGTTCGTCTATATACACTTTTATCGAGCCTAGCGGGGTTTTTCAATGTTTGTCTGATCGAATCTTACCACGTTCTATTTAGCTATATATATACCTTCTCAGTGTCTTTGAATCGTATACGTTATGTATGTGTGTGTAGCTCGATGTCAAATAAGCGAAAGGATAACGCGAGATTATATACGATACATACTGTATGCCTTGTATACACGAAACTGGTGAAAAAAAAAAGAATTCAGGACTGCAGCTTTGAGAGATGATGTAACGTCACGAACGGTGACATGCGCTAAACCGTACTTTATAAGTTTGTCTGTGTGTGTGTGTGTGTGTGTGTGTGTGTGTGTGTGTGTGTGTGTGTGTGTGTGTGTGTGTGTGT
>QLSS01000006.1:1248887-1273807 GCA_024372645.1 Trichomalopsis sarcophagae
TGTGTGTGTGTGTGTGTGTGTGTGTGTGTGTGTGTGTGTGTGTGTGTACATCTATTCTCTGACGTCTATTTGGCCCTGCAAAACTTTCTCGCTACTGTACTAAATTTTGTGATATATTGATTTCGTAAATTGGTTATCTTATATGTAATTTGTTGCACTACGTCGACGTTTCCTCCTTTCGTAGGTTCTTTGGTGCTGGTAATACCGTAGAAATTGTGATGTCGTAATAACGCGCGATACTCGGGATCCATAAAAAATTGCACAAATCCGTTAAATTGCAAAATGTCGATTGTTTTTCAGTTGACGTGGGTCTTTCACGATGACGAGGCTCAAATCAACAAAAAACTGCCAAAGGAATTGTTGCTGAGGTATGGTATTCGCCGATTGTCATCTTCGCAAGCCTAAACGACCGTAAAATATATCCCTTGATCGCTTTGTCATTTCAGAATCTTGTCGTACTTGGACGTCGTGTCGTTATGTCGCTGCGCCCAAGTAAGCAAAGCCTGGAACGTCTTGGCACTCGACGGCTCCAACTGGCAGAGAATAGACCTCTTCGACTTTCAGCGGGACGTAGAGGTAATGAACGTTGCTCGACATACCAAAATTATCATCGAAAGATATTATTTTTCAATTTTTTTTAAAAAAAAAAAAAAAAAAAAAAAAAAAGGGACCAGTGATCGAGAACATCTCTCGAAGATGCGGCGGATTCCTGCGCCAGCTGTCCCTCAGGGGCTGCCAGAGCATCGGGAACGTGTCGATGAAGACCCTCGCGCAGTCCTGCCCGAACATCGAGGAGCTGAACCTGAGCCAGTGCAAGAAAATCTCGGACACGACTTGCGCTGCTCTGAGCAATCACTGTCCCAAGCTTCAACGGCTCAACCTCGACTCGTGCCCCGAGATCACGGATCTGTCGCTCAAGGATCTCTCGGACGGCTGCCGACTGTTGACTCACATCAACCTGTCGTGGTGCGAGTTGCTGACGGATAACGGCGTCGAGGCACTGGCCAGGGGATGTCCGGAGCTCAGAAGCTTTCTCAGCAAGGGCTGCAGGCAGCTGACCGACAGGGCGGTCAAGTGCCTCGCCCGGTTCTGTCCGAAACTCGAGGTTATCAACCTTCACGAGTGCAGGGTAATTTGTCTCAAGTTTTTTCTCCTTCGAAAATAGCAAAGGTACCAATATTCGTCTTTATTCCGCAGAACATAACCGACGAGGCAGTCAAAGAGCTGAGCGAGAGGTGTCCTCGGCTGCACTACGTTTGTATTTCCAACTGTCCGAATTTGACGGACAGCTCACTGAGTACTCTTGCACAACACTGTCCTCTTCTTAGCGTATTGGAATGCGTCGCGTGCGCCCATTTCACCGACGCCGGCTTTCAAGCTCTCGCACGAGTAAGAACCAGCCTCTCTTTAAATATTCAACAGCTCGGATTCGTTCTGCGAAATGATACCCTATAACGATCGCTTGCTTTTCAGAACTGTCGACTGCTGGAGAAAATGGATCTGGAGGAGTGCGTTCTGATAACCGACGCGACGCTCATTCACCTGGCGATGGGCTGTCCGAGATTGGAAAAATTGGTGAGCGTTTTATCAACTCAGTCGACGATTACTCCTCGTTGCACAAAATGCTCATCGAAGCGTATTTTTCCAGAGTTTGTCACACTGCGAACTGATAACCGACGAAGGCATCCGACAATTGGCCCTGTCGCCCTGTGCCGCGGAGCACTTGGCCGTGCTGGAGCTCGACAACTGTCCCCTCATCACCGACGCCAGTCTGGATCACCTTCTGCAAGCTTGTCACAACCTCGAGCGCATCGAACTCTATGACTGCCAATTAATCACTAGGGCTGGCATACGTAGACTACGAGTGAGTACGATTACAGTATATGGTCGTAACCATGCTGAGAACGAGTATCTCATAATCGTCGATATTTCTCTTGCAGACCCACTTGCCAAACATAAAAGTACACGCGTACTTTGCGCCGGTATCGCCGCCGCCGAGTGCGGGCGCTTCGCGGCAGCGCTACTGTCGCTGCTGCGTCATTCTGTGATTCCGTACCGCCAGCCACACGCGGTACCACGTCCTAATCCAGCTCCGAGTTGCACCGGGCTGCCACATCTGCAGCAGCTACCGGCGAGCTTTGGAGCACCGATAAATAATCTCCCTACAGACAGCGGAGCGGCTCTTCGCAGCCTAAAAAGACAACAACAACAACAACAACAACAACAACAACAACATCAATAGCAAACCCCCCTTTTGAATGAAGACGAGCGAGCTGACAGCGCGCACCGGCGTCGTCGTTGTCGAGGTCGCGTTCACTGTGGATTTCACTCCCTCACTCTCACTTACTCAGTCCCGATGTAATACTTTTGCGTTTGCTCCGCGTGACAGATACACAAACACGAATTCATCATTATACCAAAACCCTCCCCGACTAATTATGAATATTATACTGAACAAGTCGCACAAAAATAGACTCTCAACGAGACGACGACAACAACGCTCTTTGTACAAGCGAAACGTTATACATTATAAGGCGGTCGCGCATTTTAGTATATTTTAACCGAGACGATTCCGTCGTCCGGCCGAGGTCACATTCCCCTATCGGCCCGATCGATTATACCGGGCATTGGCTGCGGTAATAGTTATTGTGCTAGTAGTGACTATTATAATAATTGTCGTATCGCGAAGGAAAAACATCTGGACATCGCGTCTCCTCGACTGTCAATGGAGAGAACCGTAGGCAGGCCTTGACCAGGAGAGCTCAGACTGACAAAAAATAAACGAATCAAAGCGTTTTAAATTGAAACAAAACACAAAAAATACAGCGCGATCGCAACAATGAACATTCACACCTCCCATGGCTGATTAGAGCTGATCGGCGCACCGAACTTTGAAAAATCGAGAGACATTACGACGAGGATGTACATTATACTTTTTGAATTTCGCGAGCATTTTTTCGCGAGTACTATCGTGAGCGATATATCTCGACGGCATTACGCTTTTAACGAATGAAAGACAAACAAAGTTTTACGTGATAATGCGCATATACTTGTACTACTGTGTATAACCGAACTATTTTACGCGCAGTTAGAGAGGAAGAGAGAGGAGCCGAAAGTATCCTCTCGTGCGTTTCTTTTACAATTTTTTACACCTTTTTCTAATGTCTTTGACGGTTACGCTAACCCATTGTTTATTAACCCCTCACTGCGAGAGAATTGCAAGAAACTGTTTGCATTACCCTGATTTTTTTCTGTTCAGTTACGATTCTGTTCGCTAATTTCCTATGATATTCCTGGAATGCATTCGAGAAATTGAAAAAAAAAAAACGAACGGCGTATACTGATGTATCTCTGTCGTGTAACGGACAGAAAAAGGTAAAGAGAGGAGAAAATGAAAAAAAAAAGAATAATAATAACGTATATACTTCGTAAAAAGTATGTATAACTAAGATATGTTTTATACGCTGCATGTTGACCATAGATGAGAGAGCGCACGATTTCAACTAGTGTGCGTGTATACAAGTTCTCGTCTATAAGATAACACAAAATAATAAGCGATGTTCGATGCGTCTATGATAATACTTGTAACGTCGGGTGAAAATCGACTATATTTGTGACGATTCGGCATGAGACTCTTAATTTCCTTTACGATCCTCACTGATGTAATTCTGATATGTGTATACTTTTCGTTATACGTATAACACTGTCCCTTTTCGATTGCGATCGCAAGTCGATCGATCGATTTCCAAGAGCTTATATATTGAAGGAAAAGGATATTTTTTCTTTTATTTTCTCACTAAAACAATCGAGTCGAGAGGAGAAGCGGAGGCGAAAGAGAATTTGGCAGTGAAGCGATTTGAATTATCGAGTTGGATAATATTGATGTTCTTCATAAACAAACGTGAAAAAAAAAAATAGCGTGAATGATTCACTGTGGAATGCAAGTGAACGAACGAGCAAATGTTTGGCTGTGCAATAGAATAGAGAAAAAATGGTACAGACGCTATTATACGAGAGACAAAATCGGCTGCGGCATTTTTTTCTGCGCATGTTTGCGAATATTCGAAATCTCTGTTCGTCTTTTCTTTTTTATTTTTGCATAAGTCCAGTGCAAAACTTATTGCGTCGTGTCCACCGCATTATTAACTATTATTATTATTATTATTATCATTATTATTATTATTATTACTATTACTATTACTCGAATAAATGTTCGAGGTGGATGTGAGTGAAGTTAATGTTAACGAATGACTATCGATATTTAATCAACCTACGATGTTTAGTTAATTTTATACGGCTAAGTACGGATTAGTTGATAAAACTGTTTGAAAAAAGTTTATGTTATTTATTATAGTTTCTGTGCAACGACGCCGATCGTACGCAATGTCACTTTAACGATTTCGAGGTAACGCTCAAACAGGATCAGAAAAAAATACTACTGGCCGATTAACATTTCACTGCTTCGATAAACTGCAGTCTACCATGTATATATTTTCATTAATGTATGTACAATAAAATATATTCGAGACAATTTCTGCTCTTTTTTAATGTATCGTCAAAATCCCCCGAACATTCTTTGTTTTCGACGAAAATCAATAAGCAAACGCGAACAAAAGCATTATCCTCGTCAGCATGAGCGCGGAATTAAAAAATTCAATTAAAAATGCCTCGGCGAGGTGAATTACGCCGGTGTAAATAAAGTTGGAAAGCTCACACATAAGACCGAATGTCGTTCGGCTCACTGCACCATTGGCTCCGCTAATTACAGCCGGCGCGGATTCGATTTTGCAGCTGAAAAGCTGCGACCCGCAATTTCACGGCTCGGGGGAAGCAATGAGCGCGCCTCTCAGTAGACTAGTTTTCATCGTCGACAACTGTTTCTCCCCGTGGTGAAAATGAAAATTTACGTTTCAGGAAATTTCAGAGCTTCGGCTACTCTCCTGATTCTCTGCTTCGGACTAGTCGAGTGTCTGCGGATCGGTATGACGAAAAATCGGTATACGACGATCGGTATCGGATTTTCCATAATCGATGGTTCTGATGTAGGATCTTTGAGGGACGACGTGATCGAGCGCTTCTACTACACCCTGCAGAACAAATCGGTTAGCGAGGTGGAGTTTCTGGTGATCGGTAGGAAAGTCCCGTGGATGGAAGCTAAAGCTCTGTGTCCGTCTTACGATGACGATTCCTCCAGCCATCAGCAGATTATCAACCCGGAGGACGTCATCGAGTTGGATAACACGATTCAAGGCGGTGGAAAGGATAGCAATACCACTCTGGCCATTTTTAGGAACGAGGAGGAGAGAAATTGGCTTGCTCGGATGCTGTCAGAGTCGAACTACCGTGAGATGAGATTAGCGCATCGGTGTAGAGATTGGCACATTGCGGTAAATACGATTTTTGTGTTTCTCCAGGATACGAAGGCTTGTGGATCGGCGCTAGTCGGAGGAACAAGTCGGACAGTTGGCGTTGGACCAGCGAGCAGAAGATGGAGGATTCCGTGCTTTCGAACTCCATGGTCTACGAGAATTACCCTGCCTGGTACACCGTTTCGGATGAGACAGTTGCCGAGCAGAACTGCCTCTTGTTCAACAGGATCGGTCACGACGTGCCGGTTTTCATACCGGAGAAGTGCAATTTGCCGAGACCCTTTATTTGCATGAGAGACGGTAGAGAACGATTATATATGTGAAAATGTTCACACAACTGTACCCATTTGAAATCGACTTTAACAATTTCCAGCGAAAAAGAGATCGTCAGAAACAGAAAAAATTTCCGAAGCCGGGAGCATATCGATCGACGGCTACCAATACACCCTCTACCGCGTGACGGACAACACCAACGACTGCCACAAAAGCGCCGACGTAAAGAGACTGAACGGCGGAGGGGTCAGCTGGAGGGACGCGATGTTCGAGTGCAGGAAACGTGGACGGCACCTGGCGATGGTGTTCAGCAACGAAGCCGCCACCGCTATCGCCGATTTGATGCTCAAGAACAGGCCATGTAGGTTCGATTCGAAAAAATGCTCGACGAGTGATTCGAAAAATGATACCGAGTTCTTTGCAAACAGCGATGGAGAACGCGTGGCTGGGCGGTTGGAGCTCGGAAGGCAAGGACTGGACTTGGGTGTCGTCTGGGTCGAGCCTGTCAACGACGAAATCCAGCAGCACTCAATATCCGCCCTGGCTCGAGGGTCATCCCGTCGCCATATCAAAGAGCGACTACTACTACCAGAGAAGGAGTCGATGCTTGATCCTCGATCGTCACCTCTGCCCTGATCAAATCGCCCCCGTTTTTCTCGACTTGGATTGCGAGAAGGAGAGGCCTTTCGTTTGTCAAGATGGTGAAACTGAAATATGATATTTTCGAGTACTTCTATTCCTTTATATGTATATTTTTTCGAAGGTCTCGGTACAGGAAATCAACGGAGCCTCGCCAGAAGAAGCATCGTCGAGGACGAGATCTACGAATTCTCCGAGGACAAGATGACCTACAGCGAAAGCGAGGACTACTGCAACATCAGGAACGGCCAAATCGCCGGTATACTCAACTCCAAATCGTTGTCCGCCTGTCTCGACAAGATGTCCGAGCTATGTGAGTTCACTCGATGATAATTCCGTACCCCCGTTACAGAAAAACGAAAACACTCAATATCCCACCCCCGACAGCGATCGACCACGTCTGGATAAACGGCCGAACGCTCAAGGTCAAGAACGAGTACCGCTGGGTGGACGAGAACGACAAGCCCTTATCCCCGAAAGGCATAGGGGCGGGTACCTCCTGGTGCTTCGGCGAGGAGAACGACTTCCTGCCGAAAGCCGAGCCCAACAGCTGTCTGAACCTGGACTACGAAGCCCGGGGATTCCCCCTGTTCTACGGTCTACCCTGTAACTCCAGCCAGATAGTCCTCTGCAGCTTGCAGAATCATCCGGAGAAGGTGGTCGAAGTCCAAGCTGACGAGGTCGACACCAGGTCCTTCGACAGCATCAAGGACAAGAAGCAGATGAACAACGAAACAGAGCCGATAACTCTCGCGCCTGATTTCACCACGACGATTAGACCTGTAGTCGATAAAGACTTGGAAATGACGACGACGAGTAATCCGATGGCGACGGAAGGTACGAGAGATGCTAATTAGCGAGGATGAAGAGAAAGCTCATTTTCGACGAAATCCTGAACGTTTTTGTAGTCGAGAGAAAGATGAGAGAGAGAGAGAGAGAGAGAGAGACCCGGAGGAAGTGGGAACAGGTGCTCAGGATGAGGAGGATTCTGCTCTGCGATGTCAAATGCTCGTGACTTATCGGTGCGCAAAGCCGTGGAAAATTGTTGTTTTTGAACGCGTGTCGAAGGATTTGTTAGTTGTGGAATTTTAATTTTTATCGAAAAATATAAATTGTGTAAGAATATATCGAGCGATTTTCTTCATTTCTCCAACCAACTCGTTTTTCAGCCAAATATGACCGCGGTTTGAACAATTTTCAATGGGATATGCGAGGGTCATCGAGTAACTAGACACTTTATACATAACATACATATTCATTATTCAAGATTTTACATCATAATATAACATTATATTTCTAAACACAACGCTAACATATATTTCTATATGCTCAAATTGGTTTCAATTGTAAACTTTCTCATTTGATACCTGGTAATCATAAAAAATTTTCTATTAAATTGATAAGAAACAAATTCTCAACTTGCATTACAGCTAGAACAGACTGCATTCTTTATTATCTTTAAACCATTTTCATATGTTTCTAATACATTATTTGCACGCTTATACATGAGCATGCATTTGTGCATCTATGTATAAGCATGGCTATGTACAAAATGGAGAACGGATAACAGAATCAGAAAAGCAATATCTTCCTATTTCTTAGAATTTTTCTTTCATAAAGAACATTTATTTAAAAAAATACAATAAACAAGTATTACAACTTCTCAAGGTAGTCCTTTTACAAAGTAGAAAATAAATTGGAAAGTTTTATGCTTGAAAGTACTCTCTCTTTCAATACGTTTCAAGTTGAAAAAAAATCAATGTAGTAAAAAAGTTCGATTACAAAATGATGCCAACATATTAATTATGTTCAAAAAAAGTTAGAAAATCAAAGAAGTAAATTGCAAAATTTGTGAAAGAAATACCTCAAGTGACGATTAATCTGTATATCAAAGCATATGTATAGATAAAATTCTCATTAGACAGGCAATGAGAGTTTCAACACTGCTAATTATGTTTCGCAGATTATATTTTAATGCAATGCGTTAACTGCTAAACACAGGCACTATTTATGTAATAAAAACTTACAACCTAGACAATAAAGTCCGTTAATCGCGCTTTTCAGTTAAAATTTGTATAGCAACATTCTCAAAGAACATTTTTTTCGTACTCTGAGAAAGAAGGCAAGTTTAACAATAATCTCCATCACACGTTAACAATATTACAAGCATCATTTCTTAAAGTGAATTACTTTCAAGGCATCTCATACGTTAGTATCAAGATAATACATCTTTGATAAAAATATTTTCAAAATTCTTAAATAACCTACTTAATAAGGTAAAGACACTTTTATACGTTTTGTATTTAGTCAGTTATTAATTGTATCAAACTTCTGAGATTAATTTAAAAGTCTTAATAGCTCAGAAGTTTTCGTGAATAAGGCACGCAGAATTTATTGTTATGCAATCACAATGTTAGATGGAAGTAGTAGTCACCATTTGGAAAATCTAATGAGTAATACATTCTTTTTATCTTCAAAAATATGCTCCAACAGGTTCAACTTTTATGCATAACTCTACTATGCTATTGGTCTCGAAGATTACACACGCAGATCTGCTAAAGTTTAAAAGGGGATACTATTTTTTTTTTCTACATTTTTTTAAAACTTTAATTGTACAGCATTCCAGTGTAAATTTTTCCAAAAATATAAGTGAAATGCAGTTCAACGGAATGTATTGTGACATTCTATAACAAAATCTAACTTTACTGGTTCCTATTTTTTTTTATGTTATTAATTTTATGAAACTGAATGTGTTTGGTCCTGGCACTATGGAATTCCTTTATTAGTCATTCGATTCCTGATGACTCTTAAAATGCATAGAAAGTTTCTTGCTTGTAAAAGCTAGTATAGACTCTGGATTACTATAGCTCTAGTAAAAATATAAACAGTATGCAAAACTCCGAGCTCTACAGCAACTACTAGTTAAAAATCAGTACAAAGCTTGATCGAAATTCACAGATTTGAGCTGTCTGCTGAAAAAATGTCTCTAGAAATTTTTACGCAAGTAAATACTGTATTACAACGGAAAAACAGTAATAAGATGTGGATAATCTAACGAGAACAATACATCACTTGAACAGTGATTTATTTGCCAACAAAGTTCGTTAATTACTCACAGTATTATGCTGCCAAATTCAAAAAGCTCTCATGCTGCTTCAAGGTCTTAAAACTCATTTTAAGATTTCATAAAGCCTTTCTCCCATATTCCACAATTCTCCCATTAAAATTTAAAAAATTATTCTTCGTTACTCGCGTTTCACGAGCCAACGGAGTGTATCGAACATAGGACTACTCAACAGATGTCCAATTCGATAGAAAATCCGGTGGCACTGCACTCGATAAAATGAAGCGGATTGTGAAGAGAATCGGTTGATTATAAAATCGAGTATTTTACTTGACACGCTGGTTCACATCTGTGTAATGGACGTCTCTTGGCTTCGTTCGGCCCGCGAGCTCGGCGGGTGCTTGGCGAAGATTATGCGAGCCGTGGCTTAAGCAGCTCTCGACCTAAATCTGAGCGGGCTCGACGTAATTCGCAGGCAGCATGCCGTGACGTCCCGTGCGTTGCACTAGACCGGTCATCCAGCCTTCGTCGATGGCCGTGCAGTTGATTATTAGATCGCCGTCGCAGAAGCTCACCTCGTCGTGATCCTGGGCTTCGTAATCGTACATCGCTCGGTACACGCGCTGTTAAAACAAAAAAAAAAAGAGTATTTCAATTAAAAAATGCCAAATGCACGTTCCTGAACGAATGGTATCAAAGTACAACGATAGAAGTTGAAGGTTGCGAAATCCTATACTCTAGAGGCTGCTCATCGAAACTTACTCCTGTGTTTGCTGGTGGGGGTGGCGGCTGATGCTGCGGAACGTGATTGTTGTTCGTGGCCGGCGTAAGCGAACCGTAATACTCATTCACGGGGTCAATGTCAGCCACTGATCCGATTTTCCTCGTTGGCGGATTCGTCACTGCCGAGTCAAACCAAACAATTCCATATAAGATACATATCCAAAAGGAGTCACGAATCGTAGGCGTGAGAAATGGTCACTGTATTACCTGCACCCTTGTCGCTCGTGTAGATGACGGTGGTGGCGGCTTGCCTGGCCGAATATGGGCTGGGTCTGGCCTCGCTGAGTGGATCGTAGTCGGCGATCCTACCGGGCGCTCGTTGGACTGGCGATACAGCTGAACGTGTGATCACCGGTGCTGGTGGGTTCGCGTTCACGTTCGCGTTCGCGTTCGCGTTAGCGTTTGCGTTCACACTGGCGGCTGGCGCAATCGTACCATCTGTGTACTCCACGTACTCTGCAATATAAAAAAAAAACATGTATTTTAAATATAGTTTTTATTGCAAAAAAAAAAAATGTCTTGTGACTTTTAATAGTATAATAGTCAAAGAGGCTTCAAATTCTCGTAAACAAAGCTATCTCTAACAATGCAGTTATGCGCTAACAAGCTTTATCTTCTAAACTGCGTAATTTAAAACGAGCTATATCGAGCCTATCAACCTACCGATCTGTTCGCCGTTTTCACCGGTCATAGTCCTCTTCTGCTCCATAATGGCCTTTTTCTCGAGCTCCCCGTGATACGCAACGTTGGAGATGATTTTGCTATTCTGCTTGACGCGCATAGTTTCCGGATCATCGGCCACCTGAGTGAACTTGCCCTTCGCCTTCTCGAATTCTGCGTGGTACTTAACGTTACTCTGAATCTTCGTATTTTCGGCGATGCGCGTCAGCTCCGGGGTCACAGCCATCGTCGTCGCCTTCGCCTTTGGTATGTGCCTGCAATAAATACATTCTCCTGAATAACAATAAAACGAGCGTCTCTCGGATCAAATTTTAATTCCAAGCATGCAAATCAACGCTTAACGAGAAGGGGTCCTCGAGAAGGAAAAAACAACAATGCCACGAGTGTGTGTACACAGACACATTGCGCAACGAGCGCGAGCGCGCGAAATACTTTTTTACGTAAGAAACGTACGTACGTCGCTCTCGCGCGAGGTCAAGGAAATATTTCGCGCTTTCACGTGCGCACCAAAGAGGGTAGGGTTTCCGGCCGCTCCGTTCCGCGGAAACGTACTTTGTCGTCGACTTATATATGAATAATAATAAAAGGAAAAAAAAAAAAAAAAACAACAAAGGCTGATGTGTGATTCTCGCTGCGACGGCGAATTTCGAAGCTATAAACTGCTGAGTTTCGCGCATTCCTTCGATGTGTCTGGATTACGTGTAAAATATTTTTCTTTTTGACAGTTACGCGTGTTTTGTAAACACAAGAACGAAATCGAAATTTGTAAGAAGCTCATCAGCAGGAAAGTGCAGTCTCAAGCGCACCGTCCCCTCGGCACCTCTTTGAGAACTTTGATCTATGTCCGAGCGCAGAATCGTCCTTTAATCTCGCGGATGATTCACTCGCGCTGCTGACAATTCGGCGGCGGTCGGATGATAAAAAAAGTGGCCTGCGGTGCAGCCGGAGATTAAGTCGTTAGCGAGCACAATGACGTGGAGAGAGACTTACGCCTCGCAGTAGGGCTGTTTGTTGAAACCTTTGTACGTTCGCATGTTGAGGGTCATCCCGCAGCCCTGGCACTTGAAGCACTGCTTGTGCCATATCTGAAAAGAAGAATATATTTTTTTAATTTAAGATACCAACAAAATAACTACGATTAGGAATTTAAGAGAGATTGCACAGTTTCTCTGTACTGTTATCTCTGAAGAAGGAATCAAAGTAAGAGGATATCTGATGCAATCGCTAAAGAATTCTTGGAGCCATGAAAAATGTATGACAAAATTCCTCAGGTATTCAGAGCGTATTATAGTGCTAATAAAGCTTCTAAGAAACTATGGCACAAAGCATCCGCCGCAACCAAACACACTGAAAACGAGATCAAATCTGATAAGCCTTTACAATGTTTGCACGAGTTAAGCTTGTTAAAAAATTATCTCCTTATACTTGAGCGCTACCTGCTGAGAACTGTGCCTGCATTGATTACATATTTTCACGCAATGCTGTGTTCCTGAAGAATCCTGCGAAAACATTCCATTCAAAATTTTTGTGCCCGACAAATACTCTGCATTCAGCACACGTAATCGCGCTTTACATCCACTTGCTCTTTCAACACAGCGGAGTCTGCTTTTTATAGCATGGATTTGTTTACACTTTTTGCTGGCTGATAATTGGAGAAGAAAACTGTTAATTAAATCATTGCGTATAATTTTACTCCAGAGCTGACTATATACTCTGCTGATAGGGATAAGCAGATCAGACTTCCTTATGTCACTATGGATAAGCAAAAATCTCCTCCGCAAGATTCCAAGTAAAGAAAAGGCTGCAGTTTCTCGTGATTTATTCAAAATTACTCATACATCCTGAATCGAATCATCCTTCAATAAAACTCTGACACACGCTCAGTGCGGACCAACAACTCGGATGAATTCTCGCGAAAGCTCGAGCTCCAAAACAAGCATCGAGCAAAGAAGAAAGAGCGACGAGAGCTGAGCCGGGAGTGTGTATGTACACACGTGCTGCCCAAAAGCTGCAGCGCAGCAGCATCTCGAGAGAGAGAGAGAGAGAGAGAGAGAGAGAGAGAGAGAGAGAAAGGAACGGGAATCGGGATGAGAAGAAGTAGTGTAGCGGAGAGCGGAGGAGGTATAGAGGAGGAAGACGGAGATAGACACGGGAGAGACGACACGCGTCCGAAAGGCTATGCTGATGCTGTGCGCTGGCATATGACAGGCTCTTGCAGGGCGGCCTCCGGAACTTGGTCCGGCCGCCTGGAAAGTTATTACAAAATGTCGGACAGCAGCGGAGCAGTTATAACCAGGGATCATAGGTAAGTATGGACGCGAGAGGTGTGCCGCAGCGTCCTTCCTCTCCCATGGCTGTGTGTTAAAGCACCGGTGCAGAGTAAGAGAGAGAGAGAGAGAGGGAGCGAGCGAGAGTAGGTATATAAAGTTAAGGCGTGGAAATTCGGAATCCAGCGCCATGTCTCTGGCAAGGAGACTCACCTTGTCGAGGCACTTGAGCTCCTCGATCGGATAGACCGTTTTCTCGCAGCGGGCGCAGGTCTTGCTCATCTTCGCGTCCTTCTGTGTCTCTTCTTCTTCTTCTTCTTCTTCTTCTTCTTCTCACTGCTTATGCGTGCCAGCGAGCCTCCAGATCTCTCCACGTCTGCTTTTTATTCTCAACTCAGAAAAACGACCGATCACTGGACACTCGCGGAGGAGAAGAGGAGCAGCAGCGCATCGAGAAGAGAGAAAGAGAGAAAGAGAGAAGACTCGACGACGGCTACGCGACGTCGGAGTCGCGGTTGGTCGCTGTGTGCTACTGCGGGAGACGGACGAGGAATTCGACGGGCGACGGCGCTAAGCGCGAGACTACTTCACTGGTGTGCCGTGGAGCAGCAGCCGAGGCGGCCGATCCCCACTACCTATACGTATATCTGCGGCTTGCTTTTCTTGGACGTCGATGATGCTCGCCGATGTTGCGCTTCGCTCGCGCCTTTCGAGTTTCGAAGAGTACGGGTAGTGGGAGGATATTTGGCTGCTCCAGTAGGCTATTTCCAGTTAAGTTTTCGGAACAACGACTCGTCGGGGGCTTTTCTGGCTTTTTTGGAAAAAAAGAACGTTGGATTCCAGGGGCCGTTGTCTGTTTTACCGATCAAACTCGCGTTCCTAACGTGCTGGCGGTTGACAATGCAGAGCGCGATCGGTATTCGAAATTTTCGAAATTATCCGTTATTTTCTGTAAATTCAGATGCGGTTGCGCTTTTTTAAAATTTTTAGGGAAACGGGACAATAATGAAGAAACGAATCTTAACAAAATATGCAAATCTGTATTTAAAAACTGCCGTACGAAAATACATTAAAATCTCGTTTACACATTTAATATTCGTCGCGCAATAAAAACATACCGCGCAGAGATCGACTCGCGCGTGTAAAACGGCCACGAGCCGCTACACACTCTGTTATCTCCGTCTCCCCCCATTAGACCGCTACAAAAAAAAAAAAAAAAAAAAAGGCTAATGAGCCTCGGAGATAAGGCGTCGCTTTTGTTTATACATATACAACGCGTGTAACATCGTATATATGTGCTTTCAGATAACGTAGATTATAAAGAAAAAAAGAAGAAGAAGAAGAAGAATAGCGATGCTGGAGTAAAGTCTTCACTTGTTCACGTTCTCGCCGCGGATGAAGGGATAGACGACGCTGAAGTCCTTACCGCCGAGGCCGTGAGCTTCCATGGTCCTGTAGATCTGGTGACTGAGCGAGCCCAGGGCTATGGGGGATTTGGCACGGGTAGCCGCCGCTTGGGCCAGACCGAGATCCTTGGCAATGAGGGAGGTGCCGAAACCGCCCTGTAATCGTTGCCGTGTTAGCATATATCGGTGAGTACTTTGGATTGGATGGTATTTTATATCAGGTAAGGTTCAAATTACCGCGTAGTCGTTGGAGCTGGGGACGGTCGGGCTGATGCCGGGGACAGGGTTGTTCACCTCGGAGGACCAGCAGCGTCCGGTACTCGTGTTGACGATGTCCGTCAGGATCTTCGGGTCGAGTCCAAGTCTGAAAGATTTTTCATCGTTAGCAACTTTTCCCTTATTATATCCGTCTTCGCAGACGTAAGACCGAACTCACTTCTCGCCGAGGCTGAGGGCCTCGGAGACACCGATCATGGAGATGGCGAGCAGCATGTTGTTGCAGATCTTGGCGACCTGTCCCATACCGGTGTCACCGCAGTGGACGGCTCTCGAACCCATACCTTCGAGGAAGGTCTTGGAAGCCTCGTAGTCCTCCTTGGAACCGCCGACCATGAAGGTCAGGGTGCCGTTCTTGGCACCGATCACACCTGTTCGAGAAATCGAGATTTATAGTTCGTTTTTCGATTGTTTCAATTGCAGCTAAGGATTGAGTGACACGAACCTCCGGAGACCGGACCGTCGACGAACCTGAGGCCCTGCTTCTGGGCTGCCTTGAAGACGGTTTGGGATACCGACGGATCGATCGTGCTGCTGTCCACCAGGAAGGTGCCCTTCTTCGCCGAGCTGAAGTGTACAAAAACATGACGTTTAGCATCGAAAACACGTATATAAAAGGCTGAATCGTCGGACTTATTTCCAGAACTTTATCGACGTCGATATACGCCAACGTCATAACTATAAACAAACATTGCACGAATCCGCTCTATCTCTCCGCCAAAACTCGCTAGATAAGCTGAGGAGTATTTTAAAAGAATCCAGAACAAACCTGATGATACCGTCCTTGCCGGTGTAGGTATCCAGTACGTGTTGGTTCATCGGCAGCATGGTGACGATGACCTCGGAATTTTGGGACACCTCGGCTACGCTCTGGGCAGACTTTGCTCCGGCGCTCACCACGTTATCGATGGCCGTCTTGTTGATGTCGAAGACCGTGAGCTTGTAGCCCTTCTTCAGCAGATTCTTCGCCATGAAGCCACCCATGTTGCCCAAACCCACGAAGCCGACATTGGAGAAGTCGCGCTGGCCAACTGTGTTTTTGATGAAAAAATCGGTAACGATTATTATCAACGAATAGAGTATCGGCACTGTAAACCATATGGCCTACATACTGGTGATATAACGATATCGGTTATCCAGCCACTATACTCGTTGCATATTCATTCGCGAGATTATGCTCGACTGCGTACACACGTCTATTTGAATGCGTCAACGCGAATTTATCCGAATAACGTTCGGGCGACTGGAAAACGATGTGCGGCACAGCAGACGGAAAATTACGGTAACCGGTTAAATATCGTCGCAAAAAATCGAGGATCGAAAGAGAAACCAAAGCTTACCCCTTCTGACGGTGTAAATGGCCAGTGGCCGCGTGAGCTTGGTGAGTACGCCCATGTTTTTCTCAAAAATTCGACTTCGATCTGTATCCTCGACGGTCTTCGACACAACAAGAGTCGCAGCCAGCTCGCGATCCGGCTCTCGGCGATGCTTAATATTCAATGCCCCACCACGCGCCGATACTCCGCACACATATACGCACACGTGCCCACCACTACAGTAACGTGTATCTCTCTCTCTCGAAAACAGCGGGTCAAAGACTCAGAGTATATGATACACGCAGGCGAAACACACCTACTATAAAGCGGTGTCTAGCTAGTCTCAAATAAGCCTCGAGTAGGTGTGCGTGTATATTTAAAACCGGCGTGTGCGAGAGAGTGGTGGAACCTCTCTCTCTCTTTCTCTCCCACTCTTACACACACTCGTTCTCGACGTATACGTATAAAACTAGCGGATTCTCCGGAGCGAAAATGCCGAGTTGATTGGGCCTAAAGGAATGAGGCGAGGCTGGAAAGATGCGCGCTGATTCGTTATCGGAGTTTGCGTGTCTGTGTGTGTGTGTGTATGTGGATCGATCGATCAATTGACGTTGGACGAAAAGACGCCGCGTAAACAGAGCTGTTAATATTAGAGCGATTCTAATAGCGGAGAATCTTATTTTTTTTTTTTTTTTTTGTGGCGACGCTGATGTGGATTGAGTTTCAGAGCGTTCCTCGCGCTTATCAATCGTTGTGGAGCTTATCTTCGATTACACGAGCGCTGATAGCGCTAATGGGTTGTATTATTCAAACTTCATTAGTTTTTACATCGAAGTCGCCATCAGTGAGCTAACGAGCCTCGTTTAGAAAAAAAAAGAACGTTTACCCTATTGCCTCCAAATTTTCCTTATCATAGCGGATAGTCCAAAAATTAACCCTCCAAACAACAATATTGACCCCCCGTGTCGCAGGTGATCCGATGCGATCAAGCAATTACACGCGACATCCGCGCGGCTCTGACACATCCCCTATAGGCTCTAATTGCAAGGACGTTATTAAATTCCCGGAGCAAGAATAGGAGAGACTCGACTGATGATGTCGCGTGTTTGCCGCGAAAACATTTCGAGCCCTTATCGTCGCCGACTGTCGTCGGGAAAAAATACGCCGGCCACCTCGCTGTCATTTGCTATGACGTTTAATCGCAGGTGTGAGACACTGAAAATTCGATACCGGTGGGTGTATTCAACGGTGAAACCTCGTCCGCTGCAGTACGCGAGCTTGTGTGTGTGTGTACCAACTCTATGATAGAGACATCGTGCGTTTTCGCGTGTATTAGTGAGCTATGGATCTCCGGGCTTGTCTGGTTCTGGTGACGCAGTTCTGGTGGGGCAGCTTGACGTTGGGCAAGAGGTACGACATCCTGCAGAAGAACGAGATATCCTGGATCTCAGAGGAAAACCTCACGGTGGTCGTCGAGTACAGCTTTCCTGAATCCAGATGCTGCATCGTACACGTTCGCAAAAGTAAAGGAACGAAGATTGTGTAGAACGTTATGAAAAGTCATTATTTTCTTATTTTTAATTGCGCAGATGCCACGAGGGCGGAGCAGACGATGCTGAAGTGGTTCTCCACTAATTACAGAGGTCAGGAGTACTTCACGAGGAGAAAGACGTACGTGTGCGCGGATCATCTCTTGATTTCGTCGAACAGCAGCGAATTGACGAATTCGTTGAGGAGGTAAAAAATTTTGATGTTCCAAGAGTTTGCGGAGTGGTATTCATGATAGAAAATTAGTATACCAGTGGCAAAGGCGTCGACGAGGATACTCGTGTTGATCGATTCGAGATTAGAGGAGAGCTCGAGTCTCTTCAACGCTTCGATCTACGTTAATTCGAACGTGAATCTGTTGTGCCGGAACGGCACGTACGCTCTGTCCGAGAATTATCTGGAACCTCGGAGGTTCAAGAAAATAAGTAGGTAAAGACGGGATCGCGCTTTTGCACATTTTTTATTACGATTCTACGGTTTGCTTTAAACAATGCCACTTCGAAGGTTCAAGGAATTGCAGAGGAAGACGGGAATCGCTGATTTTCAAGGTAGAGTGATTCAAGCCTCGACGTACTACAGCCCTCCGTTCAGTTTCCTGAAAAGTACCGTCAACAAGACCATCAGAGGAGTGTCGGCTGCAATTTTTGTACCAGTCAAAGGTAACGTTTGCGAACACTCGACATTGCTCATTCGTCAAATCGATTTCTGTTCGATTTGTAACATTTTGCAGAAAAAGAGATCGATGGAATCGAACTGAATATTTTTATGATAATCGCCAAAACCTTGAACTTCACCTACACGATAAGAAAGCCGATCGGTCGTTACAAGTAAGTAAATGCGATTAATCAACTCGTTGCTTCCGAGTACAATGTTGACTTTTATTACAAACATCGTACAGTCACGGCAGGAAGTATAACGACACGGCGTGGATCGGTGGTATGGTAGGCCAGATCGTCGGAAAAGAGGTAACAAATAAAATTCGATTCTGCGTCGATCGGATGATGAGCAATTTCGATCATACGACAGGTCGATCTAGCCTTCAGCAACATCTGGATAAACCTGGACAACTCGCAGTTCGTCAACCTAACGAAGCCCTGGACCCAGGTTTTCCTCCACTTCCTCGTGCCTCGACCCAAAGCCTTCACAAGCTTCTGGGCCTTGACAAGGCCCCTCTCCCCCACCGTCTGGTTCGTTATCCTCGGAGCTCTGGCTCTCAAGACTATCTACATCTACGCCAAAGCGAAAATCAACCCTCTGGTGCCCAAAAGGTTCAGGAACGTCGTGGTGACGTTTACCGAGTTGTTGGGCCGCATGTTGGGGACCTGGTTACCGCCTATCCCGCCTCAAATCAGACTGCAGTTCATACTCTGGGAACTGGCGGGTTTCTTGATCGTCACCATCTACTGCAGTAGCTTGGCCGCGAGACTGACTAATCCGGAATTCGAGCAGAGGTGCGTTTTTTCCCGAATCTTTCGCCGAGGTGTTGGCCGTGATGAAAGCGATAGCGTTTTTACAGGATAGATACGGTCAGGCAATTTATCGAGAAGAACCTCACCTGGGGAAGGGAGTCCACGGCTCCACATTTCAAGGAATACTTCGATTTGTCCGTGGGTACTTTGATTTTAGGTTTTAAAAAAATTACCGATCGTATAAAGAAGCCAACCTTTTTGCGAAGGACAAGTGGGCCAAGCAGATGCCAAGCCGGTTCATCTTGGAGAGGTCCTCGGAAGATAGGATGAATCGAATTTTTCAGGGAAACTACGGTGTCATCGGGAGAATCGTCGGCGACGTTTATTATCCCGAAAACAGCGTCACCAACGAAGCTTTGGAGGTATATCGAGAGCTTTTAACAACGTAACTTTATTCAAACGACGATTCAGCGCTGTCTAATATCATTCGCATCGTAAAGGTCCTGAGAGTCATGAGGAATCCGGTGGGCCAGTTCTACACGGGTTTCGCAGTCCAGCCTTGGCTACTGGATCCCGTGAATACGGTAACTATTTCTAGTCTCCAGACCTTCGTGAATAAATGACCAACCCCGTATCGGTACAAACCTATACCCCTCTCGACGAAGTTTAAATGACAGGGTATCTCGCACGCACTGCGGTCACGCACGGGCGTCGTTATTAGAATCGCGTTGACATATCTCCAACTCGAACCGCTCATTAGACCCGGAAATACTAAGGTCAAACGGTGTCGAAAGAATTCCTCTCTTAAAAAAGTGATGGGCTTTGTTGTGAAGCATTTAATTGAGAATTAGAGTCGCCTGGTACAAGAATTAAGGAACGCGAATCAGAAATACGGATTTTATTACATAACCTACAAACGCTCCAAACTGTTGGCGCTAAGCAGGCAGCAAAATTTAATGATAATTAAATTTCCTAGTATTATGAAAAAAGAAAGAAATCAGTACGTAAAACTCTGCGCAGGTGATGATGCGACTGAAGGAGTCAGGGATCATACTTTACCAAATGGTGCACGTGGTGCACCGTCGAACCGGGACACACTTGAGGGAAGTGTTCATCGAGCACGACAGTATAGATTTCAACAAGTTCATCGATTTGGCGATCAATCCTCTGGGAGTTGGCTTCGCTATGTTGATATTTGGATTGTTACTGGCCACTGTGGTGTTTTACTCGGAGATTCGGGCTGTGCAGGGCAAGGCGACGTTTGTGGAGACTTTGCGGGGTATCAGAAGAAGACAGTTGTCGGAGACTTATGTTACGTTAAGAAACGAGTCAATGTGATGCTAATACCATAGATAAATTTTTTTAACGAAATCATTCGTTACCTAATTCTTCTTAAAGCACCTCATCAATTCACAAAAGCATCGATTTCGATAACTGTGTCAAGAGCGACAATTTCCAGCGGTAATAATCAATATACATAAACTTTCACTCGGCGAGACCAAGACCAAATGAAATAAACAAATCGAATATCGATCGCCCGATAATTCAATAAAACTCTCGCTTCCTCCGCTAGATGTCGTCCTCGGCTCCTCCCTCGCGCTTAAACGTTCGTGCGCATAACTATAGTAATAATCCCCGGCTCGCAACTATCAATTATCTCGGCTCCGATATTACCTGATTGCAACAATACTCAAAATTGCGTTCCGCCTTTCTATCCCTTTTCGCCAGCAAGCCAAGATCAATGCCAAGTTCGCCGAATGTTGATACACAAAAATTGCGCAAGTGCGTATCAAATATTCTGTATATCGCCATGGCCGATAAAACTCGGCCCAGTTCCTCCTCTGTCTTGGAACCGCAAAACCAGTCGTGTCTCGGCGAATCGAGTTTTTCCCTATGCGACGCGCGCGATATATCTCTTCTCTTTCGCTCTGCTCTGCAGCCGTAATGACGTCAACGCGTCGCTGATGCTTCGAGAATGAGAGAAGGAGCAAAAAAAAAGAGGCCCCCGACGTGGGATCAAACTCTCTCTCTCTCTCTCTCTCTCTCTCTCTCTCTCTGTGTGTGTGTGTGTGTCTGGTGTATAGGTGCAGAGAGAGAATTGTCCGCGTGATTCACCGACTTTTCTCACGCTCGCTCTCGTGCTCATCAGCTCCGAAATTCGGTTTCAGCGCACGGTTTTCCCAGTACGATCGTCGGCGAAAAAAGTTTCTCATTATCGTCGCGCGTTGTAGGATGATGATCCGCGGACGGCGATAATCGCGCCGTTATCTGCTGAAAATTCAAAGCCGCGATCGCGCTATCGATAAGCAATCGCGGCGCAACGAACGAAAAAACCGCCTCGTCGCCTGTGTATATACACACTCGCGGATCATCATCGCGCAGAAAACGCCAAGAAGCTGCCGCTGCTGCAAAGGGGCCAACAGCGGCAACGAGATAAAGACCGACGCCCCACTATACACACCACCCCGCGATGGACGGCTATATATACACATACATATAAGACGCACACCGAGAGAGAGAGAGAGAGAGAGAGAGAGAGAGCCGAAGTGCGTGTGCGAAAGAAAGTCGCGATATATAGACGACGGCGCGCGACAGGTGGCGCCATCTACGGGGCCGTCAGATGGCAGGAGGATCGAGCTCTTACCCCATAGCGCGACTGACCGCGAAAGACGCAGCAGCAGTGCTGCACTGAGCTCTCTGCACTCTATAGCGGGGACGCGCGAGTGCCCGAGTACATGTTCCTCGGAGTCGTTCTCAAGTGTGCATGTAATTTCCTCCTTGGATAAATCTATGTGTGCGTGAGACTCTAGCCGTGATTCGCGGTGCAAACAGTGCGCGGGAGGACATTCATAGCGAGTGAACGATCGACGCTCTATACATAATTAGTGGATGGTACTTAACTTACCTGCCGATGCTCTCTTTCGCTCTCAGCGTCGGATCGAAGGGACGACAGTTCTTACAGTGTCCTTTGATTAATTCGATCCTTTCGACGACGTCAAGTGCACCGCCGCCGCTACTGCAGTAGGTGTGTCATCGTCGTCGCTACAGCGAGAGATCCGCAGGTAAGCCGTGTACTATATAGCGCGCTCCGCACTGTACGTGTGTATGTATGTACATCTTCGCGCGCCGTGCACGTAACGGGAAAACGAAGGCGCGCGGCGCAGTAATAGCAGCAGCGAGAGCGAGTTAGGTTATATAGCGAGAAAGAGCGAGCGAGCGAGCAAGAGAGAGAGAGAGACATTGTTGCTGGCCCCGAGAGCGTCAATAACTCAGCTGCCGCCGCTGCCTGCCTGCCTGCGTGCGACCGAGATAGGCCGAGCCGCTGCCGCTGAGTTTCTTTGTTTTCGCACGCAGAGCGGCCTTTTTAGTTTTCCTCGCTACGAGTATAATACTTATACACCTCTTCGTCTCTGTCTCTGCTCCTGTTTTTCTTCCTTTTGGTAAACGATCGCGAGCGCAGCGACGCGCGCGATTGTTGACGTTTTTGTTTGCGGATCGTAAGCCGCGAAGAGGAATATTATGCAACGGAAATTACCGTTAGCCGCGCGGGCAGTATTGCACACAAGTATACCTGCGGGTAGCATTGGGCACGTCGTAACCTTAAAAATGCGTACAGCGAAAAAAAAAAAAAAAACACGTACGCACACTTTGAGAGCGTTATGTATATAGAAGGTACAGAGACACGACGATTCGAGGAGAGGACGCTATTAACGTCCGCCGTCCGGAATAGCCGGCTGTATATACAACGCACGCGAGAGTCTCCGCCGTCGTCGCCGAAATCTCGAGCTCGTTCTTCTCTCGCTCGAGTAGGAATTTTCGCTTCCCGGAAGAGCGCAACGATTTTTCGACGACTCGCGCGCGGTGTGTAAGTATATAATCCGCGTTGGCCAATCGGTGTAACCTTCCGCTTCGGTCTCTTGCGATATATGTCGCGCGCTTGGATTTTCGTGTTTTGTCAATTCCACCGTCCGCTGATGTTGACCAAATATACATAAACGCGCGCGAGCGACCTACATTATACAGCCGCTTTTACAGCGCGCTAAAGCATCTCTCTCGCGTTACACGCGAGTGAGCTTCCGTCCGGTGCGTGCGATCCGTCAAAGCTATTACCCTCTCGCGCGCGTATATGCATAAAGATTAACGTCCCTCGCGCAAAGCCAAGGGAAAAAGAAGCGCTTTTCCCGAGATCCTCGGAGCGAGGCAGCAATTCCGTTTCGCTCGCGCTCGATGTGGATATAGCAGGCGTATATATATAGCTACACACAGAGAGACGAGCGAACGAGAGAGAATAGTAGCCAAAAACCGATTCGTCCCTCGAATATATACACTCGCAGCCAGAGCGAGAGAGCGAGGAAGGACGGTTGTGCCGCCGGCATCGATCCGTTGCTATCTCTCCCTCTCTCTCTCTCTCTCTCTCTCGCTCGCTCTCGCTCTGCGTCCTGACAAAGCCTCGAAGCCATTCCGCACCGGCACAGAGAAAGAGAGCCGCCGCGCGCGCTCAAGACTCGCTGCTGCACGCGAGTGAGAGAGAGAGAGAGAGAGAGAGAGAAAAAAACCGAGAGAGGCGGACGACGATGGGCGCGCGCGCTCGCTCGCTCGCTCGATCGAATATAGGGGGATGGATGCTGCCGAGGCGTTTATATTTCGACGATTTCGCTGGCTGAATCGCTGTATTAATTATGCGCGAGCCCTATCTGTTATCGCTATATCGCCGGAGCATCTCTCCGTGTAATAAGAGCGATGAATACACGAGCGAAACGGGATTACGACTGGTTATTCTCGAGTGTGTGTGCGTGTGTGCGATGCATGCATAGGAAACGCAATTTTAAAGTCTCGTCATTAATCAACGTCGCGCGCGTACGGGGGCACTTCATTATACACGAAAACCCTCCTCAATAATCCCAATTTTATAAACCACCCCCTCGCGCGCGGAAACGTCGTTTCACCCCCCCCCCCCTGTATAGCACACGCGCGCTAATTCCTCTTTCTCTCGGCTGTTTCCAGGAGCGTCGGAGCGGAGCCAATTATAAAGCAAACCTAGCGGAGTGAAGAAGAGCGCGGATGCCGAAATAAAAGATGGCCGGATAATCGATTGGGCCGTCGATATGCGCTGCTGCAGCGGAGATACGACTACCACCACCAGCTACTCGGATGCATCGGGATTGAATGCAGAGGAGGAGTAGCGGACAAAGTCGTCGACGTCGAGTATATAGTGAGCGGATGTTGTTTTTTGTGTGGTGCTATACAGTGCTGTGAGTGGAAATTGAAAATTCATAGAGAGGGAGATAGGAGAGAACGTTTCATCGGTGCACAGCTCTCTCTCTCTCTCTCGAGTGCTTTCAGAGGATTGAGCTTCTCTATCTACGATCATCGTCAAGGTGAGATGCTTTTACTTTGAGCGATTGATTGTTGATGCACTTTCAGGCTCTATATACGCACAGACACGATTGGAGAAATATCGTCTCGCTGCTGCTGCGTTGACGCTTTAACCTTTTTTGTTTTCCTCTCGCGCCGATGCAGGGGCGCAGCAGCGCGCTCCGAAAGGGCCTTGCGCGCCTCGAATTAATCAGCGGCAGGAACGCAGCTTTCAAAAAAGCGCTCGGCTCGTCCTCAGCAGAAAAGGCAGCGGCGGCAGCAACGCCGTAATCCGCATAGGTGTATACCTATACCTCCGCCATCCGCACACGCTACATCGTCCCGAGGCTCTCGCTCGCTCGCTCGCAAAAGGGGGAGGGGAATTCCCGGCGCTGCCGCTGCTCCTCGCCGCCGCCGTCGCATTTCACCGAGCTGCGAGCGAGAGAGAAGTTTAGCACTGGCGGGTGGGCTGCTGCCGCTGCCGTTCCATCTCTCTCTCTCTCTCTCTCTCTCTCTCTCTCTCTCTCTCTCTCT
>QLSS01000006.1:1273907-1284577 GCA_024372645.1 Trichomalopsis sarcophagae
TCTCTCTCTCTCTCTCTCTCTCTCTCTCTCTCTCTCTCTCTCTTTTCGTTCCTCTCTCGTATAGCGCGCGGCGGCAGCGTCTATCTGTCGCTGTTTCGCTCGGCGCGTTCAATACTTGGACAAGGGCAGCAGCAGGCGGAGAGCAGGTTCTCTCTCTCTCTCTCTCTCTTTCTCTCTCGGTTCTCTCTTCCTTATATACTTCGTTACGTCCGGACGAGCGAGGCTTCTATACCTGCGCGAGAGAGAGAAAGAGAAAGAACTTCGCTGCACTTCTTACGCGATGGGAGGAGCGACGACGCCGCGGCCGCGTGCCGATTATACGTCCTATGCATCCGTACGACAGATTTGTATGAGCTATAAACGCCGCGAGAGGCTTTTCGATAAAAAGCTCGCTCCCGTAAACAAACGAGCCTTCCGAGAATCCGCGCGACGGCTCTTTCCAAATAGCCAAGGTTCCGCGTCCTGCTGCTTCTGCCGCACGTAGGTGGAATCTAGAGGACGGGGGGGGGGGGGGGCAAAAACGAGAAGGGGATCACCGAATCTATAGTCCTAAAAAATTACGAATCGCAGACACTGAGAGAAGAACCGCATCGACGCGCGCCTGCGTGGCACATACATAATGGGATCTCTCTCTCTCTCTCTCTCTCTCTCTCTCGCTCGCTTGCTCGCTCGTCCGTAATTTTCGGCGAGATCTCATCGCGCGCGCCGCGCACACATCCACGTACCCGAGAGCGAGAGAGCGCCCGGTTATGCTTCCTTCTTTTGCACTCGCTGCCGCCGCCGCCTCCTCTCGACTTCTGTAGCTCGCTTGGCTGTGTGTTACAGTATATACGTATACTTATATACACACGTATAAATACACACAGCCGGCCGCCGTAGCAGCGAGCGACGCTCTCTGTGCTCCATTCCGCCATTGCGCGCTTTCGTTCTCCTTCTTTCGCTCGACGCCGGCGACTTTGCTGCTGCTGCGTGCAACGATATTCTCTCTCTCTCTCTCTCTCTCTCTCTCTCTCTCTCTCGGGGCTTCGAAGGAAAATCCAGAGAGCCGGTTACGATATGCGCCTGTATTAATTGCGCAATGACAAGAGAGAGAGAGAGAGAGAGAGAGAGAGAGAGAGAGCAGGACACGCGCGCGAGCAGATGGCGGGGCTGAGTTTCGGCCATTGTCAAGAGCTTTTTCGAGCCTGTGTATACGAGAAACGCAAGCGCGCGTATGTTATATGATGGATCGAGAGAGAGAGAGAGAGAGAGAGAGAGAGAGAGAGAGAACGACCCCTGCGCCCAACGTTCATTACGCGCCGCAGCGACTATTCTCCCGTCACGCGTCGTCGCATAATACACGCGAGCGAAGCGATCGATATAGGCCGTGGTTTGCTTCTCGATTCACGGATTTTGTTTACCTACGCGAAAGAGCGGCTTATCGAGAGAGAGAGAGAGAGAGTGAGCCGGTTCTTCTTCCTTTGCGCTTGTCGATGAAGAAATCGTCTCTAATCTAATCTCTCTCTCCCATCCGCGAGCGCTCGCTTGTTTCGCGCATTCCACGAACGATATGTATTTTTCGTCGATGATTCCGGGAACTATCCGAGCGCGAAACTGGGCTAAAGAGCTGCTTGCGCGTATATACTATAACAACTCGATACAGAGTGAGAGCGCGTGTCGCTCGCACGCGGCGAATCAATAAAGCAGCGCTCGCGCCTTCGTCGTAGTTCCAGCGCGTAGATAAAAGCGCCTACTATGCTTGTGTGAGCTCGTCGACGGACCTTAGATTAATTATCCCTCTCCGCGCGCGCACACAGACCTGCGGTGTACAGAGTCCCCTCGTTGCAGCGCAGCACACCCGCGGAGAGAGAGAGAGAGAGGCTATAGCCACAGCTGACTCGCGAAGTTTAAGCATCAAGCGCCTAGAGAGAGTATCCGACGCCTATGATGCTCGCGTTAAAAGTGCAGAGCTGCGAAGCCGAATTCGAAGGCGCGAGCGGGGAAATCCAAGTGTCGTTTATCGAGCGAGGCTCCTTCCCTCCTCTCTGTACACACTCTGCCGCTGCTGCTACGTTGCCACCGCCGCCTGCCCTCTGTCCTGCCGCTGCTGCTCCGTACCGAGTTTTTTTTCATACAGGCACACACGCACACAGGGTTGTACGATTTCCAGCCGCTCTAATGGGCGCCCGGAAGCAGAGAGTAGACGCGTCGGCGGGAAAATATAGGTCTATTCTAATCGGCTCGTCATTTCTTTTACGGCCCATCGGCTTCGGCAATAACGAGCGGAAACGCCGATTCCGCGCTTACGAGCTTCGGGATTCCACGCGATCTCTGTCTCTCGCTGCGCGCACGCGAGTGATCCCTCTCTCTCTCTCTCTCTCTCTTTCGCTTTTTTTACTCCTCTTTACACGCGGCAACGCCGGCCAAACTGGTTTTCGTGAGCCGCGAGTCATTGGCGTTGCTGCCGCTGCGCTGCTGCGTTGGCAACCGACTCTCGCCCTCTGATTAACGAAAAATCGCGCATTGTACGTAACTCCGCGTGCGGCTTCCAAAAATCATAGCGTCTAAAGAGAGAGAACCGCTGCTCGGCCAAGTCTATAAAGGAGTGCTTTATTGATCTCGGCTTTGAACGGGGCAGGCACTAGGATACGGATATATAACGGCAGTCGTCGTCCCTCTCTCTCCCTCTCTCTCTCTCTCTCTCTCTCAGTGCCCCCCTCTTCTCTCTCAGTCGCTTTAAGGGGTTCTCTCTCTCTCTCTGCCGCGACGGATTAGGCGGGAACGATTTGCGGAAACGGTATGCGCAAATGGCTCGACGAAATCAAAATATTTACCGAGAGAGAGACGAGTTCAGGGAACTTTTCGAAATCGATTATGTATACGCGCGCGTGTTAGCAGAAAAAAAAAGCGAAAGCGCTCGGATAGAAGTCAGCGGTCCGCGCAGTAAATACGCTTATAGTTTTTCGAGCCGAACAGCTGATTCAATTTTCGCGCGCGCGCGTCGGATTCCACGAAAACGCGAAACTCGCGCTCGTTAAAAAAGTTGCGCGGAGCTGTTACAAAAGTTGAAAACGCGCGCACACCTGTCGCCGCCGCACGTATTCTCGGTCAGACGCCTATGAAGAGCGAAATGAGATTTTCCGATCGATCTCTCTATCGAGAGTTAATGACCTTGGATAGGCTCATTACGCAACTCTCGATTTTTCAATAAATCATCGCGGAATAGCGGAGAACCGCTACTAATGTCCGTACGAGAGCATTATACGCACACAGACAGCGAAGGAGATACCGCAGAGCGGCGGAGGAAGCGATAAAGAAAGCGGAGAGACGAGAGAGAGAGAGAGAGCGAGATCCGTACGTGTGCGCGCGCTCGAAGGGGGGAAGAATCTCGCTCGGCGAGAAGGACTGGCTCTCGTCTTTAATCTTCCAAGAGAGAGACCGTCCGGGCTCTGCTTTATTACATCCTCGGCCCAATTCGTCGCTCTGCTCGCGCTGCACATATCGTCGAAACGCGATACAATAGTATACATAGAGAAAATCCCGCGCGCATATGTAGAACGCCGACCAATGGGAGACCGTGGCGGCAAATTCGAAAACCACGTGTGTCGGCACGCGACAAGCACCCACACACGTACATTCTTTGTTGTTCGCTCTCCCCCCACCAGGCCAGCGTCTCTCTCTCTCCACGTGCTCACCTGTGCATGTGTGTCTTACATAGAGCTGTGTGCACTCAGCGCAGTTTTCGGAAGCTTTTGGCTACGGGCGTCGTTACAGGATCAGGCCATCGGCGAAATAAGAAGCAGCGGTACACAACGACCGCTCTCTCGACGGCTGCGCCTCGTTCGTTATATATACGGAGAGTCTACACGGCCGGCGGCGGCGGCGGCGCTCGGCAGTCCTCGTCGAGTCGAGCCCGAGTCGAGACGCGCGACGCGACGTTCTCTCTCTCTCTCTCTCTCTCTCTCTCTCTCTCTTTACTGTGTGCACGCACCGACTCTCTCACACTGTGTATTGTGTATATACGTATACATAGGCGGGCACGCGTGCAACGCTCGCGGGAGAAAGGACGGGCAGCAGCATCCTATACGTTGCCGCTCCATTTTCTTCTCTCTCTCTCTCTCTCACTTGGTGCAGCTGCAGCGGCTATATAGCGCGATTGAGGTTAAGTCGGACTTTCCGTGACGTCAGTGCATCGCCAGTGTGAGCCGCTCTGCTGTGTGCTGATATCGAGCGCGAGCCCGGCTCTATATACCTGTGCACGCGCTCTTTCTTCTTTGTCGTCGTCTTGTGTGTCGTTACAGTGCTCTCTGTCTCTATCCCCTGTGTGCGAGTGTGTCTCTGTGTTGGTATATAGTGCCGTAGGTGCATCATCCTCTGGACTACTGCCACCGTCGTCGAATGTGTAAGTCCCGATCGATCCTTCCTTCCTCTTTTTATTTTCTCTCGCTAGCTCGTGAGCCGACTATACGCACGCGTCATGAAATATACAATTTTAAATGCCGGAGCTACGCGCGTCCGCGAAGCGTCGCTTTCTGGTCTAGATCGTCTCTACCTATATGCGTGTAAAAGAGCCGCGTACGTCTCTGAGGAGGGAGAGGCGGCGGTAGCAGCTGCATTCCTGCGCGGCTGCGGCGACGAAAAACAAGCGACGAGAACCGATTTCTTTGCCAAGGACGGCCGACGCGAAACGCATTGAATTACGCAATGTGCTCGTTATAGGATTTTTCCCATGAAATAGTCGGCAATTTTCAACGTTCCGAAATCGACTGTCTGCGGGTACATAGGTGTGAATGGACCGGATTTTTCGTAAAAACATTCAAACGCTACGCACGCGTCAATGAAAGCGAGAACGAATCAGCTGCCGAGTTTTTCATAGTCACGAGCGCGTGTGTATGTGTATCGATTTACGCATCTGCACTGCAGTGCGTTCACGCACGCAGTGACCTTAACGAGGGAATATATTGTACACTCGGGTAAGCCGATCCTGGAAAGAGAGAGAGAGAGAGAGAGAGAGAGAGAGAGAGAGAGAGAGAGAGAACAGGTGCGCCGTGACGTGGCCGAAGTAGCCCTTTTTGTGTTGACTCTCTTATCGCGCGATCTCGCTCGCGTAGAGAGCGTTGCCTTAGCATGCGACGATTTTCAGCGGCCCGTTTAAGCGTCTTAACCGGTGAAAGCTTTGCGAATCCGATTTTTCCCCCGCGCGCTCTTTCTCAAAGCACACACCGCCCCCTGTTTTTGAATCACCGTACGTGTAAGCGGTGATCCGAACGTAGTTTTCTCTCTTGTGTGTGTGTGTGTGTGTGTACGATATAATTGATTCGCGGGAGCGATGACCCTCCAGGCGCGACGAGCTTTTGTTTCAGAGGACGAGTCAGCGATTCCTCGCTTATGTTCCGAGAGCGGCGGATAGATAAGGAGAAAATCGCTCTCGTATACTCACACACGTTATACAAACACGAGTTCGACTGTCGCGAGGCTTCCCTGGAATCTCGACGGACAACACGTGCTTGTAAGCACACAACTATAGACATCGATCGCTTACCGAAAAATCCTCCTTCGTCTGGGTTTATATATTTCGTCGGGGTCTCTCGCGGAAAGCATCAGCGTCCGTTCGGTCAAAGAAAGAGAGCTGCTGGCTCTCGCGCATATTTCCGAGCGTGACGCACCTTGGGCTTGGCGAGCCTGTGTGTGTGTGTGTGTGCGCGCGCGCCGTGCGAGTGTAAGAGAAGACCGCCTCGCACGCGAGCGAGCGAGAGAGAGATCGAGATAAAGAGCATAGCGCTGCAGTAGGTATAGCACGAATAGACGTCCACCGGTCGCTTGAGATTCTCTCGTAACAACAGCTGACTAAAAATCTCTAACCGAAAGATCGAATTTTCCTACGGAGACGCCACAGCAGTAGGAGGGCGACTCGGCTCGCTGGCTTGAGTCACGTAATTACGGCAATTACGGACGCTCTCTCTCTCTCTCTCTCTCTCTCTCTCTCTCTCTCTCTGTGCATGAGGTAACGAAGCGCTACTCGTATTATATTTTTCTTCCTCGAGCGGCGGCAGTGCTCTTCATAATTCATGGTATAGCAGCTCGGCGTAGCCGCCTCGCGCGACAGACGAAAAAGAGAGCGCGTGCTGTCGCGGAGCGAGCGGGAGAGAGAGAGAGAGAGAGAGCAATCGATAAAGCGCCCGCGCGCGCTTTACAGGCGACGTGTAATTCCGAGAGCGAGGTACCGTAACGCCGGCAGCAGCGGCGGCGGCGGCGGCGGCCATTGCACGCATCGTCGTCGTACACTCGTTGCTGCCGCCGCTGCTGCTACTCCATTTTCTCACACAGGCCGAGAGAGTGTATCTGCGCCCCGCGTGTATAATACCTTTCTCTTTTTTGCTCTTTCCCTCGCGCTCGCAAGAGCTTTCTACGAGATTGAGACGTTTCGATGATTTTCCTCTCAGCGAGCTTCTAATCGCCGGTAGCATCGATTTTTCCGCGAGCGCTCAGCTGACGCTCTGTACCGGCGCTGACGGCGAGAAACAATAGCTCCCTGTCCGATTGTTTATACAAACAACTCACGCGTCGCCGGCTAAATGTGTCAATGAAACTAGCGCTACTTCAGGCAGTTGTAAAACTTTACGAGGACTACCAACACACACACACACACGCGCGCGCGTGCGTATGCGAACCTGAACGTGACCTTGAACTCCGTCGGCGGCAGCTTCCCTTGTAAGGTAGTACACGGCGTAACCGGAGAGTCCACCTGGACGCCGGTCGTCGTCGTCGTCGCTGGGAAAAAGATTCTCAGTCCGCGGCGCTGTGTCTGCCCCACCCGAGCAACGGAGCAGCAGAGGAGCACGAGCAACGAACACTATATTCTCTCTCTCTCTCTCGCTCGCTCTTGCTCGTATCGATCTGCAGCGTCCGCAATGAAAGTCGAGGCTCGGCTCGCTCGCGCCTGTGTGTGTGTGTGTGCGGAGAGAGAGAGAAAGAGCCGTGTGTGCAGCGCGCGCGCAACGTGATTAATAATCGAGGCTGCGCGGCAGCAGCGCCGGCGATCCTCCCGAGCGATACTCGCACACACACGCACACACGGCCAGCTGGCTCTCTCTCTCTCTCTCCGCAATGCTTTTAACGCGACGAATACGTGGCGACGAGAGATCACCTGCGAATCCGCGGAAACCGCGCATTGTGCAACTTTGCTCCGCGTATACGTGGTACTTCGTGGAAAAAGAGGTGGAGAGAGAAAAAAAAATCGCGTATATAATATAACTTGTTATATTGAGAGAAAACGAGAGAGCGAGTGCGCGGCGCGCATTGTGCCGCCGGCTGTGCGCTCCGCATGCATTGAAACGTGATCTTCCCTTGCTCTCTCCGTGTGGATGTATACGGTAATATACGTAGAAGGACGACAGCTGCGATCCCCCAAACACTTATACAGGCACAGGAAGAGGGAAGAATGAATGCGCGCGTGAGCGAGCGAGAGAGAAACTGCTAGGGTTTGCGGCGCTCGTTCCGCACTGAGAGAGAGAGAGAGAGAGAGAGAGAACGCAGTCCTCTGTGGTGTGTGCTGTGTTGAAGAATGGGATTGACCTTATGCGCGCAGGTTTAACCCCTTCTTCCGCGTATACGATCGCTCGTTGAATAATTGGGTTGCATACGCGCTCTTTTTCGCAATATTACGCGCACTCAACCGTGTGTTTCTCGACTTCGGAGAATAGAGCGAGCGCGTCGTGAATAATGTATAGAGTCAAGTATACCTAATAATGGATCAACCTTAGCGCCGCTCGTCTATGCTAACCCCTTGACCCAAACGCGCGCGACGCTGCGCTTTCATCTCCCCGAGAGCCTATAGAGTCTCTATTTTTCTCTGCTCTTTTCGCAAAAAAAAAAAAAAAAAAAAAAGATAAACGAGAGAACCGGCATTTTCCGAAAGAATCGCCGCGCGAGCCCTCGAGAACCCTCAAACTCGTAACGCGTCCTCGTGTCGGGGGGCTAATTCCAGGTGCTCTCTTTTTCACTCTTTCCGCGCTCGTGTGTATCGGATAGGGAAACGAAACGAATGATTTACGAGCTCTCGCGCGCAGCTTCCGAGAAATCGAGCATGAAACGAATAAGCCGCGGCGCTAATGCGCGACGACGAGTTTTACTCTCCGTACACCTCGCGAGATGACGATGGCGCTACTTGCATCTCTCTCTCGTGTCTGACGTAACGGATTCTATTATTGTCTCCTGGTCGTCCGATGTTCTCTCTGCTCCTCTCTCTCTTTTTTTTTTGTCATGAAATCGTACTCGATGGAACGCGCATAAAAGTGCAGAGTCACAGGAACGTCGTCGTCGGGAATTTATACGGGCAGTAAAGCGACTGAATCTGAATCACCATATAGGCGAGCGATGCTTTATACCCGTGTGCGAGCGCCATCATAAACGATATGCGCCGAGCTATTGGTAGCGACGGACAGACCAGATGATGTTTACGATTTCTTCATCACGTAACGATAGCGAGTTGCTCCGAAGCGCGAGAGAGAGAAAAAAAAAAGCTTACGAGAGCAGCATCGACGAGGCTCGAAAACTCGCTGCCCGTGTGCACACGCGTGGCCGCGCGCGAAATCTGGGCCACGATTCTCTGAGAATTGGAACGCGCTGCGCGCAGGTGGCAGTAACGAGGCCTTGTCTCTTTCTCTTGATTTTTCAGCTCGTTTTTTCTCTCTCTCTCTCGTGTATTAAGCCGTAATGCTCGAATCGCATGACGTATACGTGTGTAGTGCAGTCGTAACGAAGGAGTCCATCGATCCTCTTCCCGAATGTGCCGCATAGCAATTATCGCTTCATTAAGGAGGAGCTTATACCTTCGTTTACGCCGATGCTTTACCGAATTACATACGATAGGACTTGGCGCGCTCTCGTGTATTGTGTTACACCGCGCAGACGTGCATTTTGTAATCAAAAGAGTTGTGCACGCGATAGTTTTTACGATTGGCTTAATCGAGTGGCGCATCGCGCGCAGGCGTGTCGATGTTCGCGGACGCTATCGGCGTAATTACACGCTTATATACTCGGTCCGCTGCTGCTGTCGAGACTGCGTCTCTCTCTCTCTCGGTATTATTATTATATCAGCGATAACTAGCGCCGGCGCGCATAATTATCGTATTTATAAACTCGACTATTTACATATCTTAATAGACTTTGTACATTATTAATAGCCGGCTCTCTGCGATTCCCGATCTCCGCACGTGTGTGTATGATCGACATCGAGACGAGGAGAAAGTCCGCGCGAGGATTCTTTTTTTTTTTTTTGTTTAAATAAATTACCGTAATAGAGTTATGAATGAGGCTTTTTTTGAAACGTTGTTTTGATTAGCTAGAGACGCTTATGCAACGAGAGAGCGAGTAATCGCGTAGTATAGTGCGCTATAAGGACGTCGCCTTGTCTCTCTCTCTCTGGACGATTAATTCTTATTTATCGCACACTCTCGTGTAATGTAAATTATCGTAATATCGTTCGCTTTTAAAACTCCGAGTCTGTGTGTATAATCTTGGAAAGTGTGCGCACACGCGTAGCGATTCCGATAACGCTTCGAAAATCGCTGATTAAAAGTTGGCGAACCTTCTCTCTGTCTCTCCCACACGTCGTATAGCGGTTACGTGCGCCCGTTCCATCGGTATGACGAATCGACGGATTCGTCCTCGTCTTTGATCTCTCTCGCTCGCTCTGTCCGGATTAATCTTGCTCAACTTTCCAGACGAAAACGCTCTTATTCTTCGGTTTCTTCATCTTTTTCTCGATCGACTTTCCGTATTTTCCTATAGCTATAGAATCGATAACGACGATCGATAAGAAATCATCACACGCGACGATGAGATGTCCCCCTTGAAAAGCGCGTGTATTTTTTGTTCGTTAAAGCGCCGGCTGCGAAAAGACACTGACCCACATTTGCGAGAAAACAAAAAAATCGATGCGGCCAGCCATGGGATATAGGAAATTACAGAGCTATCAAACGGTTCGCTCCGTTTTCTTACATATAAGTTCGCTCGGACACACACTGCACACTTGGTGTGTTCTGAAAAGTGAAGAAAAAAAGAAAAGAGAAAAAACAAGCTTTTTAATAACTCCGAGTGCGTATACGTGTAAGCGCCTTATGCTTATAAATGAATACGGTAATACACTCGTGTGTGCACTGTGCATGTGTGTATGGGAGGAGAGAGAGAGAGAGAGAGAGAGAGACGGGCACGCGAGCAGCGGCTAAATCGGTGAGTCAGCCATTGCCACCCGATCCCCTCTTCTCTCTGTCGAGGCTTCGTTCGTTATATCTTTCTCGCCTCTGCTGTTCTCTTCGTCCTTTAATAGTTTAAAGAAACTTCGATGCGTGTATTGGAATCAGTCGAGCAATATTTGCGACCGAATCCCTCCCCTCAAAGATTACAACCCTTGCCGGCTTTATCGTTCGCGTAATAGATTGATAAAGTTACGTCTCCTCTCTCTCGCTTCCATCCACCCACTACTGATGCAACGTAACGTCTCCGCTCGTTATCACTCGACTCTATATATTGATGAGAGGAGCAGAGAGAACTCGATAAGGAGACAGCCATTAATTAATGAATTAACGCTGATAACCCAAAAGGAGAGCGTCTTTGCTGCTTATACCCGCCAAGTAGAGTCGTTCTCTCTCTCTCTCTCTCTCTCTCTCTCTCTCTCTCTCTCTCTCTCT
>QLSS01000006.1:1284587-1322087 GCA_024372645.1 Trichomalopsis sarcophagae
GAGAGAGAGAGAGAGAGAGAGAGAGAGAGAGAGAGAGAGAGAGAGAGGTATATAGCGTCAGGGGGGATGCTTTTGCCGTAGAGCAGCAGCAGCAGCAGCAGCAGCGGCTCTGTATTGATTGCCGCGCGGCTCTCCGCTATCTCGCTTTGCGCGCGCGGTGCGGCGGTTCTCTTTTTCCTCCTTCGTATCTCTCTCTCTCTCTCTCTCTCGCTTCGCTATCCGGGTCGCCAGAGAGCTCGAACGTTAACTACTGCGTCGCCGACGACGACGAGAGTTTCTTCGCCTTTTCGGGCTGCTCTGCAGGATTCGCGCGCTATCTGAGTCATGCTAGTGTAGCGGACCTTGAACTCTCCGCCGTGTCTTTCGGAGTTTTACGAGGAGGATTTTCGAAATCGAGCCGGTGCGAAAGGGAAATTATTATACAAGAGCCGGGTACTCGCGGAGAGGTGTATATGGTTGTACAACAGCTGGGACGCGCTTGTGCCGAGGTGGGGCCGAGGATGAGGAGGAGGAGGAGGAGGAGGAAGAGGAGGGTTACAGGGAGGGGGAGAGAGTATAGTAGTCAGCTGATTGAAGCATTGGAGGGGAAGCGTGGAGGGGAGGACGACCTTTATTTAAAGCACTGTGTGCAGCGGTGACTCGAACGAACAAGAAGCCATCTCTCATCCTTTGACTGGAAAAGATGAATGTCGACGTTTCACTTCCACGCGAGGGATTCGTTTGTTTATTTAGACGCGGTGTAGCTTCTCCTCGTCATCGTCCGCAGATAGAGAGAACATCGAAGCGGGGAATGTAATCCGAGTTCCAAGTATGCGGCGCTGTGTGTCAATCGGTTATCTCCGCGCACGCGGCGTTTGCGTAACTTGCGTCGATAAAGCTTTGTAGGTCAATAATCTCCGTTTGCTAATAATTGAAAAGAGCTGAACGATTCGATAGTTCAGAGACTATGTATAATGTTTGGTCGCGTTGCAGGGGACTGGCATGGAGAAGGAGAACTCCGCGACGGGCGGCGGAGGTGGAAGCAGCGGAGGTGGCGGCGAGGCGACGGTCACGCCGGGCGCCACCTCCACCCCCGACCATCTCCAGGCGGATCAGGCCAACTCCTTGCTGGATCCCACCGCCCTGTTCAGTGGTAAGTCACACACACACACACACATACTCCTATCCCGTAATGTAACCGATCTTCGAATTGTCAAAACTCGACTCTCCGGTTTCACTCGTACACGCGCGCGCGCGCGCGCGAGAGGCTTCGAAATTACTCGCAGCCTCTGCGGCGCCGGTGCAATTACGCTCGCTATTATATTCAGCGAAACGACGAGCCACTGCATCCCAGCGTATTTTTGCCGCCCCGGGTGTGTACGCAGATACACTATACACTGGCTCCACTGGCCGGTATAATACACACCGACTCGCTACTGATGGCTGCCGCGGCTGCGGACGGGTACACACAAATACACATAGCGCAGCCATATAGGTATACAATAACGTATAACCGGTCGCGCGCGTAGTTGGAAATAGCTCGGCCTCAGCCAGAGAGAGAGAGAGAGAGAGAGAGAGAGAGCGACGGGGTAGCGATAGCAGCGCTGCTCGTCCGCCAGAAATATACCGCGGGAAATCCATACGCGTATACACTCCGCTCGTGTGTGTGTGTGTGTGTGTCTGGCATTTCGCGTTTTATCCGAAAAACTCTCGTAATGCGACAGAAAAGTGCGTATACCCCACCGAAGCGAGGGAGAGCGTAATCGAACGCACGCGCGTATTTTTAATTCGGACTCCCTCTCGGTAAACAGCTCGTTCCTTTTTTCTCTCTCTCTCTCTCTCTCTATCTACTCTCCGAGAGCGCGTAGCATCTGCTGCAGCGTTTTATTTCAGCGCCGCGCGCGCCTTCTTCCATTTCCAGGAGCGGGATTGGCGTAGGTATGTGAGCGACGCATCTGTCCCGAGTAAAACACAGGCATACGCCGAAGCTGGGACGAATTTCAGTCCGAAAAATTCTAGTTACGGAGAGAGGCATCCCAATAACGCAATCGAGTCTCGCGCGCGCGCGCGCGCAAACACACAACAATGGGCGATCAATTAGGCAAATTAGCTCCCGGGAAGATTCTCCCTACCATCGCTGCAGGTATTCCGAGTATACAAGCACACGGAGGGACGCGGATATAGGAGGGCTCGAACAGTGGAGGTTTATCTGGTTTATCTCTCTCTCTGTATATTTATTGATTGCCACCTCGCTGCAGTGCGAGAGCGCGACGTTTTCCTGGACCGGCTCAGGAGAGAGAGAACCGTCGCCGGCTTTCTCTCGAAGATCCTCTCAATTCGGCGATTATTAATCGGTAAAAGCCTTTGCGTTACGTCACGCGCGAGAGAGAACGATCGCGTATAACTATAGCGCTCGAGAATCAATCAGAATTAATTAGACATATTTCGAGTCTTTGTTCTCTCGTTTGATTTTCCTCTACGGCGGCGGGACTCGAGGGAGATTTCTTTCTTTTATTCGAACTGCCGGAGCGCTGCGCTGCATCCGGGGCTTGACGCGTTTTAATTTAAAACCCGATGAAAATGCCGGCCTTTCGCGTGTGTCGCCTGTCCTCTCTCTCTCTCTCTGCGCTGCTTTTTCCGTCTCTCTCCGAGCCCGGAGCTCCGCGCGTATATAACAGGGCTGCAGCTATAGCTTCGTTGATTATCGACGGAAAAATAGCGATGCTCTCTCTCTCTCTCTCTCTCTCTTGTCAATTATACACGCGGCCTACGCGAAAAGTCTCCAGCTATATGGCTGCAACGGAGAGAGCGGTACGACGATCCCCGTTACATCGCCCGCGGCGCTCCGAAACTCCCTGCATACACACACACGTACACGTACACGTTCTCTCTCGCCACCTTTCTCTCGCCGGCGCTGCCGCCACCGCCGCTGCATCGTCGTTGTTCTCTCTCGGCTTTCCCGGGCGGCGAGGATCTTTGCATGCGCTGACCTATTGCGCCTGCGTCGCGGCGAGGCGGTTCTCTCTCTCTCTCTCTCTCTCTCTGTACGCGCGTTACGTATAGCTGGAATAACGCGCCCGGCTATAAAACATCGCGCCATTATTATTCTACGGCCAGAGAGCGAGTGCAATTAGTCGCCGTCTGTCAATTTCGCTCTTCCGATATATCGAGCGCGCTTTGATTTTTCTCCTTTTTTCGCCGCGTTAGCTATTGCATTTATTATACGAGACGCGGCCTAATTACATCGGAATAATCCGTAATGTACTCGCGCTTCGTATCTCCGCGTATACGACGACGCAGCGAGTTCAATTCTGTAATTGCAATCGATTGCGGCGTCGGAACGGGTGCGGAGGGTAAGCTCGTATTTTTCGTCTTTTCCTTTCAGCCGGTGCGCGCCTCGCTTATACGCTCGTCGTTCGTCCCCCTACTACTACTACTACTCGCTATACTCGCGGTTCTCTCTCTCTCTCTCTCTCTCTCTCTCTCCCGATCCATATTCCAGCCCCGCGAGCTGCCTCGCGCCGTGTATAACTTCTCCGCCGATGACTGCGTTCTTCGAGTCCCGAAAAACCGCGCGTTATTATTCGAAAGAAGAAGCATCGACTGTACAACTCGTAATCACGCGCGCGCGCGCGCGCACCGGTATATAAGAGAGAAAGAGCCGCAGTCTTAAAACTCTTTCTCTCAACTCCTCCCTGCAGCGGCGCATCTTCCCTTTTCGCGTCGCAAACTCGATTCGCTCGCTTCGCCCCTTCCCTTTCTCTCTCTCTCTCTCTCTCTCTCTCTCTCTCTCTCTCACAGCTGCACTCGTCCGCCGCTGCCGCCGCCGATCGATTTAATAACACGGCCATTTTCCCAGCAGCGACGCTGCTGGCGCTGCTGCTTTTCCTCCTCTCCTGCAGTGCAGCCGGCTTTCTTTGCGCTCTTTCCAAATATATATATATATATATATAGCTTTTAATCCGAGTCGCGAGCGGCGCGACGGGAGATAAAAAGCCGCTTCAATAATCGACGGCTCTGCGAGCGGAGCTCCCTGCGGATGGAGATGGATGTAGCCTTCGATCTATCTCTCGACGACTTTGAATTATGCACCGAGGGAAATTCGATGTGCGCAGTAGAGCGAGCTGCATCGGGGCAAATTATTAAGGAGGATATTTATATATAGTTTTGGCTCTCGATTATCGCGAAATCTCTCCCTCCGGCGAAAATCAAAGCGTCTCCATAACGCGCATAAACAGTCGAGTGCAGAGAGCGGCTAGCTAATGTTATGCACCCTTCGACGCCACCCCCTTTCGAGTGGCGATTTCATTGCCGGTTGCACATCCTCTCGCGCTGCCATATCGATTTTCTCGCTTCTCGCGCGCAGCTTTTCGCCGGGCGACACAAGCGAGTTTATTGCTTTCCGGAATCGTCGCTTACCTCTACACACACACACACACACACACACACACACACACACACGCCAGCAGTTCACCGGGTCACCGGGCCGCCACCGCCTTTTACACCCCCCCCCCCTCCTAGTAGGTTTAGCTTTCCCTACACCTACCTATATCCCCCTCGTCGCCTGGGTTTTCCTACTCGAGCTTCGCGAACCCTTGGAGAGAGGAAGGACCCTTCCAAGCTCATGGCGTTTCAGCTCTTTTTACGCCGTTGGATTCGTGCATGTTTTAGGATCCTGCGAGAGAGAATATTGCCCTTTAGAATCCGCTTTACGCGGGGGCTACAATCAAGATTCCACGAAATTGAAATTTCATCGGCGCGCGCATCTCTCTTGAGCACGTGCCAGCAAAGTTTTTCCCAATTTTATTCCGCCTCCTCTCCTCCATCACTATATATATATATATATATATATATATATACAACGCAGCGTCGAACCTCCTCCCCATCTCACTCGCGAGTAAAAGTTATAAAGCATAACTTTGTTAATGAACTTGGAAGTCTTGTATTTCTCGAGCAGCAGTAGCAGATCGAATAGAAACTCGGTCGGTTCACTGAACGACTCGTCGAGTCTGTTGTTGCTATTCCGCTCCATGCGATAGTGAGAGGAACGGCTCTCTGAATTTCAATGCCAAGGACGAGTAGTATAGGTGAATCGATGGAAATCGGCGGAACAATGCTCTGCAAACGAATACTAATTTCGACGCCCTCGAGTATTTGTTCAGCCTCGCGCCCCGGCTCTCCTCATATGCGCCTGTTTGCGTGTATGTGTGAGCGCCTTCGAATGTATCAATCAGCCGAGTATACACTCGATTTAGGCGCGAAATTCGAAAGAAGCGAGGTTGCAGCGATCGCAAAAAAATCCTGACGCGAAGCAGCAGGAGCGAAAAAAGCGAAAGAAACGAGTTTAGCGAAATGAGGAAAGGGGCAACGCAGCGCGCGAGCCGACGCTCGTTAACGCGACTCTGCTACCCGGAACTTTCGAGTCGAATGGAACGGCTGCTGCAGTGAAGAAAAGCGAGAGAGAGAGAGAGAGAGGAGGGATTCAACGACTGACGGCATTCTCGAGAGGACCGAGCGCGGCATAACGTCGCTTATAACGCAGCGAACGTCCGCGCGCGACCTCTTCACTTGTGTGTTTCGCAACAGCCGTGAGCTTTTCTCTGTCTTTCGCTTCCTCGTTTATATAGCTCTGTCTTTGGAGTTCTCCGCCGCTACTGCCTGGGGATGTGGATCGATATTCCGGGCTTATACAATTAGTCGCGAGGCTTTTATTATTTTTTAAGGGCCAAGCAACGCTTCCTTTGGCTTTTCGGCTCGATCAACGCGGAAAAGTTATTGGACATACGTTACGATAATACCTCGTTAAGTTACAAAAAAAAAAACGTTCTCTCTCCACTTGCAGCTTACTGGCCGCGCGGCGACAGCGCCGCTTCCTCGCTGTTCGGCGGGATGCCCACCGGCTACGGCCTCGGCGCCCATCATCTGCCTTCGGCCTACGCGATACTGGGTCGCGGGGCCGGTGCTCACGCCGGAGGTCCAGGCGGTTTCGGCGCAGGTCCCTCGGCAGGTTCGGCGGGTCCGCCGCCTCCACCCTATTCCCATGGCAGCCTGGGGACGTTGGGCGTCGCCGCGAGCCAGGCGGCGAGTCTCGGCATCAACTCGGCATGGTGGACCATGGCCACGCATCTGGCCACCCAGGACTACATCGCCAGGCTTCAGGGCGCCGCAGCCGCTGGACTGCCCGGCTTCCCCCCGGGGGCCGAGAGCCTCCTGCCGCCGTATCCACCGGCTTTGCTCAACCAGCCCTCGCCGTCGCACTCGTCGCACAAGTCCAGCAAGTGTGAGTATATTCCTCGGGAATGAGGAGGGATGTGAAAAGTTTTTTCAAAAGAGAATTTCGAATGACCTCGCTATAGAGCGTTCATTACGCGGAACTTTATGAAAATAGCTATAGTTGCATCATCGGCGCTATTCAGTTGTTGAAATACGAAGCGCTCGAATAGCTCGATCGATCTTTCATTCATGTATACCCGCTGCCATTCATAAAAAAAAAAACTGCAACTTTGAAACTTTTTAATGGAATTCCTCTCGAATACGCGGAAACGGCTGCAATGAATTCGATAAAATCTAACTATTATCTCTCTCACTCTAATCCACAGCAAAGTCAAGCAAAAGTCACAAGGCCTCGAACAGCTCGAGCTCGAGTCACGCCAGCGCTGCGGCTCACGTCTCGAGTCAGCAGCAACAGCAGCAGCAGCAGCAGCAGCAGCAGCAACAGCAGGCCCAGCAACAAGCTCAGCAAGCTCAACAGCATCGGGAGCAACATCAGCGGGAGCAACAGCAGCAGCGGGAACAGCAGCAACAGCAGCAGCAACAGTCGTCCTCGAGCTCGCATCACAACACTAGTACCTCATTAACGAGCACCAGTCAATCATCCAATTCACAGCAGAACGTCGTCAGGTGAGCATCTTCTTCGCCTATACTCGCGCATATGCGTACGAAAGCATCAAGATGGGAGAAAACGACGCACTAAACTGGTTTTCTCTTTCTCTCTCTCTCTCTCTCTCTCTCTCTCTCTCTCTGTCTGTCACATACTCACGCACACTGTAGTCCCGCTAAGGATACAAGGTGACGATCCTCATGAGATTTTTTTTCTTTCGATGTGTACAGCCTCCCGAATGCGTAGCTCTTAGCGTTGATCCTCGTAACCCTGTTGTGATGATGTATTATTGAGCTTAAGAATACTAACGAACGATTTTTTTCCTCTCGTACAGCGATCCGAGCAGCATACTGGGCGGCGTGAGGTTACCGCCGGACACGGAGATCATCAAGTACACGTCGAGCATAGTCGGCCCGAAGGTTCCCGGCACGACGAACCGCGGCAGGAAGAAGACGATATCCCTCGACTCGCCATCGGTCAGCGTGCACGGACCCGGTACTGCTGGACTCTCGACGCACCAGACCAACAGCGCGGCCGCCTCCGCGGCTGCCCTCATGATGGAACCCACCAGCAAGTACAGTCGTTCGAGGGTGAGTTCAGAATCTCTCACTCGACCATCGAAGGGAATCCCTCCTGGGCGAACGAACAAGTTTTTCTTATGATTTTCTTATTATTTCATAAGAGTTGTAATTGAGCTAATGCTGTATCACGCTATAACGATTTTCTTTTTTGTTTCCCAATGGAAATTATAGTATAACAACCATCGATTGCAGAACGACAGTGGCAACGACTACAGGGACTCGGTGGACCGGGTGGAGGTGATCAAGCTACCGTCGCACTCGACCAATGGCTCGCTACTCTCGGCGCCGCCGACCTACACGACGAGCAACTCGGCCGACGCGGACGCGCCGCTCAACCTGTCTCTCAAACCCTCCACGGCGAGCAGTGGATCGCCCCTCACTGGCAGCCAACCGCTCAGCCAGCTCAGTAATCTCAGCCAGTCGTTACTCGCGTCCGACAGAACCTGTGAGTATCAACGTCGCTACTGACTTTTCATTCGGAGTTTAGGATCGCGAATCAAACTTTTCTTCTGTCAGATTGATCGTTCATTTATTTTGCATATTATCGTTTTTCGTTGATTTATGCATTTTTTATGATAAAGCTAATAATTCAACGATTACCATACCAGCAGTAAACAGAAGAATACACAAACACACGTTTAACAAAGACGACAACGTTTCAGCGCGTCGTAAGCCCGGGCCGAAGCCAAGGCGAGTGCCGCAGAACTCGGTGCCTGTGCCGGCGAGTCCGAATCCCTCGCTGGCGCAGCTGTTCGCAGCGGCAGACTCGCCCCAGAGGCCGAGCAGTGGCAGCGAGGAGAGCGAGAGCGCAGCTGGCAACGCGACCCACCACAAGGACCGTCCGCGCAATCTCGGCCGCGGTGTTTCCAAGCCCAAGAAGAACACCGTGGCCTCGCTTCTAGCGCAAAGTAGGGCACTGGGCATCAAGCCCACGCCTGCGCTCGACCCCAACGTGCCGCTCTCGCACCAGGTCTCGCTGCTGAGGTCGAACATACTCGCGGCGCAACTGCACGCCTCGACGCTCAGTCACCACGACGACAAGCATCAGGTGAGGACATCGTTGTAGTTTGGCGTTTACTCGATGTTCGATAAACCGTCTGAAATAATGAATACAGTATGCTTTACAGCGCTCGCTGCAGGAGAAAATGAAGAACAAGTTTATGGAAGCTTCTGGCGAGGAGAGCAACATGGACGTGACGAGCGAGAGCGGCAGCAATACCGACGTCCTGAGCGACACGGACGACGACAACGCCGACGGCACGCCCAGCGCGAAGAAGCGCAAGATGAACCACAGCGACAAGGATCTGCAGCTGCCGCTCGAGCGCGGCTGGAAACGGGAGACCGTGATCAAAGGCCTCGGCAAGACCGGTATCATCAAGGGCGACGTCTCTTACTACAGTCCATGTGGAAAAATCTTCAGGAGCAGCTCGGAACTGTTGAAGGTTTGTCTCGATGCCGAGCTTTCGATGGTACAGAGTAGCGAAGATGCTGACGATTGCTTTCTGATTTAGTTCCTGGAGATGCAGAATCCTGCGGAGCTGACGACGGCAAACTTCTCGTTCTCGTCGCGACCTTTGGTAGGTGAATTTCTGCAGCCGACGATGGGCCTAGCGGAGGCCGAGTTCGTGAGGCTGGGTGCTCAGGAAGTGGCGAGGAGGCTCGAGGAGCTCAGAGCAGCTGGTGGCTTCCGGGACATCAGGATGAACAACCAGTACGAGAGAGATAAACTTGCCTATGCCAAGAAATTGGCCAAAGAAGAGGCGCAGCGACACAAGGAACAGGCCAGGTATACAGCGCCACGACAACTACAGCATGACTTTATTGCTCGCTCAAAGTGAACTGGAAAGAACGATTTTTGACTTGGGGAAAATGCCTTGACGTTCAAATGTGACTTTTCAGATTGATAAAGGAGCAAGAGAAGAACGAGAGACAGGAGGCTGTGCGAAGGGAACGTGAACTTCGAAATCAGCAGCTACTCGAGGTGAGTGTCCTCGGCCACTGAGCTCTTTCACTTTGTTTTAATCTCGTTGTTTCATTCATTGAAAATCTACTCTCTTTTCTATTTGGGATACCTACGTTTTTTGTATTTTTATCCACTTGTCGTGCGTGTCGCATGCTCTTTGTGTGTACCGTATTATACATATTATTATGTATCAATTATGTCGATTGACATTCGTATTATTATTATTATCATATAAATATATATAGGTTTGGATTTTGTACATTTTTTTCTCACTTATAGGCTTATATATATTTATATATACTTACATTTATATATTTTATATAGAAAATTACTCTTACTCGTTATCCTTGAACCCTCAACCATGAGCCCCCTGATTATCCCAATTATACACTTAAACATCAGCCAACGATAATTCGCTAGCGATAGTGACAGGAGAGCCCAGCATGAACATTTTTTTTTTTCAGTTTATTCACTTTAAGATAATCGAGTATAACTTTGTACAGACCATTTGTTCCGTTTATATCCACAGTTTTTTCGTTTCTGTATAAACAACTATTTTGTAATTTTTCAACGCGGACTCCGCTTTTTTTATCGTCAAACAATATAAAGTACTCTGACTCTATTTTATTCGCGGAGAACATTATTTCAACTTTTTTTTACTTGCATTCTTTCTTCGACTGTAAGTATCCGTCGATCGCTTAGAGGCATCAGTTATAGTCCGCTGGCTGAGTTAAACAATGAGATCTCCAGTGCAAGAGAGAGAGAGAGAGAGAGAGAGAAATCGTCCAGTTCAGATTAACTCACCAAAGATCAAATCAAATAAAACCGACTCACTAACTAACATCACTATATAGTTGGCTACAGACATGTCCTACCGCACCTTAACTGCCTAATCACATCAACGCCTATATACACACGCACTATAAAAACCTCAGAAAATCACGCCTTCATCGAGCACATCACCAACGATAAAGCCTATATACTCTATATCAAACTACCAAAATCATCACCACAATTCGTGTATCACAGAACAGACACAGTTCTAAGATCTATACAATATCTGTGTACCTATGTCAAATTAGAGAGTAAAAGCCAAACCATAGCCATACACAAAGTAAGGGCAAAAAATAGAAAAGAAGCTTCAGTAGGAAACTAGTGAGATCTCGAGAGTATCTCAAAGCTTAGACTACTAGAGCCGGGTTAACTATAAACAATAAAAAGCACACAGCTAAAAGTAGAGCTAAGAAACAAAAAGAAAGTGGACTGACGTGCGGCCTGGTACGCCGGTCGATGCTATAACAGGGTCGTAAGCGGCTCGCATTCACAATCAAACAGAAGATGAAGATCATACAAGAAATCGAGCGCGGCAAGAGCAAGAGCGACGTGGCGCGAGAGCTCGGACTCGCCAGCAGCACCGTTGCCACAATCTGGAAGAACCGTGAGAGCATCGCCGAGAGCTGGCGCAACCGCGACATGATGCACTCGGAGCTCGACGTCGAGACCGCCAAGAAGATCATCTCCCAGGCACCCGCCAACGCACATCATCACCATCATCATCACATTATGCAGCCGCTGCCGCTCGTCTCGCCCCAGCAACAGCAGCCGAGTCAGCAGCAGACACCTGCGGCGCTAACAACGCCCATGACCCTGACGACGACGAAGCTGAGCACGACCTCGGCTAGCGAGCCGAGCGTCGTGCCCTCGGCCCACCAGCCGGACCACCTGCAGCAGGCCCAGAGCCAGACGCAAAGTCAGGAACTGCTGGAGGTAAGACCCACCACCATCACCACCACCACCGACTCTCCGAGATCCAGAACAAAACCAACACAGACAGACAAGTAGACTCGCTCTTTTTTTATCTCTCTCCGTCTTATCTCACCACTGCCACTCTGTCTTTGCCCGTTCTTATACCGAGATCCACCTGATCCTGCGCGAGTCTATGTGAACACACATATTATACTACTGTACACACTCGTGTATGTTATGCGCCCCGAGCGTGATGATACAGAGCATTTCACACGGAGACACTCGAGACACTCACATACTCTTTATGGTATATATACTACCTCGACATCGACAGCAGGCTACTCTCTCAAAGATAACTAATGCCGAAAGCAGACGATTATGGTCGACGCCGGCAGAACTGTGTACTCAAACGTTGTGATCTAGATATTAGAGAGATACATACTGTGTCCTTGACCTTATGTTTCTTGATCATTGCATGATATTAGGAAAGCTTATATTTGACTATGATTTATTATCTGATACGACTATGATTATTATTATTCGTTATGATATTATTTATTTATATTATTATCATTATTAATTATCGTTATCGTCATGATTATACGAAAGAGCACGAGTCGGATGAGTTTTCAGTGTGGTGAAGACTTGGTGCCGCGCTCGCGGTTTGTGCTACCTCCTTAGTTCGTTTTATACCTCTTCTTTTGTTTCGTTTAGTTGATTTAGATGTTGAGTTTTATTTGTACAAGCTTATGTAGTAAAATGAGATGACGTGTATACCGAAAGTTCGGCTAGAAAAAAACGTACGTTACAGTTGACGAGGGTTCGTCGACGTTGCACACCACAGATTATGCTCATAGCTTCATGTTGACGACAATGATAATTCTCGACTTCGACGAGCCCTCCACTAGCCAATTGCTTGCCATACCGAATAATAGCGATGATTATGAACACATACATCTAGTTATCGACGCAGCGACTATTACACTCTGAAAAACGTTGTCAAAGTAGGTGTATAGCTGATCGTTTTGCTCTTCGCTCGAATTCTGCTAAAAACGCGATCCTGACAACGTCTACACGTAGGCGATAATCAATTAAAGCATAATTAATCGTCGATGAGAATCTTGCCAAAAGCAAAACGATGCCAAAATAAAAAAAAAAAAAATCCGACGGCCAAGAGGACTCTGCAAGAAGAGCGCCGAAGAATCTCCGAAAGTGGACAATGAGAGAACAAATCATTTGTGAGAGAGTACCACGATTGACGAGACCAAAGATAAAGAGTGATAACCAAATAAAAATGAATTAACGATGAATTGAACCATAGTTATTAGGCACGTTAGACACTATATAGAGGCTGACGTAAACGTAGGTGCGATATAAAACTGCCGCAATACTATCCTGTGCCTAGCTTCTCCTGTCACTATGTATAACAGCTAGCTGTATAATCACACAGCATGCCAAAGTTCAGTATTTTATATATAATACATTTGATTATCTATTTATCGTAACTGTATACCGGTAAGCGGATTAATTTCAATACCAATGCGTGTATACATTTTTCTTATATTATTTATTCTCTATCTCTTTCCTGAAATGATTATCATTATTATTATTACTTTTTCAATGTACGATTCGTATATTTTGTATTACATACACTTTGTACAGATTTTGTAATTTTTCGAAGTCGCATTTATATATTTATAAAACATGTTTTTTACGTCACTCATTTATAGATCTTTAAGGTTGCGAATATTTCTTTTTTAATTTGTATAAATCTTCTTTATATTAACGTCTTTTTTATATGTACTTGTGTACTCTCATACGATAATTTTGTGTAAATGCTTATTACTATTATTATAGAGACTCAAGAGAATTGTAATATTACTCTCATTATTGTAATTCTGCGTGTATATATATATATATATACTTGCTAATTGAACCATTATGCTTAGCTGTTGCTTGCGAATTTTACCAATATTTTTCATGCTTATTACTTTGGTGATTTTTATCATGGCTGCTGATTATTTTAACATATTTTGTACTATGTATATACTTTTGGTATACTTTCTGGGTTTTTAGTGGTTTACTCTATTTTTCCTTGGTGTTGGTTTTTTATGCGCTTTTGTATCACATATACATAACCATTATTTTGTTTATGTTACATTAGAAGATTTACTTTTCAGTTGTCTCATAGAGTAACAGCAGTTTATTATTTTATGCTCGATTTAAACGATTTCTGCTCTCTTAAGCTTGGAACGTTATAATTTTGAATTGTAGTAGTGATTTTTATCTGTAATTGTTAAGGGAGTGTATCGAATTGTCGGCTGCATGCCTCTTTTTTCTATAGTCGTTAGTACAATGTTCAACGATATCGTCGCGATCGAAGATAAACTTATGATTTCCTAGTTGAACATCCGCGTTTGCTTATGCATATCCAGCATATTTTCTATAGTGTACTCCCGACGAACAAATCTTCGCGATAGATTTATTTTTTTCGAAATTATATATTGTACTCCCGATCGCGCGACTGCTTTTGTGTCTGTAGAAGCATCGTACATTAGTCTCAGGTCCTGTCGGATACAGGACACGTAGTAAAAAGATCACACTGAATATATAGCATTGCATTATAGTAGCATGATATCGAACGTTTGACGATTAAAATAAATAACACGATTAAACGAAGCGTAAAACGAGGAAAGATTCATAAACGAAAGAAACACACAGACACATTTTTCTCGCCGTACTAAGAATATTATAATATATATATACGAAATTGCCTTGATCATATAAGACACGCCGCATTTTTTTAATTCAATACCAATAAATATATATGTGCATAATTCTGGCAAGTATGAACGAAGTAGATAATTTTTCTCAATGTTTCCATTATACGATCTTTGATATGTATATTTATACACATATGTATTTTCACTTCTATACTTTATATTATATTTACTGTAAATGAGTCGTGAAATTTCCGTCAATCTCCTTGGTTGATGCTTGCTCTCCATATATATATATATATATATATAAATATCTAATCCACCCCACCCGACCATCCCCACGAATGCGAATGACGATCGAACTCTGAAATGTGCACAGGCGCGGAAAAAACGTCAGGAGGAGGTCGAAAAGATCCGAATGGAGGAGCAGCAGCGCAAGCAACAGGTAAGCTTTTCGTTTTTTTTTTTTTCAAATTTTCGCGCCTGATAAAGTCCGCGAAATTCAAATCTCCGCTCTCGTTTATGTTTCAGGAACGGGAACTCAAACGGCAGCAGGCGGTCATACTGAAGGAACAGGTGAGTTTTGGACTTCGTATAAAAAATATTGTCGCGTGGATACAGCCGGGCTTTATCGTCGCTCACTCGAATTATATGGTGTGCCGTAGAGAAATAGTTACATATTTACGTGCCATGTTTTTTTTTTTTTTCTATATCTCTTCTGTATACTATACTCTTGTGTAGCTTCTCTTCATATACGGCTTTTTTGTTTATCGTCGAGCGGTTATACGACTCGAGAAAGTGCGTCTGCACGTTACCGTAAATTTCTTTATACTCCAGTCTACTGTATTCGTTTAGTAAACATATACATGTGGCGTGCAGACCGCTTCGCGAACGTAGAGGAAAATGTCGACCACCTCTTTGAGTTTTTTTAAATTTCTTTTACTGTTTGCGTAAGTATTTTTAGTGTGAGTATTATGTACACTATCGATTATATATTATATTATGAAGTAGACTGTATAGATTTTTTTTTTTTTTGTAGTTGTAATTCTACGAGTTTTCTATGAGTATATCTTCATTTTTCTCGCATTTGATCACATCGAACCATGCATCATTCTCAGTATTGCAATGTATGCGTATGGAGCCGCGAAACTGAAGTTTCTCCCGCGACAGTCTTTCTCTTCCTTAAATTTTCCTCGCGTATACGCGAAAAATGCAACCCCACGTCGAAGTAAACAGAAAAAACGAAAAGAAACGCAACGCGAGCTTCGTCATAAAGCCTCGATTACTTAGAATGAATGTAGCGGTGGTTTGAGCACTGGTGGACTGGATGTGTTTTGTGCCGCAGATGTACATGCAGGAGCTCACCAAGCAGCGCGAGATGCTCTACACCGTCGAGCTGGTATGTCTCATACCTAACTTGATTTAACCACCCTGATGTCCTCTCTTACATACCCTGATCTTGCTGCTTTTATTATAATTATTATAACCCTATATAACACGCATAATTATCAATGTATCTCTATCTCCACTAAAAATTCCCGAGATCCTCTGTTTTGTTTTGCTTGCACAAGCTGACAGCTTTTGACATTAACGCAGTGTATTTTGATTTTGCTCGTATTTTAACGACCACGACGACACATCCTTTAACTCATTAACGCATAAAAATGGTAACCACTCAGTGTTGCTCGAGGGATAATGATTTTCGATGCTTGTTTGTCGACGATTCATTACGCAATAACAATCACTCGTTCATCTTTTCATTCATCGATTTAATCGTTGCGTAACAACCACTGCAGATATACCGAGTGTTAATACGTATCAATAATCTATTTCAAAATTCGAATCACTTAACGTCATGGGTTGGATCAGTAACGCAGATATAAAATCGCGTAGAATAGCTTTCCTCTCTCTTTACACGCAACGCTCCCATATCTCTACCCGTCGAATAACGGGCGATAAAGCCGTAAAAAAATTTTACGCTTACGCGAGCTGCGCGATTGAAATATACGTCATCGTCGCGGGGTTTCGAGAAACAACTTTTAGAGAACTTTTTTTTTTTTTACAAGAATACGTACATTACTCTCCTTCACCTACGTCGAGCGTCATCTATCAGTAATGTTAACCGTAGTTTGAAAACTTTGAAGTGTCTATTATAAAAGAACGGACTTGAGTACTACTATATACACCCTGTGGTTTTGTGGTTGAAGCATGACAGAACGACGACAGAGTGCCTCTTATTCTATTACTTTCGTCACGTTTCTTCTGTATTATTTTCACCATCACCAATCATCATCATCGTCGCCGTCTCTCTATTTTATCAAAGAGAAAAAATTCCGCACACGACTGATTGATTTCTTTTGGCACAACAGGAGAGAGAAAGAAGACGACAGCACATGGCGTTGATCCGGGCGTTGGAGAACCGTCGCAAGATGGAGGAGAGGGAGAAGAAACGCCTGGAAGCCAGAGCCGAGAGGATCGCCTCAAAGGAGAGGAGAGCCGAGCAGAGGAGGATGGAACTCGAGCTGGTGGAGCAGATCAGAAAACCCGTCGAGGATATGGAACTGACGGACCACAAGTCGCTGCCTGAGATCAAGAGGATGTCCGGCTTGAAACTGTCCGGTCAAGCCTTCGCGGATATCGTCATGGTCTTCGAGTTCTTGCACAACTTTGGCGAGACGCTCGGTTTTGGTGAGTTAAAGATTCAATATCGAACGCTAATGAATAATCCACTATGAATATCCTAACCCAATATGCATTTCACCGATACAGATATGGACTCGCTGCCAAGCCTGAAGAGCTTGCAAGCAGCCCTCCTTAACGACGAGGAAGCCGAAGAGGAGATGCTCTCTGTGATGACTCACCTACTGGTATGCGCAATCGAAGACCCGGGAATCCCGCAACCGGCTCGTCACACCACAGGTCTGGGTCAGAGCTTGCGACAGGCCGACATCACACACGCCAACATCAGCGAGGTCCTGCGCATCTATCTGTACGCCAACGCCACAGGTGAAGTTAAGGCCCTGACCGGCGTGTGTCTCGAAAGAGAACGCGACAAACGCTTCGCGGACCATCACCAGAACGGCGGCGACAACGCGCTTAACTGCTCTAGCAAGAACGCCCAGTTCTACGAGCACTTGCACAACAACGAGACCTGGCGCATGTCCGAGCGACTACGCGACAAACCCTTCCTAGCGCTCAACCCTACGCACAAGGCCCAGATGCTTGCGTTCCTCTGCAACGAGCTACTTCAGAACAAGGCTGTGCTCAGACAGATCGAGCAGAGTCTCGAAAACGTCGCGCAGCTGAAGAAGGAACGATTCCTGCTGGACACAAAGATCCGAAAACTCAGGCAGCTGCACAGTAGAAAAGTTCGAATGGAGGCCGTAGGAGTGATAGTTAACAAGACTGGAGAAAATGTTACGGTTGAGAAGAAGGAGGTGGACGGGGAGGAGAATACCAATTCCAGTGCTGTGGGCACGACGCCGACACCCGAAGATCCACACCATCATCACCATCATCATCATGAGGAGGAAACTCACGAAGATGATCACGAGATGTCGGAGAACGAGAGCGAGGGCACCCAGCCTGAAGAGGTAACCTCCGTCATTTTTGTGTAATATTATTTTTTATTTTTCTACAGTGCAGTACTCATGTTTTTGGTATTTTTTGCTTGTAGGAGGAAGACAAAAATTTGTCAGGCGAAGAGCTCGGCAAGAAACTGGACAAACTCCTGAAGCAGTCCGAAGAGCAGTTGCAAAAGTTGAACGGCTCGTCGAAGGAGCTACGCGCTCACATATTCGGCCAGGACAGATACTGGAGAAGGTACTGGGAACTACCATGTGCTGGCGGCATCTACGTAGAGGCAATGGAGAGTGCCGAACCGGAGGTGCTTAGTGTGCAGGCCGAGCTTGATGAAAAGTACAAAGACATGCCCGTCGAGGAGAAAACCGAGACTAAACCCGAGGTCAAAGAGGAGGAAGACAAAACGGGCACTGAGAATCGAGAAAACGAGACTCCGAACGAGTTGAAAGAAGACAAGAAGGTGAACGCGCACAACGAAGATGTGGAGATGAAGGAGGTCGAAGAGAAGGAAAAAGAGAAAAAGAAGAAAAAGAGCGAGGATGGCGAGGAACAGGTTACGAGTAACGATAAGAAAGAAGTAAATCATTGTAATCCGGAGGATTCGAAGAATTCGATTGCCGAAGTTAAAAACGAAGTTGATAGTGAGGCGAAGAATAATTCTAAGGTGGAAGAGGCAAAACAGGAGGGCGAGGTTACTAAGATGGAAGTGGATATCAAGACTGAGGAGACTAAGAAAGAGGAGAACGGCACTGACGAAGAGATTATCAAGCCTGCGATCAAAATGGAGGACAAAATTGTCGAGACAATAGCCAATGGTGATAAGTTTAATCATGTTAATAATTTGCACAACGGTAAGGATTTGAACGGCAGCTATCTTTCAGGTAATGCGTTAATCTTACATTATTTGAACGCGATTGCTGTACTAGCATAAGAATCTACAAAACGTACTTTATTTACAGAAATGACCTGTACTGAGACAAACTGGTTTTCGATCCTTCCTCGAGAAACTTGTGACACACCTGGTCCCAGTACAAAGCAAATTTTCGGAATTGCGGACTCTACAGAACTGAAAATCCCAATATTCCCACCGCCGGCTAGTCCAAATTACGAGCGGTGTGACAGTCCAGCGCCACTTATTCTCACTCAGGACGAAGCTGCTCAACTAGAATATCTCAAAATTCACGGTTTACCGCCACCCGGTGAAGCTAAACCGGTTCCAAAAGGTATAGCGATATCATTTTACTTAAAATCCAAATACTTGTGTTTCATAAATTTTGCTAACATGAATCAACCAATGAATTAGACTTACGACACGGCTGGTGGAGGATAAAAGACGTCGACACCTTCCAAGAACTTCTGGAGCACCTACACTCGCGCGGCGTTCGAGAAAAGGAGCTGAAACGTACGACCTGGGCGATCATGGAATCCTTCCTCGCGGTAACGGGCAAGATTCACGTGGACCCTGGTAACGTAACAGCCACCGATATGTCGGACGGTGAGGAGGATGCAGCCCCAATTTCTATTCCCAAATCGGACGACCCTGAAGAATGGAGTGAGCAAGTCGCTGCTCGAGTAGATGCTCAGCTCTTGGAGCAGGTCGAGGCTCTCGAGGACAAGGTTGCCAATGCCAGTATGCAAGTCAAAGGTTGGAAACTGCCACCGAGAGCCGGTACCGAAGAAGCCGAAGAACTGGAGAAGCTTCACGAAATGGAGCAAGTCAGTGCGGTTGAGCAGGCGCGTCAGAGGTTACTGTCTCTTGAGGCGGCTATCGAGAGGAGATATCTCAAACCGCCACTCGGTGTTTGGTAAATTTTCTTTTATTTAATTTAATTTTGGTATACGTGACTGCGCGAGCTAAATTCATATACCTGAATTTTCAGTACGGGCGATCCGAATCTAGCAGCTCTAAAAGCAGAGCAAGCAGCCGCTGCTGCAAACACTAGCGCAAACTCATCGACTGATGGAGGCTCGAGTGGAGGTCCACCCGAGGAAACGACTCCACGAGGTCTCAATAACTGGCGTGAGGCCACCGCCAGGGCTCACACTTCTGCTCAGCTCGCTATGGCGTTGTACATGCTTGAGGCCAGCATCGCTTGGGACAAGAGCATCATGAAGGCTGTGAGTCTAAAGAATCCAGCTAGAAAGTCGGTCTGCGTCAAGCTACGAAATCGCAGCGTCTCACTCAAATCTGCTACTCAAAACAAACAGCTAATGTCTTCTACTCAGGCCTCTGTGGGTATTTGCACTAACTTACTAACCAACTTTCTACGCTTCCTGTCTTTCACGATCCTTTCGTCCACAAACCTATCCACCAACAACATGCCAACAAATTATTTCACTTTTAAACGCACTGTTTTATGTACGTCAAATGATACGACAAAATTTTATTTCCTGCTTCTAAGTGGCAACATTTAGATGCAGTAATTTCGTTTGTTAAAACTGTTCATCTACTCTATTTGCAAAGTAGTTAAAAAAATAACTGTCAGAGCACTATTTTTCGTATCCTTGATTCTCGATCCTTCTACTTTTCCCACATTTTGAGGAAGAACTTCAAATAATTTCTAAAATTTACGGGTACAATATGAAAGATTTGATCAAATAATGACATTTTTCGCGAATTACAATATTAAAATGGAGTCTCTTACAATATGGGTAAAAAAGTAATTTTATCCCATTACTGCTACACAGCTGATTGAGTCGTCGATTTTAAAGCTATGACGCTTGATGCTTTGAGATTAATAATTATTGTACTTTTATATGTTAAAAAGCAGCAGAAAGTGTTAATTTTTTTAATTTATTCCTTGCTTTGCTCTAATACCTTGGTGCGAATCAAGGATTCTTTAAATTTTGATTGATAGCATGGCTATTATCTACAGCAATTTATTTTATGGTTTCACTTATTTGGCTGTCTGCACTGTAACATGCTCAGTTTGCCTAGCAATGATCGTTTGATCATAGTTTATTTACTGAGCAAGTATTTATGTAACCTATGTACTGATTTAACTCCACTTCCTTGCTTGCTGCAATCCTCAATGTTCACTAATATTATTTTAAAAATTATACATATTTTTTTTATTTATGTTGCTAAATGGTGCATGTTTAATAATATTAAAATGTTCAAATTAAAAGTACACACGAAAAAAATAAGACGAAGTGAATTATCAACTTTTAAATAATTTTGTGCTGCTTTTTTTACTAACTCAAGATTAGATGTTATTTATAATGGCTTGATTCTTTAGAATTGGCTTCCTCTTATTTTAATACGATTTCAAGAAGGATTTGTCTTACAAAATACATCAGTCTTACAAAAAGCGGCATTTAGCAAACAAAAATAAGCATTTGAAAAACTGCATACTTCAACATAGAGTATATTTTGTTCCAGAACTGCCAATTTTGTCACAGTGGCGACAACGAGGATAAGCTGCTGCTCTGTGACGGCTGTGATCGCGGCTATCATACTTATTGTTTCCGTCCAAAAATGGAAAACATTCCCGATGGTGATTGGTTAGTATATTAACCCAGATTATTATTTTCTTTCTTCATCGATGCGGTTATACACAATCAACTTCATTCTGTAGGTACTGCCACGAATGTATGAATAAGGCAACAGGAGAGAGAAACTGTTTAGTCTGTGGTAAACGAGTTGGTAAAAACTTGGTTCTATGCGAGCTCTGTCCCAGAGCTTATCACACTGACTGCCATAATCCTGTAATGCCAAAGGTACTTACGTCATAATGTTTCTTAATGGAGGTATATGATTATATATATTTTTTCTATAATAACTGACCTATTAATGAATTGTACAGATGCCCAGAGGGAAGTGGTACTGCTCGAATTGTCACAGTAAACAACCAAAGAAGAGAAATAGCAGCCGAAGGAGTCACAAAGGAGAGAAGGGAGAAAAAGGAGAGAAGGGTGAGAAGGGAGAAAAAGAAGAAAAAGCAGAAGAAGGAAAGGAGAAGAAAGAAAAAGGAGGAAAAGGAGATAAAGGAGAAAAAGGAGAAAAAGGAGGCGTCACTCGAGACAGTGAATGTTCTGATCATCCACCAGCTAGGTGATTACGTTAAAGCAAAACAAATGTGTCGGCTCGTTGGTCCAACGTATTTTATTTACAAGGTTTACCATTGCGAATTACAAAATAAAATCCCAATCACTACTAGAAATCAGAACGATTACACATATGCACTTACACGTTTACGTAAATACTAATGTCAAAGTTCGTCTTAAAAAAAAAAAAAAAAATGAACGTTCTGATTGAGACACATAAATTCACTTGTGATTATATTAACCAGTAAGCTCGTCACACAAGAACGGATAAACGAATTAATGTCGAGTTATTTTGTGTTGCTTATTAGTTTTTCAATGCGAAAAACGGGGTATGCCTCATGGTACATAACGCTCGTGGGCACACCCCTGTATACGTAGTTTTTAATTTCACAAGCTACGATTGTATAAATTTTGCTAGTCCGGCCACGCCGACCGGCAGACATAGATTTTTTATTATTTCATTAAGTAGACACCCAGAAGCTTTTAGAAGCTGGTACGTTGTGTCGAACAAGGGTGATTTATGGTAACTCATGTGTTGTTTTGCGCCGCAGTCCTACGCCGTCGACAACCTCGAACACACATGTAGAGGATGTCAGTTCGTCGGAACCGCCGACACCTACTGCCTCACCGAGGAAAGAAGGAAATGCTGGTAAAACACTTACGAAGAAGCAGCAGCGGGAGCTCGCGCCCTGTAAAATTCTCCTCGAACAATTAGAACAGCAAGATGAAGCATGGCCCTTCCTTTTGCCCGTCAACACCAAACAATTTCCGACGTACAAGAAAATCATAAAAACCCCCATGGATCTCAGTACAATCAAGAAGAAGTTGCAGGATTGTGTGTAAGTTATAGTTTTTGACTAGCTACTCTTACAATAGATATACTGTCCAAAATACATTTCACGACTCGACGAACTTTCATGACCTGGTGAAAAGTCTATTACTATTTTAACGTTTAATAATAATTTTTTACTTTAAGATACCTTAAAAGCAAGACTTGATTTCGACGTTGCACCGTCTATGTTTTTGCATTTTTATTTGCGTTTTAAATAATTTTTACAAGACTGGGTCATAGACAGTAGCCTCTTCTACTAAGAACTCCATTAATACCGTATTTCGTTGTTTTAGATATAAATCTCGAGACGATTTTTGCGCCGACGTTAGACAAATGTTTATAAATTGCGAAGTCTTCAATGAAGACGACAGTCCTGTGGGCAAAGCTGGCCATGGGATGCGCAACTTCTTCGAGACGCGCTGGACTGAAATAACAGGAGCTCCTCCGCCGCCTCATCCACAGACGCATAGCTGAGGATCGGCTCGAGTCCGTAGTGGCTGCAATAGTTTTGCACATTTTTACTATTAAGTGAATAAATGAAATATGGCTACGTTCGTATAAAGAGGAGGCCGATAGTAGACATGACGACCGTAGCGTAATCCTCGCGTTGATCGCGTTCTAGCGATCCCACATTCATCCTTCGTTTGCCAATCGAAAGCACACAATACGCAGTCTTCATTCATTTTCAACTTCGATCCGGCCTAATATTCTCGACACTCGTTTGATTTTGCCACAGTTAGTCGGTATTTGTTGCTTTTTTAATCGATAAGTATTTCCTAAATACTCACCAGCTTTCATCCAATGCATTCTACAAACAATGTTTCTTCTTTGCGGTATTTAAAATAAAGTTTCTTGAATTTTAGTTTTGTTCAATTGTTAGATATGAATCACTTTTATAAGAGAGAAAAACTGCTTATACTTTCAAATAACGACCCAAAGAAACTGTTGTAGCACAGAGTTTTCAACGTTTTCTTTTTGAATTATCGGCAGGCACCACGTTCTAATTTAACTTTTTTTTTAAGACACATAGTCTTGAACGAATCGTAATAAGAATCGGTCAATGTACTTATACGAAAACAGTTTTGCCTAAGCGAATCCAAAACGATTCGCGATATTGTATTATATAGGCTTAATGTAACAGAGTCATTGGCGAAAGAGATATTTTGCAAAGTAACGAATGTGAGATAAAAAAAGATAGAGATATATTATATATAAAAGGTATATACAAATGAATAAATAATTATTATATATAAAATGTAAAGATATGCATTCAAACGCTATACATACACAATATACGTATATACATTATTCAGATAAAGCAAACAGATCGTATCTGAATCGAAATAGCAATTTTGAAGCAAATTAAATGCCATTCCAGAATTTCGTTCGTGTACCTTTCCATTTGCACGTTCGAACAGTCCTGCGACGAAGCTCGGAATCAGACCGAGTGTACATAGTGAAAGTAACGAAAAGCCAGAGGTTTTATAAAGCAAGAAAGGGCAAGAAAGAATGATTCGGGTTATCATTAATTATCAGTATTTTAAGATTTTAATTAAATAAATTTGCACTCTGCGTAATGTGGAAATGATAAAGAAAAAGAGGTGTGCCCTTTGCAAACAAGAGTTTGATGATTAATGTGGAACTTAAGAGTTCGAACTGTATATAAGTATGACAAAAACACACAACAACGCGAGTCGTTTTACGAAGCTTATATAATGATAATAATGATTACAGCTGTGAATGAGTTTGAAATAGAAACTTCGATAATATGGTACTTTTTAATACGAGAAATATAAAAAGATGGTAAATGCGCAATTAGTAAATGCGATGCTCTGCTTTTCAATGTGTAGTGTACAGTTTTATAAAGAGTTTTTTAAATCCGGTCTGAGCTCGCCGTTTGTCATTAAGGTTCTTAAAAGAAGTGGCATTATGAATGTTCTATTTGCGGTGCGAATTCCCTGATCGCATTTTAGATTTCATTGTATAGACTTTCTCCTGTAATGCATATGTCGATATAGGATAAGCTAAAAAAGATCGTATACATTTCGTGTGTGATTCACAGTTTTGCATAAAAGAAGGAATTGTCCTACATTTCATTGCTCGTTTATTATCTTTTATGTAGCTTGACTTTCAATTACCATAACAAAATCGGAGGTTTTTTCTTTTAAATTTTCATCTTGTCTCTATTCCATATCAATACATTTTTATTAAAAGCATTCATTTGTCGAGATGTTTGAAATTATAATTTTGATGAACAATGAGAAGTAAGTTTAAGTTCGTTTTTTAATTAATTCAAACTCGTATGTGATTTGTAAACTTTGTAAAGTTTTTACTAATGCAACTTAGTGTTGACTTGCGGTTCTAACGAGAAGATGTGTTTCGTGAGTGAATGCATTGCATTATGAGTGCGATAATTAAAATCGTTGAAACAAATTGTTTTGTATGTAATTGATGTACATGATTTTCAATTTAACTTGTAATAATGACATGTATAACAACGCTCGTAGATAATATAAAAGATATTTGCACTCGTAAAAAAATATTCAGCCGTCAAAAAAAAAATGACAGGTGACAAAAATAAAATGAAGAAAGGTGTTCGTTTTCTTGACTGTAAAGTCAACGGATTATTAATTTAATTTTGCAAATAAATATAGTATAGCAATAATTTTGATATGCATTGAGTAAACTACTTTTTTATAATTGCGAGTGAATATTTGGTTGATAGAGCAAACAATAGACTTAATTAATTTCTCTTTTACGTAAGTTATTTATTTCTCTATTTTGTAAAAAAAAAAAAAAAAAAAATAGTAATAAAATTTGTTAGTGGCAGTGAGCAGTATTGCGTTGATTCAGAATTTCAAAATGTAAACTTTTGTCTGTGAAATACAAATGACACACTATAGCTGTACTGTAAAGTAAATGTCACGTACCAACAATAAGAGACGAAAATAATTTTTTAAGGATTCAACTCTTATTTGAAAAAACTAGCTCAGCTATTAATCGTTGTTTCACGAATGACGACGCTTTTTATACGAATTTTAATTTTTAATGCGATCTTATGATACATTATATAGTGTAATATTAATAATTATAGCGAAGTCGACCGTATCAATCCTCGATAACGAAATAAAAATAAAAGTAAAGTAACGAAACGAAATGCGCCGGCGAAGAAGCGAAGAATTTAGAGGTATTATGATTGTCTATAGTTTAAACGATGGCTTACTTTAGGTAGCCTATCATTGCTATTTAAACAGACTTAATTAATGTATTGCAAATGAATTAATAAAGTGTAAGAGAAGCGTGTAAACGAATCGAACGACTCTTGTTTACTCTCCCTCCACTCTCATTCCCATTTTCGTTCGAATTGATTTATTCAATCTTAATATTCATATAATAAGTTAAAATTTCGCCTTAATTTTTTGTCAACAGAATAATAAGGTATTGCATAACTAAAGCTTCAAGTATACGAGATAAGCGGAATCGATTTTCCCATTTTGAATAGCATACCATGAGTAGATAATGCAGTTGCGTGCGAAACGTGATAAGCCCCGGTCTCGCGAAGTACGCTACATTATCTGCTACAACTGGCGAATAATATTGCTTAATGCTTATGTTTATGATATTTGAATAATAACAGTAATTACGGCATTTTTAGGGACGATTTTCAAGGTATATACCGGGTACAAAATTTATTACAAAAAACCGCACACGCAGACACTCGATTGCCGAACGTTCCCCCCTTTGATACTTGTCTATAACTCTTTAATTATTGTGTCATCTGTTTTCTGCAGTAGCCGTCCAGTCCGCGCCGATGCCGGATGCCCGGATGGTGAGGTTAAGACCGAACTAACAACTTTGACAAAACAAGAAGACTGGTTTCTTTTGAACAGTATATACTCTTGTCGCTTTTACTAGTGCATGTTGTGATATAAACAAGAACCATGACAGCTCTGGCTCATCTTCGTAGAGGAGCTTATCGTGAGTCTAATTAGCCGTTGTAATCAATTTTGCATATTTTAAGCCTGCATAATAGATACACAACGCAAGCTTGATGTTATCAGTGGGTTTTTATGTCAACTGCTCGATTTCGACTGATTCATTATTTTAATTGATACTGAGTGCAATGACTAATCAGAACTTATACTGCATTCCATTTATTAATTTTTCTATTTTTTCCAACAACAATAGGAGCTCGACAAATTTTTAAAACAACCCAGAATACAAATAAGATCTTGCACTTATCCACACGATTGGAATCTAGTTTTGTGCCAAAACGAGTGCTGGTCTTAACCAAAGTCTCGAGGTACCAAATTGAGAAGCTTCAGAATCCTGACCTTAGTGAAAATCAGTTGAAAGATAAATTACTGTCAAGAGGTACCAATTATGATGCGATTCTGGCTGGACACAATCGAAATAAGGCAACAGAATCAAGAACTGTGGAGGCACTTAAAAACTTGAATATCACGTATCGAGTCAAAGACAGGTAAGTTTTGCTTCCTAAAAATTGCTGATGTTGAATAATTTTTACTGACCTTGTGAAACTAAAAAATTCCAGACACAGTATAGATGTTGACAGTATTGCTTGGGCAGATTTGATTGTACCTGTTGGTGGAGATGGCACATTTCTCTTGGCTTCCAATTTAATTAACGATAACACTAAACCTATAGTAGGCATCAATTCAGATCCTGAATTTTCTGAGGGATTTTTAATGCTATCTCCAAAATATACTAACAATATCCCTGAGATATTTGAAAGACTCAGAGCTGGGAAATTTGAATACTTCATGAGGACCAGGATTAGAACAACTCTTCATGGGGAGAATATTTGGCAGATGCCTTTTCACATGCATGACAATAGTTCATGTTGTGCAGATGACAAGTAATACTGAATTGCCTTTTTAGTATGAAATTCTAATTCTAAAATAGACTATTTAGGCTATGAGTCGAATGAATTTGTTCTAGATTTTATGTGATTCATCATTTGTCTACAATACCAAAAGGAGAACTTCCTAAAGAGAGGCGATTACCTTGGCTGGCTCTTAATGAAGTGAGTAAAATTTTCTGATTTATAATTGCTAATTTTGAAAATTGACGATTTTTATATTTTTCTAAATTGTGAACAGGTTTTTATCGGCGAGTCTCTTTCAGCGAGAATAAGCATCTTACATATCAATCTAGGGAAGGAGACATTTAAGAAAGTAAAAAGTTCTGGTTTGTGTGTGACTACCGGAACGGGATCAAGTTCATGGTACAGAGCAATCAGTGCTCTCAATCCACAAATGGTTGAGGATGTTCTTACCATGGCAGGGTGTAAAAAAATTCCCAAGTGTGAGGAAATGAAAAAAATCTGTTACGATTTTAACTCAGGACTTCAGTACCCAGCAGGTAAAATTCGTGCTCTGACGTTTCCAAATTTTGAAAATCGAATGTATCGCTTACATTCCAATGAAAATTTGGCATTTTCCAGATGAACTTAAATTAAGTTACGTCATTCGCGACATGATCTTTAAGCACATTTGGCCGATGCCGAAAAGTATCCATCCACGAGGTTTTTGCGACAAGTTGACAGTGAGGTCTCAGTGCTATGACGGAGGATTGGTCATCGACGGTGGCATCGCCGTCCGTTTCAATGTTGGAACCACGGCAGTTCTCGAGGCTCGCGAAGAAGACACTTTGCGCAATATTGTTCTTCCCGATTGATAAGCAAATAATATCACTAACTTGCGAAAACATTCCCGAAGGACGTGAACAAAGTTTCTCTCTGAATTTTGTTCAGAGAACAACTTTTTGAAATATATTATTTCCAACTTACACCGCCTCACGGTGCAACAATGTGGACTACAATCACGTATGATTGGTTTTGAGTAGGAAGCTTGATATTGTCGTATTTATATATTTTTAGATATTTCATAAGATCTGCATCAATGTTTTTAAGGAGTTGAGAGCCAATATTCATATAAAAATTTGGTACATTTTGTTTTTCTAAATGTACTGAAGAAATTCCTATTTTAATTATTCAAGCACAAGTAGATTAGGATTTTCACAATGAACGTCAACTAACCATCTGTCTATAACGTTGTTTTTTTAACTCTACTAACTAAGAGATCTTAATCAGATCGGCACTATTATTTAATTAACGTCAGATGAGAAAAAACCATCGAGACTTCATAAAAAAGACCTTTTTAATTCGCTTTATCAAATGTGATATTTAACTACTTTTATGAGAAGTGTAACTTTTGAAATGATATTATATTTTGTACAATTGTAGATGTTAATAAATAATATTTTAAACAATTTACATCGATTTTCGAAGTTTTCTTTGCGCAGTATAAGGAACGGATATGATCGTAGAAAAAATATTGGATTTTTTTTTTCAAAGAATGCTTTCAGTTGTTTAAATTTGTTTTGATATAAAAATTTATTAAACACAAAGGAACATCTAGTCTATAAGTATGTATGTGCCTACATTTTGTGTCTTACACATGTTTTGTACCCATATGGAAAAAAAAGAGCGTGAAAAATCACATCGTGCTTTTGTCCCCAAGACACGCCTTCAACATTAAACTGATGTTTTTTTTTTTTATGTCATCGTGTAGTTCAAACAAAAATCAAAGTTAATAGGTTTACGTTTTTACAAGTACACTAAAGAATGATCAATCTAGGTAAAAATTAGCGACAAACAGTCGAATTGGAAAGTATAAAATTCGCGGCACTTGGTATGTATTTGCGTACAAGTAAATTAAGATGCCTTACACATGAATTATTGTTTTTACAAGGCGATTGATTGCACATTCGTTTACAAAACTGAAAGTGAAAACGAAATGAAAAGAAGCAAACAATCAACAAGGGCGTAACACAAGCGACTCGATTATAATGGTAAATAAATTAAGTTTAATTTTCTAAGTAATAAAATGGTAATTACATGTCGATTAATCGATCAATTAAATACAACACACGTCTCGTGCAAAAGTGTAAAGAATTTAAGTGCTACACTCAATACCGTTTTTTGTTCTGTTCATGACTTAAAATCGTGTTTAATAATTCTCGACTACAATAAGCTCTTCGTAAAACGTAGTAACATTGTAGTTTACAGTAGTTTACAATTGTTCACGCCTTGATCGTCAATGTGTCTATTACATAGATACACATTATGCCAGAATCCAGTTGTATGCGACATTGCTAATCTTACATAGTGTATGAAATTTCTCGCCAATTCAATATTATATTAAGTATATAGTCCTCGCATTCGCGCTCGCTCTTTACAAGAAGAATTTTCAATTTTCGACAACTTGATCCTGGCATTATAGCAGTTTGCTCTACGCATTAAAAATAAATAAATGATAGTCATCCATCCTTCCGTAATATTGTTCGCCTTACCATACCGGGTTCATAACCACATCTCTTAATTAGATGCCTATGTAAGTATATAAATAATCGATAATGAATATTCATGTAAGCTATTTTTTATCCTTTGGTATGCCACGTGAACTTTCCTCGGATTTGCGAATCGACTATCGATCACACCTTGGATCACACACTAATACGATCAGTCACCTCGCCAACTCTCATGCGCGCACTTGCTCTTTCTTCTGTATATCAAAGTATATATGAGCCTCCTTATTTTCAACTTGGATGTTCTCGCTCAGTCCGTCGATCCTTTCGATTCTCCCGGTTAGAGCACGCTTTCTCTCGCCAACAATCATACGACGACTCTCGTGATATAATAAATATAATAATGTTTACGTGGTTTGTATTTGTATTTTACATTATCTCCTATCCGTCAACTAATCGATACCTTATTGTCGTGTGAACTATTTTTCTTGTTGTTTACACTGTGATAGTCAAAATAAGATACAAACAGATATATTTACCAGCAGACACGTTATTTTATTTTATTCTTTTTTTTTCATCTTCATTATTATTATTTTCATAATCGCAATCGCTGCCGTCCCTTGTCTCTTTGTTCGAATGCACTCGAATTCAAAACCCCTTCACGGTATATAATATAAACGTATAATTGCAGCTGATCCTCTCGCACTTCGATTAACAACGCTCTGGAGCTCGGTGATTTATTTATTGTTTATTATTATTATTATTTTTTTTTTTGTTCATTTATTGGTTTATTTTCTCTATGAAGGCTTCCTCGTGATACTGGTTCATGTTCATTGTTCTAATAATTATACTCAAGCGAGAAACACGTTTTGATATTGCCGACGATACATTGCGTTTGAAATCTATATAAATTACACGGTACTCGAAGCGACAAACTGTTTAATGGTTTTTTTTTTTTTTTTATTTCAACTTGTACATACAGCACCTCTATGTCTCGACAGCCGCATATTATTGTGCCACGGCTCAGCGAGGAGTCGTCTTCGCGTCTATTCGTTCGATAGATATGTCTTCGGTTAAGAATCTATATGCGTCTTTAGTTATAGGGTTTGTATTACAAGCTTCGTCGGTGCGTGTTCGCGCGCAAGTTCCCCGTCAACGTATGAATGTAAAAAAATGATCTGCTCGCGGCTTGACACTCGATGAAGCCAGTAATGGAATTCGATGCAGCAGCGTAACAACAGTGTGTACCGAGCGCAAGAGACGTGTGCTTTTCCTTCATTCTTTTCTCTTCCTTTAAATGACACCGAGAATGTAATTGTTAGTTTAGTGCTTTATCAATTGTTCCTTCCTAGGCACTTCGATCCGACAGGGAAAAGTCAAGAGATTCTGTACATCGCAATAGCAGCTACTGATGTTAGAACGTTTGCAATGAACCCTGGCGAATGAACGTCGGGATATCTATCTTTGTTATTTTTTTTTTATCACAATTTCAGTGTCTTTTAAAAATTTATTCGAATAACGCAAACAATTCGTACGCACAGATCTAGATTGGTAAATGATTTAATACAGATTTCTTCGATACATCGTTTGACGATACAAATAAATAAATAAATAAATAAATTAGGGTAGTTAATAAATAATTCAAGCAATAAATAGAGTAGATTAATTGCTAACCGTTCATTGCGCAATTGGTTATGTATAACGTATTATTGGAATGTCTCGAAAGTATGGCAATGAATCTTTACATTTGGAACGATAAGAAAGTTTCGAAAACCAGAGGCAACACATCAAAAGACAATGCAAGATGTTTATTAATGGCCAGTGAGTGAGCGAGCATGCAGTCGTTCCTTATGATTTAGTTTTCGTCTATAATATAATTACACCGAGACTCGACCTAAATTACACCGGTGTAGATCTGCTCTCAATTTTTGCCTTGCTTTTTTCATCGGGAATTATATAGTAAGAATAAGTTTCAAGTACTTATAGCGTTTGCGTATAAAAAACACACGTATACACACGGATCAGAAATAGACTCTTTTCCCCCATGGAATGATCATCGTCTCTCTTTTCCCCGTAATATTTCTACAAATCCTATCTTTCGTGATTTGAAATTCCCTCGTGTTGGCGCATAAAAAGCTATTCTCTTTAGCTTGGTTAAAAATTTAGCGATAACGTTGCCTTTTTCTTTCTATTAAAACGAGCATCACTTTGTATTCGTTCATAACGAAAATGACTGCATAAAATCAATGGATCAATGATCGCATCAACATGAAGGAATTTTTTGACAAATCATCAAACTCGCACGTTACTGTTATATATAAATAGATTAACAATTTGTCTCTTGTATACGAAAAGGAAATGAACGTGTCGTTTCGCTTCTCTTAAATGTCCAATTAAGTAAACTCGCCGCGTGTCCCTCCAGCCGAAGGATCGAAGAAAACAAATCAATCAGTCCTCCGCCCGTAGCGCTCACATATCCATAGTGTAGTATTCACGTTTTTTTTTTTCTTTAATTTATAATGATTACCACTATTATTAATATATTATACTATGTTCCTTTGCTTATGTTACGCTGCCTGTTTCTTTACCTAGAGGTGTGTGTATCCCGCTTTCGCGATACATTATACAAGTTTATACCATTTTTTGTTCTACTATGTAACTATCTACTGCTTAGATTCCTTAACAAAAACACTTGCATCAATATTTATAGAATAATAATCAATAATCGCAATAATAATCATTTTTCGTCGTAATAATAATCATCGGTAATAATAAACTTTTCTTCGCAACTAATGTATGTACACTGTTATTATACAAGTCACTATATGTTCCAGACGCCGTCACGGCGCCTGCTCATCCCTTATTAATTTTTTTTTTTTTTTTTTCATCTTGTATCCCCGCACGAAAGCTCACTCGGACAAAAATTTTACACTCCAATGCCATTAGCACTTATATTGCGATTGCACGTCTAATCGAACGATCGTCGTCGTTACATTTTTTAAATCTTTTACAAATCTCATTGCTCCACGCCATGCGCTTACTCTACATTATTAAACGCTAACAATTTTCTTTTCAAGTCTTGGGAAAAACCACCATTCGAATTCGTACAAGCTACTTCTTTTAATTTACACGGCGCCTCGATCGGCCAATTCCTCGCGAAAAATTAATAACTCGTTATACACGTGAAATATATACTCTCCCCCGAGTCTGCCGAGATTTGTGTAAGGTCTACGTGCGAGTCAAGTATATTAGTGGCAATACACAGCGGTAATGCAAAACTCGCGACTTTATCCTCACGACTGCTAGTCTCTTAGAGACAAAGGTAACTTCTCAATGAACGACCGCCGCCGCGCGTCATTTCTTATTGAACGATTTCATACTTGTTTGAGCTTTATTATTATTTTTTTTTTATTACTTTTGGGGCACGTCTCTCTCGCGCGCTCCCTCATTTAATTTACCTCATCATTATTATTATTATAATATACGTTTACTTTGTACTATATATGATCTTAAACCGGCGGTAAAAAGCGCCGCTTTTGGTACGATGAATTTTTACAATGACTGTTTCGCGACCGTGCGTTTCTTCCTCACAATTGATTCGTCGAATACCGTTAAATTTAATTTAATTTCGCAAGTTTGAAAGCACAAACGGATTAAAAGGTGCGTTGTGGTCGCGCCTCGCGACGCGAAAGAAGAGGCTATTGATATCAAGCGGATTATACGCGCGTAGTGTAAAAGCAATCCCGGTTGACAGTGTCGGTTCGCGTATGTATATAATATACGTCTCATCGCGGCTTGTATATAATATGTACAATTCGACTTGGCGAGCAACGAAATATATACGTTTACAAGAATAATCAGCACGGTTTTGAGTCCCTTGTGTCCGCGTGTACGCGAGAGTGTCTACGTCACCGTCATCCGTTATCTTATCGATCCTCCTCCTTATCACTTGAAAAATTCGCCGACAGGGCGGTTGACCAGCGAGGAATCGCTGACGAGTCTGCTCTCTATCCCTCGCGCGCGGTTATCCCTCCTCTCTCATCTGCTAAGCTTACAACAAAGTATAATATAACGTATACCGACTGCGAGTATAATAACGATTACAACGACGACTGCCCGTGCACCGCTCTCAGGCGGCTCGGCCCTGCGCGTGTGTCTTTCTCGCCTAGGAACTTGTGCCGCTCTTGTGGAGGGCCGAGCCGGAGAGAGCGGCTGGCCGATAAAATTTACAGCGACAATTTTGACTAGATTGCTTGTCTGAGGAAAGTATACATATCTCTATACACGTCTAATAATACAATATATAGGTGCGCGTAAAAGCCAGTCCTCGTCGACTCTCCAGACTAGAACGAAGGTAATAAACACTGTCCATGGCACTTGGTCATCGGAATGCAGAGAGAGGTGGGAAAGCGTTGAAACCGGCGCGAGTTTACGAGAGAGAGCGTTTTTACGAGAAGCCAAGGTCTTCTTCGGGTGACTCGTCGTGGTACTCCTCCTGGTCGGACGTGTGTCACAAAACGTCGCTGGCCTGCCGGGGACTGATGCCGATCGTCGGGGAGAGCTGTCCCTCGTCGACGCTCTGCACCGACTTTGGATCCTCGTCCTTCCACTTGTCCATCGATCGTCGGCGCGCGTTCATGAAGAAGTTACCCACCGTCGTCGGTTCCAAGCCGAGCTGACGCGCGATTGTCACCTGCATCTCCTTCGACGGCCTCTTTGTCTCCTGCGAAACGACGAGAAATTCCATTAGTCTCCAGTTTTAAAAAGACGTACACGTACAGACTATATACTCGCTATAAAAGATCATCGAAAGGAAAAATAATAATAAAAAGAAGTAGGCTAAGGTCGTTTCATCGAGCTCTGGCTTACTTCCAATAGTCCAGCGAGCAGTGAAGGTATATACATGTATAATATAACCCTTATCCGCGAGGCCGAAGAGCGCAGAGATCACAGATGAGTCTCGCGCGCGGTCCAGCGAGCAAAGGGCTCAACTCTTGTAACGTCTTAATAGCCGCAGGTGAGCAAGCGTTTCTATGTACAGTACGGCTCGCGCACGTGAGTATAGCGCGGGGCAGCGAGAAATTATTCACGAGCCGATCGATACTCGAGCGCGGGGGCGACTCGATTCAACTATACATATATATATATATATATATATGTATACGCTGCACGCGATGTGTACAGGGAACGATGCACGGGGTAACCTTACCCTTCTCTTACTTCGTTTCGATCCTCGAATTATTCGAAAAATCAATGACAGAAGCCTGCCCCGACGATAAAATCTCGCTATGTGCTCGACGCATTGTCACGGGACAATGCGCATTTCGACCTGCTATATATATATATATATATACGCTACGGGGAAAGAGAGAAACGCGCTTCTGTTGTGGACAAACTTCGAGGCAATTCGATGGCTGACTTGAAGCATGATATACTACTGTCGCGCCGCCGGCGGAAAGTAGGACATCCCGCTCGCTGCTTACACTGCGCGTATATATATATATATATATATACAGACAGCGAGTGGTTTTGTTCGTCGGGGCAGTAGCAGAGCCGCAGCGATACATCCTTTCAATTGAAGACTACTGCTGTTGCTGCTGCTGCTGCTGCCACTTTTTCATTTCTGTCGCGTTTATTTTTCGAAATATCGCGCTGCCCAACAGACGTTGCTCGGAGGGAAGTTTAACCGTCGACTATGCGCACTGCTCGCGCGGTGTATATAGACTGCAGGTAAGCCTATATTGCCCGGCGATCGATAGTCGAGGAAAAGTTGTAAGAAAAAAAACTCACGCTCGTATACGCGATGCGCGAGGAGACAGTCGCTTTGTTATTTTTTTAAGTTATATAGCTGCGCGAAATAAATCAAGCTGGAATGATCGACGATTAGCCAGTCGGGACGTAATATACACACCGGAGAACGTTTGTGACTAGCGAACAAGGACTGAATTTTTTATCTGAAAAACCGGCGATGATGAACGAGCGGCATCGAAATTTGCAAAATTCCCCCGCGTCACCTCGACTGATCTCTCTCTGTGTATGTGTGTGTGTGTGTGGGGGCAGAGATCGCAGCAACAGGTAGACGCGCGCGCGGAGTTATGAAATCGAAATCGCGCGGGCGAAGCACCCGATAAACATTCTCTCACGGAGAGAGTATAAACTCGATTAGGTATACTCACTTTAAAAATAGCCTGTAGAGTACGGCGCTGAAGGTCTGTGAAAACCAGTCGGGGTTTCTTGGGGGCGGGTTGCTGGTGTTCGGCCTGGCTCGACATCTCGTCTTTCCTCTTGCAGGCTGAAATTGATGAAACTGATATGTACTTGTCAGTCGTTTCTTTGCGCCGGCCCGGCACTATGCACGAGGAGAATCATTGATTTCTACAGTGGTATAAACCGCGTGTGGTCGGACAATTTCGGTGTCTCGATTTCTTATCAAGAGAGCCGACGTCGTATATAGCGATCGAATAATTGAACGTGATCACGGATGGGACGTATCGGGTGGGAGAAGCGAAAAACGAGCCAAATATGGTACTTACTTCCTCGTTGTGGAATCTGTGCAGCTGAAAGCAGAAAAGAGAGGTAAAAATTAGTACGAGCAGTAGAAGAGAGGCGAGTCGACGGCGCTCGTGTGTCTCGCTATCGCAACGACCTTGCTTTCCACGCGCGCGAATATATAGCTTAATCAACGGCTTATACAAATACACATTCAGAGCATAACATAGTACAGTCAGATATGTATATATTTATATATATATATATATTTATATATGTATATATATATATATAGTAATATGTATAATATGGAAAAAAAAATAAGAGAGCCGAGCTGCATACACGTAATCTCGGCCCGAATAACTACGCCAGTTACATCTCAACTATACGATGGGTTTCTTACATTGGGGGAGAGCAAGTGTGGTTACGTGTGTGTGTGTAATGTTATAAACAGCGATCGAGAGCCAACGAAGCGCTGCTATATGTGTGCACCGTGTACTTTGTGTCACACAGAAACACTATATACGCGCCGTCCGACAGTCGAGCGGAAAAAATCTGGTGAGACGCGCCTGGCACACACCGCGGCTTAATCGATCGTGAGCCCGATGTACTCTCTGTGGTTCAAAGTTAACAGGCCGCGCGCACGCGACAAAAGCGTGTTCCGATTTTTTTTAGAAATATATATATATATATATATACGCGCCGCTATATTTTACCTCCGTTTAATAAAAACCGCGAACTAGCACAACGTAGCGAAGGATAACAAACAGGCGATCGCCGACGAAATTCTTCAGCCGCGAAGTTATTGTTTTACTCGAGCTGGCCAAATAAACAAAGTCGAGGTAGAGAGAGAGAGAGAGAGAGAGATCGGCGTTGGTTTTTTAATTAATATACAGCAGAGAGCGCGCGGCGCGTTTTTTAAATACTCCGCTGATCCGATATAGAGAGGTGTAAACGCGCTCGGTCCTAGAGCCCTCTCTCTCTGATGTAATGAAATATCCGCGGAATTTCGAAAAAATTTAATTTCCCCTCGAATCCGGCTACGCTGGAATTCATTGCTATTTCTCGTCGTATACACGAGCGCGCGCGCGAGAGAGAGAGAGATACATATACAAAGGACGACGGCATTCGAAGGGATAATTTCGCGACCATCCCCCCCCCCCCCGCTCGTACACTACTACGCGTGTATAGGTACAGCTAGCTGCGCTCGCGGGGCTAAGAAAAATTCCGGATACATCCGTGTCCCAATTTCCCGTATCCACTTTTTAATAATCGAGCTATGTGTATAATTTTTCATCGCCGGAATAATCCGATCCGCGTGTACAGGCCGGGGCATCATCGGAATCCGA
>QLSS01000006.1:1329587-1458189 GCA_024372645.1 Trichomalopsis sarcophagae
ATAATAAATATATATATGTATCGTATAATATGAAAGAACCAACATTTACTGAACTGAAAACTATTTTGCTCTACGGTTGACAAAAACAAAAACAGACATCAGGGCATAGTAAGTCTTGGGCTGGGGGGATGGCAGAGGAGGGTATACACGTATATAGTATACAATCAAGGGGGCAGCGTGGTTATGGGGGGGGGGGGGGGGATATCGAAGAAAAAGGAGTAGATTCTGCAATCCCTCGCATCACCTCTCTCTTTCATTCTCTCTTTCTCAGGCTCACTCCTTTATACCGGCTTCTTGCAGCTACGAATAGAATCCACTCTAAATTCGAAACAAAATCAATTGAAGAGGGTCGTCGTGTTGCGAGGCAATTATAATGACGGGACACGGCGATCGCCGTCGTCGTAGCCTCTTCTATTTTCTTTTTCTCCCTCTTTCTTTCTCGCTTTCCTCTCGACTTTTATTTTTATTTTTTGCACTCGTGTTTTGCGAGAAAATATACCAAGGCATCGCTTCGGTCCGTCGATCTCTGATAAAATGATAGACTCGAGACTATCCGTTGTACCATCGGTGCGAGATACACGGAGAAAAAGATAATCTCTCCCGAGTTGATACACATCGTGCAGTATTGTGCTCTAGCTATAACCACAGTGAGCGTAAAACATCAAAAGTATAAAGAAAAGTGTGCTCGCGTAGGGATGTGATAGAGAACAGAGGGATAGGGTGACACACACACGCGCGCAGGCCTACACGTTCTTATACACCCGGGCGAAAAAAAAAAAAAACCATCGGCGGGTATCGCGAGAGACGCGTCCATTAAATTTCCCATCCGCGGAAAGCCTAGTCCCGCCGGCTTGCTGCGCGACGTCGAGTGAAAAGGAGTCAAGCCTCGGCCGCACAATGTTTTCATTACCTCCCGCTGACATTACGATTCGATAGGTATACGCTCTCCGGCTTTTCCGCGGACGCATATCGAAGCGTCAGTTTACGGAAAGGCACTTCAAAAGTGTAACGTATATACTCCACCCCCTCTCGCGGGGCAAGAAGCGAGAGGAGAGAGTCGAAGCGGTCGATCGTTATATAGCCGGGGCCTTTGATCGGAGAAATTAAAAGCCGAAGTCGACAGTCGGCCGGCGATGCCACCGGCGCTATTGGCCGGCTGTCGCCCTTTTCTTTTTATCTCTCTCTCTCTCTCTCTCGCTCTTTGTCAGAGTGGCGACGGTTCGTTAACCTGTCTGCCGCATTTATTGGCGCCCTCCGCGCGTAAGAGAGAGAGAGAGCCCAATAACATATTACTATATCAATTCGCGAGTTGAAACAGCGCAGGAGCCTTTCGTTTTTTGGGTTATACAACTTTGTGCGCGTCCGTGGTTACGAATATTCCCTCGGCAGCTCGTAAAATTCTAATGACGCTATGGGCCGAGAGTCGTCGGTTTTTTTTTTTTTCCCCCGCGATCTCGGCGACAGACGTACCGTATCTATTTCGCCGGACTCCGAGAGGTAAAAAGAGAAACGGCTGCTCGATTCTCGATATGCATTTGGCATAAAACTGTCACGACGCCGCGATGTCGGTCAGATCAGAGAGAGAGAGAGAGAGAGAGAGAGAGAGCGCATGCACACTGCACTGAAATAGGCTATCCGTCCGATCCTTCCCTCCCTGTATACCGGAAGACTCGAAATAATAATTCATTGGCTATACTGCAGCCGAGCTTCCACACACACACACATGTATACACGAGAGCAGAGAAAGAGTATAACGGAGCTAGAGGTAGAAAAAAGGAGAAGTAGAGAGAAGAGGGCCTGCTGCTGCTGCATCGATACGTTTCCGAATATCCCTCCATATATATATAGCCTCTCGCGTTTTTCCTTTTCGCGCAGACTCGCGCTTTTTGCGAGCGAGAGCTCCATTCGAAATATCTCGTTCCTGATGCGCATTACAGTTAATTTCTTATCGATCGGCGAAGAACGAGAGAGAGAGAGAGCTGCGAAATTACGCGGCGGCGGAGGCCGGGGAAATAAAAGGCAGAGTTGGCCGGCTCTGCAGAAAAATCGAGGGAAGAAAAAATGCGAGCGGCAGTAGGTAGAGAGCCAGGGCAGCAGCAGCAGCAGCAGCTAAAGCTTATAATAAATGCTCGAGAGAGCCCCGCGCTCGCGTTTTCTCTCGCGCGCGGACCGTTCGTTCGTTCGATTTTGTCCAAATATGACGGGCGCCACTGCTGCTGGAGGAGCTGGGCGCTTTCGCTTCGGAATATTGGAAAATGCCAGGCGGCCCTCTCTCTCTCTCTCTCTCTCTCTCGCTCTCCCGGCTCGATATGCATATAAACACAATACCTTCTCATCCCGAGCGTTTTCTCTCTCTCTCTCTCTTTCGCTCCACACACACACACATGCACACAAGGCGATATCTTTCTCTCTCTCTCTCTCTCTCTAGCTGGCGTTACGTGTATATTTTATATATTCGAAGGGGAGGAGCGGCGCTGGTTCGTCGGAGCTAATCCAAACCCACCGCCGCCGCCATATCTGCGCGCTTTTCTCTCTCTCTCTCTCTCTCTCTTCTTTCGCGAACTTCCCAGCGAGGCTTTTTCGGACCTACGAGCGTATATTCGTACGTAACTACATGTAAATGCGTTTTTTGGCGGCGATGCGCGTAAGACTGTAGATGCAGCGCGCCGCGTAATCCACCGCGAGGTAAGTTTTGATTTTAGCGGGAACAAAGCCGATTAACGAGCTGGCAGTAGGTGTACATATATATATAGACGACACGTACGCCGCGTGTTTATTTCCCGCTCGCGAGCCGAGATTTATTTAGAGCTTTCGGATTGATGAGAGCTTAATCACTCTTTTTTCGGTTAATGCTCGGCTGCATAATGCACGAGCAGCGGCTTGACTTAATTATTTCGAGCGGGAGGGCTGTTTATCTGTTCGAGTGTATACGATCAGTGTCGTTAATAATTTCGCCGGAAAAATCAACGCCGTGTATCGTTTTCTCGTTTATATATATATATACAGGGCTCGACCTAAGCGGCTCAGGATTGATGAGCGCCTAATTAGGAGAGAGAAAAAAAGGAGGAGGAACACAGACTTATTTCGCGGGAATCCGAGCTAATTACGGCTTTTCTCGGCGAGCGAAGAAAACAAACAAAAAAAAAAAAAGAAAAAAACGTTCCCAAAACTTACTATATCGCACGCATCCGCCGCCGCTGCAGATAATCCGTGCGCCAGTCGCGCGGAGACACAATTAATGTATGCATCGAGAGCCGAGGCTATATCAACACGGGCTAACCGTCAGTCCTTCAACTTCCGTCGCAAGTTCTCTCTCGCGCGCGGGCTCATACTCGGCGCATGTCTGAAATTCGAAGGAGCCGCCGCTGAAGCAAGTTTCATCTGGTTTGCAAGTTTGATCGTGCGGCGAGTGTGTAGCCGGATAGCCGTAAGGAGTTGGCTCGAGATAGTGGGATATGCAGCGGGCGAGGATTTAATCGCTCTATCGGCTGCGATGGCCCTCGCGAAGCTCTGCTTTTACTAGGGACGATTTTTCTTGAAAATGATAATAAAAGTATAACGTCTCCCGAGGTTTCCCGCTTCCGCAAAGCGCGTTTCCGCTTTCGCGCTCCGGCCTCTATATACGTCTATGAACACCTATATATGTATATATACAATACGGACACGCGGCTGCAACGATCGATCGTTATTAAATTACCAGGGGCGGCCTCGGCGTCCACCCCCGCACACACACGCGACAGCTGCCGGCGGTCTCTCTCTCTGTGTATACGCGGCACAACACTTGGAAGAAGCGCGAGCTTAATGAGCGTAAACGCGGGCGGGCAAAAATCGAATTCGCTTATATATATATATATATATATGTATTGAAAAATCGAGGGGAGGGATGAAAAACAGCGGAAAATGCGTAAATTTTATTAATCGAGCCTTTATTAATATCCTCGAGGGGGAGAAAAAAACTGACCGCCGCAGAACCCGAGTGAGAGAGAGAGAGGGTGCGAGTATCGGGAGCGTATATACCTCTGCGGCTCGCCGAGGCTGGAATTTCTTGCGACACTTGCGCACCGGTTGTTTGTTTCTTCTTTTTTATTCGGCTTCGGTTTTGCCCTCAGTTTTTAATTCGAAATGATAAACTCTCGCCGTGCGTAACGGTTGTAATTACGATGTAAAACTGCACGCGATAATAACAATAACGGCGATATATCCTCTGAATTTCCCAGTGTGTGTGTCTCGATAAAACGCGTCCGCGCGCTCGCGTCCTCGAATATTCAACTTCCTAGTAGCCGAGAGAGAGAGAGAGAGAGCTTATTTTCGTCCCCCTATTGACGTGAAATTCTTATGAGCGTTCGAGAGTTAAAAGGCACACTGGACGCGATTTTAAGCCCCTCCCGTCAATATTGCTCTCGCGAATATTATATACGTTTTTTCATCATATACCTATATATACACATCGATGCATAAGCGCGCATCAACGCGATTTATATAGATCCACGTCCGACTGCTCTCTCGACGCGGCCTAAGGTTCTCTCTTCTCTCCGCGAGGCTTATAGATTCTTGCTTTTCATTATAATACACTGACGTTACACACAGCAACTCGGCTCTGGCGTCATTATTTTTTCCCTTTCCCTCTACACGTGTATACACGAGGGGGAGAAGCACTAATTCACCTATGATTCACGCCCTCGGCACCCTTTGTCCGATTCCCTCGATGAGTTGAAAAAAAAAAAACACGAACTCGCTCTCGTACACCGCTACAGCACTAAACGTTCTCTAGTCCATCGGTTTGAAGTGCCGAGTGCAAAAAAAAACTGCGACAAATCCGAATCGAGAGCCCGACGGTTAGAAGCATTGGCTGAACGAACGAAAAAAAAAAATGATACAGCCGAGTTCTAATTCTCAATAACGATAAACAAGACACACTCGAAACATCGGCAAAGCTCGCGCTCTTTTTTTTTTGTTACTCCTCGTCGCTCTCTCTCTCTCTGGGGGGCGGCAGCTTCGGCTATTAAAAATTCCAAATTGAACACATACGCGAGCATATCCCCGCGCATCAGTTTTCACGGGCTTAAAAAATTTAATTACAGAAAAGTTTTGGCATTCCGTCAGTTTGGTTTAGCGGTGCATCGCCAAGTGCTGCTGCTGTGGGCGATGCTTCTCCCCCTCGCTCTTTTTTTTTTTTTTTTTTTCTCGCTCGCTCGGTCGCGTATCTGTGGTTAGCTCGCTGCAGAGAGCCAGACGTAACCTCAGAGGCCCGTAACTCGCCGCTTTTTATAAAGGGTTATGCAATATTTTATTAATAATACAATATGCACCGCCAGAGAGAGAGAGAGAGAGAGAGAGAGAGAACACGTACACACTATCGGATGACTTTCCCCCCCCCCCCCTCCTCCTCCCGGTTTTTCGTCTCGCTCGGCTGCTGCTCTTCTTTTTTTCGCCGACGGCGGCGCATAACCAGCGCTGCGAATTTCTCTTACTTTTTTTTTTTTTCCCTCCAACGCGGACTTTGTTATTAGTTATCTCGTACATACATTTTTTACGCGTGTGTATCGGAGCCGCGAAAGTTGTGTTACGCAAAGTTGTCCATAATAATAATAGAGTCTTCTACGATATTTTTTTCGGCGCGCTCGAGAATTTCATTAAATTTCGCGTTATTAATTTTCGATAAAACCACCGCGGCTCGTCCGCGTATACAGACGTATGCATATATCATAATGTCCATCTATTTTTTTTTTTTTTTTAATATCTCGATGGGTTGGGTGCGTGGGCGCGTGGATTTCCTAAATTTTTGCGCCCCGCCTGCAGGATGAATTCGCGCGCTGCAGCTCACGTCGATGGCACTCGAGGAGAAGCGAACGAACGAACGATGGGTCAAAGAGGTTAAATGAAAAAGGAATAGGCGGTAGCGCGAGCGCAAAAAATGGAAAGCTCCCTCTCTCGCTCTATACGGCTGTAGGGTGATCGATATACGCGCTCGCTATACCCTCCACCCCTTTCGAGGGATGCGGATACGCGTGTGCACCTGCTGGTACCTTTTGAGAATTTTTGGATCGATTCGGATTTTTCGCGGAAAAGCTCGCCGATGGCTACTAATGAAGCGGAAACCGAATTAATCGAGGCGAGTTTTAATTAGCGCGCGCGCGCGCGCGAGCTCGACTTTTTAATTAAGAGGCCAAGGTGTTGCGACTTTTCCCTCGCGTTTCTCTCGGTGCCGAGCAACAGTCTCAGCGCGGCGGTATTATTATTGAAAACTAGAAACTGTAAAGCGGAATCCTGATCGAGTGCAGGCGCTCTCGAGAGCCGTACCGGCTGCACAGGAGAGGCAGGAAAAAGGTGGAGAGAGAGGGGAAAATCGAGAGAGGGAAAAAGAAAGGGAGGCCGAGGAGGGAGGTATAGGAGAGGAAGGAGACTAGGCTATACGAGAGAGAGAGAGAGATGTAAAAGATTGGTGGTCTCTCCCTCGGCGACCGAACGAAGCCCGCCCTCCGAGTGAGCGAGCGAGAGCTGAGGACAAAAATCAATATGAACGTGTAGCCATTTCTCTTTAATCTGCCCCGCGCGCACCGACTAGGAGAGACTCGCGTCGCGTCTACCTGCGCTCTCCCTCCCTCTCTCTCTCTCGAGCGATTAGTCGCGCGGATTAGACGCACCGAGCAAGTGTCCGAAAAAGTTGGAATATTCGAGTCCGTTTAAAAATTGAAATTATAATCTCTCCCCGTAGAGGCACCCGATACCCAGCTGCAATATTCGACGGCGGGGCTTAGCGGTGCGAGCGCGCTAGCTACTACATATAGATTATTGATCAGGCAATAACTCAAGGACTAGTCGGGATGCATATTACCGCCATACCGGAGTCCACCGCGCTCTCTCTCTCTCTCTCTCTCTCTGTACCCCACGTGGAGAGAGAGAGAGAGAGAGAGAGATGCTGGCCTCGCACCGCGGCTACGCACTAGTTATGCTAATTAAAGCTCGGCCGATGCGGCTCGACGCAGCGATCCTCTCGCGGGATGCCTACCTCCTACCGACTCTACTCTGTGCAAAGAGAAAACTTGTCGAGGAATCGGCTCGAGCAAGAATCGAGTACACGCGCACAGGGCGTCGCGTCGTACAGAGCGAACGTAGCTAGTAAGTAGAAATCGATAGCCGGTATACGTTGGGCTCCCTCTATACTTGGCCTCTCCCTCCTCTCCGTGGCTCTCTGTGTCTCTGCGCGCCGTCGTCGTCTATACGAGTGTCTACCTATAAATTGACCCCGGCGTGAATAGGGAGACCGGAGAGGAGTAAAAGTTGCCCGCCCCTCCGCACTCGTCGAATTTTCGTTATCTTTCGGCGCCTGACCTACTTTCCACCCGACGTCTATCCGTGTGCGCGTGCGTCCGCGTGTAGGCTTCTTCTTCTTCTTCTTCTTTCTTTCTCTTCGAGCCGCTCGCTCGCTCGTTAAGTATCCATTAACTCGGACGATTGTTCGATAAAACGACGCGAGAGAGCGAGTAGAGCTATATATGCCCGCGCGGTTATTAGGCGCGCTCTCTCGCGTGCGCGGGAGGCTACTATGGCTATAGCTATACACAGCTATGTAAGGGGGGAGGGATAGCCGATGCATCGCTCGCGCTCCTCTTTTTTTCAGCGTCGAGATTTTATATATCCGGGGAGCCCTTTTATCTCCGGCTGCGCGCCTCGATTGGCTACTTTGGACTTTTCGAGCGCGATCGCCCATTTCAGCGGCGATATTCACTTGTCCGCGCGAGCTCCATTGTTTCCAGGCCAATCTCTCTCTCTCTCTCTCTCTTCTCTGACTATAAATATACTCCTCTCTCCGCGGAGGTAGCTGAAATTTCTCTTCTTCTCCGCCGCCGGTTTTGAATTTTCCATGACAGCTCTTAACTTTCGGACGCTAAGCCTCAAGGCCGAAGTGCTCGAGAGGCCATCTCACGGCTGAAGAAAATAGATTTCGATTTATTCGTAGCACGGATTGCCAAAGCTCGCTTTTTTTTTCGAAAAGCTCGGGGAATTTCGTTAGCCGAAACGTTTGAGAAAAAACACGCTCTCGAGCGTGGATCGCGATAATTAAAGGCTAAAAATCAACGGTAGCCGGGTCCAACTCCCGGGCTTTTTATTATTCAAAGTCGCAGCGGCGACGACGCAGCTGAGCCATTATCGGAAACTCGTTACATGCATACGGCCCTCCGGACCACGCTGTACACGTGTGTACATAGACGAATGCGCCAAAGCGGGAGAGAGACGCCGCATAATGCTAGCACGTGCGGCGGTTGGGCTGCGATTTATAATTGCCGATACGTTTCAGTAGAAAAGTCCGTGTCCGGTCGGACAGCCCAAGACACGGTCGCTTCCTCGCGAGACGGGAAGTTGCTCTCCGTGTCTCTCTGACCCAATTATTATACATAACCCGTACGAGCGAGGCGGATGATTTATGCAAAAGCGCCCTTTTATGCGGCACCTGACTGACGCGCTTTTCTCTCTCTCTCTCTCTCTATTCCACGAGACTAGCTAATGAGACACGTGTATCCCGATCGACGAACTCGTTGAGGACGACGACTAGCGGAGGAATACCGCGTATCCATAAGTAATAATAATAATGTGACGGGAAATTTAAATTAATTATAGACAGCGTCTTGTCCCTCAATAATTCAGCCATCTCTCTCTCTCTCTCTCTCTCTCTCTTGAGGCTGATCCACGCGCAGGAATTCGCGATTAATGCTGGGCTGGATATACCTATAGATAGCGCGTCGTGTAAGGCGAGAATCGACGGGGAAAAGAACAGGAGTAAACAGAGAGAAAGAGTCGAGGGTTTACGTATACGGAGGAATAAAAGCGCGAAGAACACGACGTCGCTTAAGCCCACCGATCCCTCAGCGCATTTATTTAATGGACCGCGAAGAGCACCGGCCGACGACCCTCAGCTGATATCTCTTTCGCTTCTTCGGCTGTATATATATAAGCGCCGCGATTTCGGCAAAAAGCTAATGTCGCTGCTTTGCGCTCTATCGCCTCGCTCAGCGTCGTGAATCAAAATTAAAACCGTCTTTTGACGGTATTTGGCAGAGGATTGAACGGCTGTCAGGCGGTTGTGAATGAATTTTCGGTGCGAAAAACAGCTGTCTCTTCGGCGAAATCCCGTTCGACCTCGTCAAACATTCATCCGCTCAATGATTCAAGAAGATGTAAAATTCCTCCGAGATTGACGCTTACGCGCGCGAGCAAAGCGTCTGAGGAAACTGCGCACACACACACATCCGCTATATATAAACAAGGTAGAAAAATTCGCCGCATCGATTATCCGCTTCGGATTTGCTCTCTAGCGAAACTATAAAAGAGAGGGAGTATCAAGAAACATCGCGAGTCTAAAAGGACTGGGAAAGCGTTTTAAAGCGCGGCGAACCGCATTTCCGGCTACTTTTTTCCCTTCCCCCCCCCCCCCCCCCCCTCCTTCTCCAGTCGCAGGGCTCTTTGTCCCGAGAGAAAGGCTCGGCTCCTTCATTATCGAGAAATTGATCCTATTAGGCAGCGAGTCGCTGCGGCCAATGGCCAAACTTTCTTCTGCCTCCCCCGTCTTTTGTTCTTTCTCGGCCCCGCAGTCCTGGGAAAAACTTTACTGCACCGACTTCTATATACATCGAGTGTGTACAGGTCGAAAGAATCCTTGCACGCGGGAATTTCAATTTAGCCTCGAGAGGGAGGACCATCGACGCGCGCAGGTAAATAAAGTCGCATCTTCAAAGAGCGAGCCCTAAAAGGATAATTAATAATCCACGTGCCTCGAATGCCTCGAGATATTCGAAATGGTGTACGACATCGATGCCGATCGATATACGCACGCGCGTCGCTGCAATATTGCATATCCCCTGCAACGATGCAAGGGAAGAAAAATTAATAAGAAAGTATATATGCTCTCGTCCTCCTCGGATTCAAAGACGCCGGGAGAGAGAGAGAGTGAGGATCCCGGCGAACAAAGCTGATTGCTGCTCTCTCTCCTTTTTTGCAACGACGACGACGCTGGGTACAGAATAGGAGCTGCGAGTTTAATTAGGTGCGCCGTCGCTCGCGCGTTACTACGGCCCGGCGTATACAAACCGATAGATACGTATTGAGTAGTCGAGGAAGGAAGGAGGAGGGTATTGGACCGTCGTCCTTGCCTCTCTCTCTCGGAGAATGTCGCGAGATTTCTCCCTCGAGTTATTTTCATTTTCGAGGCTGGAAAATTAAAAATTTGTCGATTACTCCCGAGCTCGATTCCTCTATACAAATCTATATATATATATATATACACGAGAGCGAGCATTATGCGGAGCAAAAGTAATTTTCTCCCTCGTCGCGAGCTAGCATACGTTGTCCGCTGGATGCATCGCAAGGAGAAGTAGAAGACGCCCCCGTACATCCATCCCTTTCGATCGAAAATTCAACTCGGCAGCCACCCCCTCCTTCCGACGGCTTTCTCTACTTTTGTATACACGTCGGATTGAAATTTAGCGTGGGATCCGAAGTAGCGAGATTACCTTCGGCGACTTCTTCCTATGCTATACAGCGCGTGTATTCGAACTTCTCTCTATTCCCGGACTTTTGCTATATATATATATATATATATATATATATATATATATAGACTCTAATTTCAATTGTCGAACGACGGAGGTACAGGCTGCTCTTTCTTGACTCTTGCGGTTAGCTGTACGCCGGGGCTTTTCTCATTTCCCTCCAGCTTTGCGGCGATTTCCTACTTACCCCTTATCTCGGACCGTATATAGCCTGTTTTTTTGTTTTTCATTCTCGCATGCTAATTGGACGCATTCGCTCGCTTTTCAGCCGCCGATCTACAAGAAACGTGTCTATGTCTGTGCGGTGCGCTATACACGTATATCGAGGCTAAGGTGTGCAAGGGTCGAAATAACCGTCCTCTATGTTTGTCGTATAAAAAAAAAAAAAAAAAAAAAGTAAAGTATAAAGTAAAGGGATCGGCTTGAATAAAGAGCGATAATCAGAAGTAAAAAAATAATAAAATAAGAGGATAAATGATGATTGAGTGTTGATATTACCATATGAGTTGTGAAACTGTTGGTGATGCGTGTCGATGGATACAGGCCCGGTGTGGTGGATATCCAGCATGGCGTCCGGGTCACCGCCGCTCTCAGAGCAGTTGCTCAGCGCTAAAACCAAACCGATAGACACACACCTTGCATTGCTTTGTTTATTTTGTCTCGATCTGGTCGAGATTTTCTGTGTGTTCAATTTCTTTCTCATCATTATCCGCGCGTAAAGCGCTGCGTGTTTAGCTTGTTCTTTTCTGAAATGTCGCGATTTCGTCGTCTGTACGTGATACAACAATGAAAATATATAAATTAAATAAACGAATCAAACCAAATCAGGAGATAGATATTGCACAAAATTAAGAAAAACCAAGACTCTTCACACAGCGAGCATTACGTTCTTAAATACGCGTTTACATGATGTGGAAAGAAACACACGCGTATATTATGACTTACGATTATCCAGAGTACGCAGCTACGCGCTGTTAAATAATAATAAGGAGTCTCTATTCTAATGTGTCACACTTTGCAACTATGTTAGTATATAAAGTCGTGTGTTATTACAGGGTCTAAGGAGAAATAAAGAGTTTGATACACAGCTAGAATAGAGACGCACACAAAACGAAAGATAGAGAGAGAGAGAGAGAGAGAGAGAGAGAGAAGAAAAAAAGAACTCGAATTTCCAAATGGGACTTTAACGAGGAGGCGGAGAAAGAGTGAGAGAGCAAGAGAGAGAGAGAGAGAGAGAGAAGAGGGGGAGGAGGGATCCGAACGACAGAAACTAAAAAGGGGGTGTACATGATAACACAGTTCCAGGTCTATTATATGTACATGACGAACGTGAGGGGGCTGTGTGTCTGTCTGTGTGTGTCTGTGTGTGTGTGTGTGTGACGTAGACACCGAGAGAACGAAAGCATAAAAAAAAAAGGGGAAAAAATCGAACGGAAGAGGCGAATGTATATATAACGAAGGTATACGCGGAGGAAAAATTAAGACAAAAAACCTTGTGTTCAATCGGCGCGCGCGGAAACGACGACGACGACGACGACGACGACGACGGCATTGTTCGCAGTGCGTCTGTCTATCCGTTTGGTTTTTCTCTCATTCTCTCTTCGTACCAGATTTCGTGGCAATTGCGCGCAGTGAGAGAGAGGGAGAGACATGTTTATATGTATATTCATAAATGCATTACACACACTATTCAACGATGGAAAATTGTTTCCTATAGAAAAAAAAAAAAAATCAATGATCGCACAGCTCCTCGTCCCACAGAGATCTTCAGTGTGGCCAGGTCTGGTATACGCATTTGTATCTCTTCAAGGATGATCGATCAAACAGAAGAAAGAGAGATAAGAGAGATATATACGAGGAGGAAAATAAAGCGAAGGAAAAACAAAAGTAAAATCCTGAAGCGTCGATGACGTTCCCCCCTAAAATCGGAGACACGCTATAGACTGCATGCGATGCACCTATAATAACATAATGGAGAGAGAGTTGGCGACGGTGGCGGCCCGAGCGCACATAATAAAACCGCAGAGTGACCCTAACAGAACTATGCTTTCAGGGTATTTACACGGGCCAGTCCATTATGATAACTTCCGAGATGCTGTTTGGATAATTTCGCCCAACAGCCGAGGAAACTTTTGCGGTGCCAATGCGCTGCGACTCGCTTTTCGCTCCGCGTTTATGATAAAGTTACGAGAGAGAGAGAGAGAGAGAGAGAGAGAGAGACTGCGCTTCGATTTTAAAAATAAAAAAGAAGCGACCGCTCGTATACAACAGCTGTGTTTTAATCGACGACATCGCGCAGTAAATATTCGCCGGCGGCGGCGGCAGCTTATCGCGAGTGGGCATACCAGTGTCACCTTTCCCTTATCGGCGATCTCGCGCTCGTTTAATTCGATACGTCTGTCCGTCAGTGCGACGAGTAAAAGCGAAAAACGATTGTCACGCCGTGTCTCTCTCTCTCTCTCTCTCTCTCTCTCTCTTTTTTTTACAGTCTCGTTCCCGCGCGCATACACACATATATATATATATATATAGGGAGATTCTTATACGCAGGTGACTCGCGAGTCCATATGCGGGTGTTTCTTGTTTACGAATAAATTTTTTTTTTTCGAGGGAAACAAAAAAAGGAAGCCACCCAAGCGCCGCGAATAAATTATCCGTCCACCTGCGCGCCGCATCGAGTCGTTATATTTACGCGAGCGACAGTCGCCGCTACGGGATTAGGGCTGTGTTGTGCGCCGAGCTACCTACGCTATCCCCGGCGAGTGTATATATACAGCGCGGAATTGAAATTGAAGTCTGCGCTCGCAATAATAGCTCGCTAGTGCGCGAGAGAGTTCTGTTACGTAAGTCCGACGACGACGTGCGCTCTCTCTCTCTCTCTCTCTCTTGTATTATTATCGTTATTATTCCCATCCTTCATTTGCGTTTCATCCACGTATGCGCTGGGACAATGAAAAAAATATATATGCGCCGCTTCTCGAAGCTTCACATACATGATATATAAGCGAAGTTGAAGGAGACAGAGAGACACTGAGCGATAGAGAGAGAGAGAAAGAGAGAGAGAGAGAGAGAGAGAGACAAGTGTATAGAGAGGTAAGCGTGTGTACGCGTTGTTATAAAAAAAAAACGTATCAGGGGCGACGAAATCGAGCGACGCGTTCGTTTCCTCCTTCCACGACAGGATATCCCGAGGAAGTGGGATACCACGCGCTGCTTGCGTGTATAGAGACCCCCTTTGGCGCTGTATAGATACAAGGTGTACACGCGTAAGGCCTCAGCGGCGGTGCGGGTGTCGAGTTTCGGCGCGTGCTGCGAGCGAAATTCACACCGAGTGCCTTCTTCCTATACACGCTGTCGAGGCTATATTATACACGTTTGTTTATTTTTTTTTTTTTCATCGTGAAATTGCATTAATTATAAAAATGAGACACCCCCGAGGCCTAAAAACCGATTGGTTGGCGTCGCTCAAAGAGCGAGCCGTCCACGGAACACACACATGTTCCTGCGTGCGGGTACCCGTCGCTTACGTCATTCGCTTTGAACGCCGCGCGGCGCATTTGCATGAACAAGCCTGCGTATGCCCTCTATAGCACTGTATATAGGCGAGAGAGAGAGAGAGAGAGAGAGAGAGAGAGAGAGAGAGAAAGAAAAGAAAGCGATATAGAGAAGTTCGACTCTCTCTGTTTGTCCGACGGCTGCGTGCGCGCGGTCTGACTTTATCGGAAAAGACTAATGAAATGTCACGAACTCCGCGAGAGCGCGAGTATAACGAAGCAGACAATGCCGAACTCTAATCTGAAGGGCTCTGGATTGAACCCTCTGCGCGCGCATTGTTTCTCCCGACCCTTAACTCTCTCTTTTGTGTGTGTGTGTGTGTGAGTGTGCAGATGCCTTTCCCGCGAATAGTTTCGCCTCCTTCAGGTTATCTCTCTCTCTCTCTCTCTCTCTCTCTCTCTCTTTCGCTCTTGCGCCGACAAAGCAGCGTCGAAGAAGTCGGCGCGAAAAAAATCGGCGAACGCTCGGAATAAGAGAGAAAAGAAGAGGCGCATAATCATAACAACGCGCGGCGCATCCTTCAGCCGCACGCCTGTTTCTGGGGACGCTCGCGAGGTCGCGCCTGCGCCCTGACGGCCGGCGCCGCGTGACCAACGAACGATCAATAACTCGTATACACTAGCCCGCGCGCGCGCAGATTCCCTCTCGCAGTATACATACACACGCAGACTCTCTCGCTCGCTCTATCCACTCGCGCGCGCGCAAACTCCCCTCCCCTCCACCCCCCTCGCGGCAAAGGATGTTGAATTCGAAAAGTGTTATTCCGCGCGTCTATCTCTGAATGATATGGAAGGGAACGCCTCTCCACGTGGGTGCCACGTGTGCGCTCGCGCCAAACGTTCGTTTCGCGATCAGTCGGACCGACACTGCTCTTTCTTTGAACAAACTCCCCCATGAACAAATTCTCGTCACTCGCTGGTACGGAGAGGTGCACAGAGAGGGAAGACAGAGAGCTGCTGGTGGTGGTGGTGGTGGTGGTGGTGGTGGTGAGAACGAAAAGCCTGAGATGTAAACAACAACGGCGGGCCACTCGTCTCGCGCGTGTCACAGAGAAAAAAGAAAGAGGTGTAGTGAGAGAGTGATAATACACAAGGCAATAACAGACACAGAGAGAGAGAGAGAGAGAGAGAGAGAGAGAGAGAGAGAGAGATAGAGAACGAATCCTCTAGAGAATAAGGTGTGGCGAGAGAAAAGTATAGCGAGTACGACAGAGTTAAAGGAAGTAGAAGAAGCGAGAGAAGGGCGGTAGAGAGGCTAACCTGCGAGCCTGAGGGCCGACATCCGCTGGAACTCGGGTTCCTGCAGCCACTTCCACATGCGGCGGAAGGTCTCGCGGCCGCTCTTGAGCTTCGACCAGGGTTTGGGGTTGCGCAGAAGGTCCGAGAGGGTACCCTGGCTCCGGCACAACACCCTCTGCGCGAAGATCGCCTGCGGTATGCTGTACCTCTTGAGCTCGGCGCTGATCCGCTGCGCCAGCTCCTTCGTGTTGATCTCCTCGACCTCGCTGCCGCCCCCGCCGGCGCCGTTCCCCGTGGAGGCAGCCGCCGCCGCGGCCGCGGCCGCCGACACGGTCTTCATCACCACCGACGTGTGCTGCACGTGCTGCGTGTGCGAGATCGTCTGCTGCTGCTGCTGCTGCTGCTGGTGGTGAAGTTGCTGTTGCTGCTGCTGCTGCTGCTGCTGGAGCGACGGCGGCGGCGATGCGGCCGGGCCCGAGAGCGCCGTCGGCGAGTGCGAGTGGTGCTGCGACTGTCCGAAGCTCTGACCCTGCTGCTGGCCCAGCTGCGGCGTCGGCGAGGGCGGCGAGAGGGCCGCGGGGCTCTGCTGCAGCCTCGGCAGAAAGGCGGGCTCGTAGTGCGGCGAGGCGGACTTGTGCGGCGAGTTGAGGGCGCTCTGGCTGTAGGCGCTCTGGGGCGAGAGCGGCGAGGGCTGGAGGCCAGCCGAGGGCGAGGGATAGTTGTGCCCGCAGGGCGGCGGCGACATGCCCATGGAGGCGAGCTTGTCGTAGCTGTAGGGCGAGCCGGGCATGCCGGCGAGGCCGATGTTCGCCAGGCCGTTGTTCTGCATGACGGCGAAGCTGCCGGTTACTCCGGAGCCGGCCCCGCCGCCGCCGCCACCGCCGCCGACGACCCCGTGTCCCGAGGCGGCGTGCGAGCCGTAAACAAACTTGTCGCTCATCGTGCTGATGGGCGGCAGCGGCTGGAGCGGCGTCAGCGTGGCGTAGCTCGAGCCCGGCGAGAAGCCCGGCGGCGACATCCTCTCCGCGACGCTGGTCAGGGTCTGGTAGGTCGGCTCGGGTTGCATCGCCCGGAAGTCGCTGGCGTCTATCATGCTGGCGACGCTGACGCTGATGCCGGAGGTCGGCGAGAGCTTGCCGGGCGAGAGGAGGCCACCCTCCTGCTCGTCGCCGGCGCGCGAGTCGACGTCGCAGTCGTGGCCCGGCGGCACGATCACCGAGGCTCCCTGTTGCTGCTGCTGCTGCTGCTGCTGGTGTTGTTGTTGGCGCTGCGAGTGCTGACAGTCCGAGTGCTGGTCCTCTTCCTTGACAGGCAGGCCGCCGGCGGCGAGGAGCTCCAGTGGGAGGCTCGCGCAGGCGATGTCGGGGCTCTGGGAGGCCGACGAGCCGGACATAACCTCGGCCCCTCCTCCGCCACCACCACCTCCTCCTCCTCCTCCACCTCCACCACCACCACCACCACCACCACCACCACCAGCTTCGAGCGACTGCTGCTGCGCCGCTTGCAGTAGAGCCGCTGCCTGCTGCTGCGCCGCTGGCTGGCCGTGCTGGTTCTGCTGGTGAAGGCGGCTCGCGGCGGCGCTCGCACCGCCGGATCCCCCTCCAGATCGGCAGAGGCCATTCGTCGTCGAGCCATCCCCGCCACCGGCCGCCGCGGCGCCGGCGCTTCGGAGCAGTCTGCGAGCGCCGCCGCTCTGCTGCTGCTGCTGCTGCTGCTGCTGATGATGTTGCAGCACATCTAGCTGGTGCTCGGAGACGTCCTCGAGGTCGTCCATTTACGCAGGCGCGCGGTACTCCCGATCAGGAGTAGTCGCGCATGCCGCTCATCCAGGTGCAAGCCGCTCTGCCTCTCCGCTCTCTATTGTTGTCGTTCCACGTGACTCGAGGACGGCTGTGCTGCGCGCGACGGCAGATGCTGCTGGACGCGGCGGGACAAGGGAGAGAATCTCTTCACCGGCAACGTGCGCCCGTCATCCCCTCCGCGGCGCGCTGCACACACGCACACACACAGGCTCGGCCGATGTATATGTTTATACTCTATATAACTCTACACGCGGCGGCGAGTTTGCGCGCCGCAACTTTGGCTCTCGGTTATCGATTTTCCGATATACCTCGTGACAGCGCCGCCGCTCGTTCGATGCGGCGCCGATAAACACGCCGTCCTCGTAGAGTCAGCACTGTATCCGTTATATATACTACGCCACCCGCGAGCCTCAGTACAATGGTCCTCGCGCACTCTGCACCTCGCACTGCACGTCACACACACACACACAGACACACGCGCGCGCGCGCGCCCGCCGAGCTGTGAATCCTAGACCCTGTATATCGTAGAATCGATCGAGTCAGGTTCCGACGTGCGAGAGCGCGCCGGTGGCGCTGGAATCGAAGCTGCGTGCTGCAGGGATGGATAGCGAGCCGATAAGTACTAGCCGCGCGTCGAAGACGGGGTCAATCCGAAAATCGATGCTGGCGGGTTGCTGCAGCACTGCTGGTGCGCGACGCGGCCGCGGACGCCATGACACGCTCGGCGGCGCACTTTATCCCACTATAGGTGACTATACCCTCGCCGCCACCCCCCCCTGCACAGCAGCAGCCAGCACCGTTCGAGTCGCGAGTCTGCGCGTTGCGCCCGCGGCTCTCTATATAGCACACGGACGTATAGAGATAGGGTGTATCAGTGTACAACCCCTACCTCTCTCACTCGCACAATCGCGCGCAGGGAGCGCAATGGCCGAACGAGCGAGGCTTCGATTATCACTTTTCTGGATTCGCGCTCCTCTCTCTCTCTCTCGGCGAAATCGAGCGCTGCGATGGACGTCTCGATCCAGAACTGACTAGCCGTACGCGCGAGAGATGCTGTGCTATAGAGTGTGAGAAGTGAGCGCAGGGGATGAAGCCAACGAGGGATGGCTAGCTTGGCCGGCGGGGGGGGGGGGGGGGGGGGCGGCGCCTATACCCCCCCGGGACGGGCGGGGGAAAAGGGGGGGGGGGGGAGGGGCCCAGGGGGGGGGGGGGGGGGGGGGGGGGGGGGGGGGGGGGGAGCGACGCGCGCTATATCCCCCGTCGATACGCCGATCAATAACAGAGAGCTGACTTTTATACTCGGTGCGTGTATCGTCGAATTTCGGTCTCCCCCCCCAGACTTCTCTCGACAACTGCGTGCGAGGATGCGATGCTCGCGAAGGAGACACGCACGGCTCTCGAGGCGATAGCTCGAGAGAGACTACTCGTACACGCGCCGCTGATTTTTCGGCCGCCAGTCGGCGCGTCCATGTGTATGTGTGTGTGTGCACACGCGAGGAAACAAGGGGTTGCAGAGGGAAGGCATACGGCGGAGAGAGCGACGGCGTCTCCCGAGTTTCGGACGTGTACTACTTGACACTCGAAAAGAGCGCGGACCCCACCCCCGTCTGCTGATTAATCGAGCCGAGAGCGAGATCGAAGCCAAAATCGACGAGGACGCAATCGCCCCCCCCCCCCCCCCTCACACACACACACACAAACACACACACACACACAAGGGAGTTGCGCAAATCGCGCGCGCAAACGAAGGGAGAGGCGAGTTTTGAGGGGCGGGGATCTCCGTTCGCGGGGATCTCTAACGAACTCGATACTTCGGGGAAGGGAAGCCGGAGCGTTAAAGTAGGGGTGCAGAGCCTGCTGACTCGCGCAGGGATGCCGCCAGATGACGAGCTACCCCCAGGCTTTCTTCGCTTTTCGTTTCGGTCGGTTATTTTCTCATTCGGTTTCGTTGCGTTGGAAAACTCGGGAAAGAGGGTTGATCCAGAGATCGTTGACCCGATCGATGATTCAGGCCTGGTAATTATAGGGGAGGGTGGATTTTTCCACTGGCCGTTTCCATCAACTTTCGTTAACAAAGCACACAAGCTCCACGTCGAACAATGTGCCGAATATGCATTGTCGGCGGAACTGGTACGTATCGTAATTAAGCGTTATATATTCGTTAAAAAAATCAACGCGGATCTACAATAACCCAGGGTAACCCGATAGGCGAGTGCATCCCTGGGGCACACGTAAGCAGAACATCCGCATAGGCGTCCTGCGCGTGCGGCACACCCGAGTGGGGGTCTTTCTCTCTTCTCTTCGCTTCCTCCCCCCCCCCCACCCCCTCCGCGCACAGCCCCACCTCTTCTCTCCGTCTACGCTTCGAAAGTGAAGTAAAGCGAGTCTCTTTCAACGAGGCGATGCAGCGTCGATACTACGCTCTATACTAGACTGTGGAGGGGGTGACTCGAGTTGGGGCTCGATAACGCCGACCGATATGCGCGGCACACGCGCCGCCGCCGATTACGCGTATATATATATATATATATATATATATGCGAGGGTGTCTGTATACCTGCGCGCGCGCGCGCGAGCGGTTCAACGTATTCTTGCAAGGGGGCTTCCTTTTCTTGCGCTTATTCGAACGAGGCGTTGTATAATCGCGTTTGGCTTCGAACGAGCTGTTTTTCGATTATTCAGGATCTCGTCGAATTCTCCACCGATATTAGAGGGATATGCCTTTGAAAGATTGAAAGGAGCGTCTGTAAGTCGTGCGCGTTTAGTTTCTCGAACGGATTCGAAATCGGCGGTCTAGACGCCGAATAATTAAGGCGGGAAATAATTTTCAAAAAGAACACGCCGAAGACCAATCGCGAATGCATATTTTCGCTCGTCGAGAGGATTGCGCGCATAGCTCCTCGAAAGCGACAATTTTTTTTTTTTTTTTTCAAGTGCGTCGCCCGCGAGATTAACGAAACTATAATCCGCTCGACTACTACCTGTTCGCGAGTCGCTGTATACATGTGTGCGTGTGTGTGTGTAAGAGCGAGCGGTGCAACCTCTTTCTTCAGAAATCAATATCTATAATTATGTTGTTACACTTGCGACCTGCGGCGAGTGTGTAAGCCGCTGGTTTACCCCTTTTCGCGGGCTTTTCCGTCGAGACGCTGATTTTTTCATCGCGCATTAACGAAATAGAAAAATTCATACAGCGCGTTGATTAAAAAAAGTTTATTATTACACAGCGCCAAACTAAACTCGGCGCGGCCGGTACGAAAAAGCTTCGAAATAAAAAAAAAGCCTCGTAGTATATACCTTTAAAACAGTTATATAAGGGGGGGGGGGATACAAGCGAGGGCGTCGTCTCTATACCATATGATCGGTGTGGCTGCGCGCGACGACACATGCGAGGCGGGAAACGCACGAGGGGGGCTGCCCCACTGGTATACACACACACGCGCGCGCGCTCACCTGCCGCCAGGTGCGAGCTCGTGCCATCTGCGAGCAGGGGCTCGGACCAATAACCCCGAGCCGAGACGCCTTGTACTATACCGTATAGCTTCTTGCGGATTGCTACTTAACGGCAAGAGGGAGAGAGTTCACCTTTTCGGGGACAATAGTAGCGCGCGCCAGCCGTCTTTGTACTTGGGCTTTGATTCCTTCCAGACGCTCCTATTAATGCGTATATACCTTCTCGATACAGCCGTCGGTCGCGTGGGTTTCGAATTTCGTATTTTTTTTACTCGGTTAATGAATCGAGAGCTAATTTTCATTTTATAGAACGTATATTTATCTCTCTCTCTTTTCGTTTCTCTTATTCGTCTTCTCACATAGTAGTCGTATATATCATGTTTGTATTCAGTCGTACTCGGCGCCGATGGTGATGCTGATGTCCTCGGACACGATGAGCGTCCGGTGGTACCACTTGTTCGTGTCCAGAACGACTGCGTGAACGACGAGCGATTAGAGCACGCGATATCGTATATATATATAAAATTACGGGTGTACACACGATATGGCTTACTTATCTCGCCGGGATCGACGGTGACCTGCAGCCTCCGACATACGTAATGGCATTCCCGAGGCGGCTCGAGGGTCCAGGTTTTACGCCCGCGAATCTGCGCCTGCCACGAGGGATACTCCACGTCGTCGATCTGCAATTTTTCTCGGGTTACAACGATCGAGGAATTTTCACCCGATATCGATGTAATTCACCCACGTGCATAGGGGCGCCGTAGCCAGAACTGCCCATGAAGAGCCAGTCGGTTTTCTCGCTCTCCGCCAGGGCCGGGAGGAAGTAGGGACGATCGTAGTGTTCGCGCAGAACGTTGCCGATCGCCTCGTCGCAGTTGCTCCTTTCGCCGATTCGTGAAAATAGAGCAACGGATTGAAATCTGAGCTATTTTTTAAAACTTAAAATGCCGTATACTAACCATCCAACGTACCAGGGCTTGCTTCCGGCCTGCATCAAAGCCCGACTGGTGCTCATGTTGAAAACGTCGCGCAGACTGCGAAATTCCGTCTTGTAGGGGAAGAACTGACAGTTGGCCTCTTGGCCCTTGTAGAGCTCCCGGAGATATTCAAACGAGAAGGTCTCCATGGCCGTCCAGTTGGCAGCCGCGTCGGTCACCACCACCGGTCGACCCGAGTACGCGTACCTGTGGTTACACGCACGCACGTTTTACATACAAGCTTATGAGAACTAGGTGCTTGGTTAATTTTACAAAGTCAACTTTTTTACGATGAAATAGTCGGTTTTATAGGTTACTATAACTTGCAGCTTGTATTTTCAAAAATTTTCTTATTTGCGACAACTGCATCGCTAGCGCGACGACAGAGTCTCTGCCTTTGGACTTGAAGGACCCGAGTTCGGATCCCCAGCGAGGGGGAGACCATTTTTTTCAGATATACTGATTGTATTATAAAATTGTAAACATATAATTAAATGTTAAGAATAATAGCACACTTGTACACGGGTATATAAAATAATCTGCATGTATAAATAAAAAAGTTGACTATTTTTTTAGTAATCAGAACTAATATATTATAAGTCTATACTCGGTGCGTATTTTCCCAAGCAATTTGGTTATCGCAACTAACGCGCGTATACACAAGTCGTTTTCTCATTACCGTTCCTCAAAGTCCCTCGGATCGACGTTCGATATCTTCTCGACCTGTTGCAGCTCCCTGCAGATCGAGCAGTCCTCGGCCGGTCGGAACAGCTGTCGGGCGAAGGACGGCTGCTCTACTAGACACTTTTGGAAAATTTTTCCACTGAGTTCGAGCTTCGACGAAACTCCGGGTCTACTCACCTTCTCAAAGCTCAAACTCCGGAAACGACTCCTGGCCGCGAAACCGAGGAAGACTGCCAGCAGGAGGCCGATCGCGAAGCAGCCCTTCCTCTTCCAGCTGGACCTTTTCAGTTTAAAGTAAGCCCAGCCGAATCTCGCAGCCTCGATCCTCGAGTTCAAGCCCAACTCGGCGAGTCTGACCAGAATCGATGCCAACTCCTGACTCAGCTGATCCGGCGACTTGATCTCCGTCATGCTCGACGATGCTTCCGCTACGGACTGGACTCGACGACTGTCTCCGGAGAGGCTGCACAGCACTGGCGGTGTGCGAAACGCTCTCTTACCGCTGGGAGAGCCGCTCTCGCGGATGGAAAATTGAATTATGGTGCGTGCGCGCCTGCGGGGGGGAAGGGGTGAGATTTTTCCCGCACAGCCGTAATTGAAGTTCGATTGAGAGAGCCGATCGGTGGGTGTATTTTTTAACGTCCTCGCTCCTTTCTATTTTACAGATTTATCGCTGTTATAGCCGTAAGAAAAATCGGGGAGCCGATGGTATTCCGGGCCCCCATTGGAAATCAATGCAGCGATTTTTATTTACAAAGCGCGTTATTTATTATTGAGCGCGATCGGAGAGGGGGATTTTTGAGGGAGTTTATTTCAACGGCGCAGCTATATCTCAGCCGTGTATAGAGTTTCTGGTCAGGAGCGAAAACTTCTTATCTCGCCGCGCAGCTGGGCACTGCTCACTGGAGCGCGCGTTCGCGCTCTAACGCGCTATAAAATACGTCCCGCGCGTGTCTGTGTGTTATCCTTGTAACCAGCGTATGCGTAGAGATGCGTTGAAATTTTCTTCCTTCGCTGCGAATTTTTAGCTCTTCTCTCGCTTCATCTGCATACTACGCAATTTCCCGGGAATTGGAAAGGACGCGAGAAAGAGAGAGAGAGAGCTCTGATTGATTTCCAGGACAAAGTTACGCGTGTATTCGCGCGGGAGCTCTTACGCTTGCAAATTGACAATTCGCCCCTGCAATCTGGCTCTTTAATTCGGCGATTAATCGCCTGGCCGTATACTTTTTTTCTCTTTTTTGGGTATATATATATACGCTTTGCTCGGGATTAGAGACGACGGTGTGGATACCAGGAATCGGGTATACAATAAATTAACAACCAGTCGAAGGTAAGTGAGCGCATTTCAATTCTTTAATCGTTTTCAGTCGGGTTTTGAATAGTACACTATATTTTAATTCTTTATATTACTTATAGTTACAGTTACTTTATGTATATATATATGGTACTCTTGATTTCTTCGATATAAATATAATATACGACGATGAAAATAAAAGACAATGCGTTTATATATAAATTTATATTCATATTTATATAATATATACTTTCCCTCGAAAAAAATTATAAACTCGGCGTTCGCGCGCTCTCTCTCTCTCTCTCTCTCCCTCTCACAGTAAGAGCTCCCCGCCAAGCACGCAAACTTCGCATCGTTTTTCCTTACTGATCAGTGCAGCAATAATTGAAGTAAGAAAAATCCCATCCCGCGTACTCTCGTTTCTCATCGATGAAGGACTTTATGTATAATGTCTATGTATATATGTATGCATGAAGGAGACGCGGAAGGGGGCTATAGTGATGATCGGAGGGAGGCCGGCTGCTTTAGTGCCCACTTAAGCTACTGAGGTACCTTCAATTAAAATGCGTCTTTAAACAAATGCAACCTCCTCTTCTTCCTGTTTGTCCTATAATCTACTGTGTTGTTCGCGAACGCTTGTGGCTCTTTGAGTCCAGTGTGTTCATTCGCGGCAGTTTCGTCGTTTAACTATTGTAGCTGCAGCTAACGAAGCTTAAATGAGAGAGAGAGAGAGGCTCTTGATTACTAATTAACAATCGATCGGGCGCTTAAAAAATTTGCTTCTTCTCTGTGAACAATACATTGGCTTTGTCGAAGAAGAAAAAGTACGTTTGCGGTGGTCGCGTGCAAAAAGCTTCGGTGTTTTGATTAGCATTTCATTATTTTTTTATACGAAAATTACAATGAAAAGAAAGCGCGAAAAGATTCGACGTAATTCATTTTCATCTACTTGTCCTCCCTCCTTTTTAGTCCTGAAATACCATTACTCTGTGTTCCTGTAGAAAGTGTTTTTTTTTTTCTAACACACCTATGATGCACACTCATGCTTATATAGTCCTTTAAAGTTAATATTCATGCGGTACAGTGTATAGACTATCTGCGTTTTCTTTTTATCTTTTTCTTAATTCGTTATATGCGCTTGTGCACACGTATTTCGTATGCATAATTCACAAATAAAAATTCTAATTATATCCTTGAAGGATTTATATTTTGTAAACATAAAATATATAAAAAGCAAAAACAAAATTTCTCCAATCTTAAAAATAAAATTTTTCGTTAAAAAACTACAAAACTTCGTCTCACTCTTCGTACGCGATACTATCCAAATCATGATTGAAAGTATTTTGGAATTTAGAAATCAAAATAAGAATTTCAGTCGTGCAGATGTGCATTATATCGTCATTATAAGAAACGATTTTTGTTTTAAAAAGTTGCATTATCGATGCCGATGGAATGTTTGGGTCTTTACGAGATTCGGAGTAATCACAGTTTTGTGTCCAAAATTAAAGTGCGCCATGTGCATTTAGACGTAAATACAAATACCGTATAAAAAGTCAGAAGGTTGTGTATAAAAAACTTTCAACAAACCGTCGAATTGAGATAAACGCCCGTAAATTGTCTGTACATGTTGTGTGTATTTATTATACAAAATGACGGATGAAAAGACGCAATTGGAATGTGTTAATTGTGTTAGGTGAGCTACGATATTAAAAATTCGGTGATAGACATTAGTTGTAGTAGAGTTTATTATAATCGCTGGGAAAGACGTTTTAGTTCTCCAAGAACGCTGTAAAAGGTGTACATCTGGTTAAAGTAAAACCGTCGAAGCAAAACAATGAAGTCTGACATCGAAATTTCATCTTGAAGAACTCTACGTACGCTATGTGTTTTTTCACATGTTCCGAAAGATTCTGTGTCCCTTGATCATTCTATTTTTTCTCTCGTTTTGTTTTCTCTTGCGACATCTATCGGGCTTAATTACATTATGCCGACATTCGAAATACTTTGTTTCTGCTCACTCGTATGCTGAGCTTTCATTCGGTCTACTGTACATGAGTTTAAGCAGTCTTTTCGTAGAAAATTATAAACGCAGTTTACAAAATACAAAAGGAGAAGCACATATAAAAACCTTGATCAGTCAAAAGACGGTACGATCAGGATAATACTACGGATTTTATAGTTATCTGTTTGTTACTTTAAGTGTGTATACAGTGTATATAGCTTGAAAACGTTTCATGTATCTATTAACTTTCCGGCGCCACTTAATATTTTTTTCCTACGTAATTTTGGGGTTGCAAGACAATTGCAAAAAGATCGTCAGATTATCACATGAAGCCAAGAAAAGTCATCCATATTGGAATCGGTGTAGACATTTTATCGAAAAATTAGGTCGTGTGGTTGTCGAACTTGAAATTTTAAAAGTCAATGCATTGTACGGATTTCGTGTAATAATTTTTAAATCTATACAACACACTTTTCCTTTATCTTATATATTTATCATATAATATTTTGGTGTATATCATAATTTCATTTTAAACCTTCGTCAGAATCTAGTCACCGTGTATTACGTCATGAGTAAAAAACTTGTGTGTAAACTCTTCAGAGACATCGGCGTCTGACGCTTCGTCACATTTAACTCGAACATATTACATTCATTCCCTACTTATAACAATCAACTTAAAAAATAATTTCATAGGATTCTACGTCACTCGATAAAATCTATATATATATATTTATATATTGATAATTCTCTCAACAGAAAACCTTTCGCTCAACTACTACAGGTCAATTTCATCTCAATGTTTCCAATAATAAATTCATGAAGTTTCTTATCCATCTTCTTTGCTATCTTTTTTTTTTTTTAAATTGACGGTATTGCATCGAACGACAAATGCAATTTCACAATATATATAAAACGTGATCTTCGATTACGTTTTCTTCTTCATCAATAATACATATTCTTTTTCTCGATTAGTTATCTCTTAGATACTCATTAACTATTGTAATATTATTTGCGAAATAGAACAAGATATAATATAACATTTACGCTCATGGGCCATCTCTTTCAATACCATAATATTACTAATTACTATTCGTTCTCATCTCCGATAAAATTAGCGACAAATCTGGTATGCCAGCTAGTATTTTTTTTTTTAAGTTAATCGCTTTCGATATACACGTCTCATGTATTATGCGCAACACTAATATTATTAGCAACGGTGTGTACGAGAGCGAAGAAAGCCGAGGGACGAAACGCTCGCGAACAAACCGATAAAAAACGAGCTAAATAAAATAAAAAAATGAAAATGCAGCTATGCTGTTTCGTCGCCTCGTCTTACACGCTCGACTTTTCGCGGTGGGGTAGCTCGTGTGAGAATTAGCCGTCTTCTCTGCCACACCTACAGCCTTGAAAGTTCATTCCCTTTTCGTACGCGATACATCGTTTGCACAGTTATATAACATAATTCGCTATATACTACGCACGTGTAATTTCGTCCTCGTACAATATATATTTACTTTTATCCTTGTATATATAATATTTATAACACGTGATCCGGACGGACGCACTTTTCCGTGTGCGCGTGCGTCCTTGCGTTCACTCTGAGACCAAGTTTTATTGATATACAATAAGTCATTTGGAAAAATAATGATCATCCCCTGTTATTGCACAGTCTTTAAAGGATTATAAAGTAACAATGATTCTCTCTACCTTACCGACTTAATCCTTCGAAACATAAGTATCTGCATTGTATCTTCCACGTTTCTTAAAAAAAGCCCTCAGTCAAATTTCTTGAAGCTTCTGTCATAGATATCAAAGAATATTCGATCGATTGCTCACGTCGATAAGAAATACACAAAATAGATACAGCATATTTCGTCGGATCTAACGAAGTTAAACAAAATTAACACACCGGTAAGGTAGGTATTCCTCAATACTTCATCACACCCCCTTAAAAAAATCCAAACCCTCAGAGTGCACGCAACCCCATACATATGCTTAATACCTCCATACCTTCGATCAGTACGTATGCACGTGTCATTGTGTGTCTGTGTGTGCGAGCTTAAAAACGTAGCGCTGTGTGTGTGTGTGTCTCTTGTGTAAAATTACGTAATTTAGAATTGTGCAATGAAAAAAGGAGGTCGTATTAGAGCCATTGGTGCCTTTTGACTACTGCGCTGCGGATGTGGTGTGTGTGTGTGTGTGACCCTGTGTATGCATCATCTTCTTCTTTTGAAGCTTCTTGTGAAGATTAGACCCAGGAGTCGCCGGCCGAAACGGCAGCGGAGTTCGGCGGTACGTTGACGGTCGCGGCCTGGTTGTCCTGAGCGACGCCGCCGCCGTCCCACTGGGAGCCGCCCCCGGCGGTTGGAGCCTGAGCCGCCGCGCCCGGAGCCGCCACGCCACCCGCCTGAGCCACCCCCAGCTCGTACTGCCGTTTCTTTTTCTTCTCCAAGTTAACTTGCGCGTAGAGCGGCTCACCGGGTTTCGGCTGCTGCAACACACACACAAGTCAACGGCTCGGTTAGTTAGTCTTTCTCGGAGCTTTTGTTTGTACAGTTTTAAACGATTTCGCTTCCTATTTTTACATACTTTGTGACGGTGCTTATAGTTAAAGTGCTATGCGATTACAGAGATGTATCTCTGTTTCTCTTAGGTACCTTGACTTTACTTTCTATATACAAGTCCGGAAGCTTGATACCGATTAAATAATATGCGAGAAATAGCTTACACAAAAGTAAAAGCTCCCGGACTGTTATAATATATTGTTACAACGAGTCGGCGGCAATTCAAATCGCGCGATTCGGCGGGGGGTGGGGCTCTCGGGCTCTGAATCGGCATTTTTTCGTAGCTCAACTCGCCTGACCATACTTCACTTCACTCTGCGACAACGGCTTTGCAAATTATAAATGTACAAATGTAGAAACGAAAGAAAAATCATAATAATAATAATAGTAACAACAACAGACAAAATGCAAAAGTAATAGGCCATGTAAAAGAAAAATCAAGTATGAATCATTCATGACAAACAAGATGTAGTTTGGGTGATAATTTTTCCTTTATTTACTAAATACTTGATATTTTCAATGTACAATTACATCACGCAGCTCGTGGTGTGTGTGTCGCAGGTAAAATTTCTGGAACAAACTTTTTTTATATTTTTCTCTCTTTTGTGTTCAAAGCCCCGTATTAGGCTTGCTTATAGCAATTCATCGCCGAGGTGATGTTTACAAAGAACTTAGCTCGTATATAAACGTGTAAATTAAATATACAATTGGTGTATTGCATGCTCGCTTCTGCTATAGACCTTCATACGTTGTTCAGAAAAATAGAAACCAAGATCTTTTCTTTGTTGAAAATCATTCTCTTTATCCTTAATACTTGAGTTTCACACGCTTTACACTTCACACTTGTATCTCGAAGTTTTTAAAGTGTCGCCTATAGGGCCATTTAAAATTGTCAATTATAAAATTGTGTGTGGTGTGTATTTGTTTCTTAAAATTCACTTAGAAAGTGCATTTGTCATGTTTATAAAAATGCCTGGTGTTGTCTACGATTTATAGCCTTTGTTGTGGTTGTTCGTGTGCTAGGACAGAACGGAAGCCCTCGAAAATGAAAATTTGTCGAAAAGAAGACTTGTTAGCACATCTTAACTGGAAGCCTAGTTTATCATCACCGGCTTAAACTAATATTGCTTGGTCCAATCTAACGATTGATGTTACAAAACTACTGTTAGTAAACTATTCATGTTTAAGTGCCCTTATTGCTGAAGCGTTCAATTGTAAAAGAAGTCTTAATGTCGATCACTAATAGTAGTGTTATATAATAATAACAACAAAATGTTCACATACAAAAGTACGGTGATGAGTATCCCGAAGAATTTTGCGTTTATGCATACATTGCAATGTGTTTGTGTGTGTGCGTGTGTGTGTGTGTGTGTGTGTGTGTCTGAGATTTCCAGAAAGTCCCGTTTTTATCATAGAAACATACCGGACTGGCTACTCATTACGAATTGCATGTATAAAAAGTCAATTGCAATTAATGATCCGAGAAAGTACAGGAAAACAGAGTACACCGGAGATTCGCGAATGAGATTTGTAACAGTGAGGCTATTTAATTTCGATGAGACCTGTCTGCGAGCTCTTTGTTCATCAAGCGAACGCAAAGTTTCAGGTGTATACTTTAATTGACTTAGTTTATACACTGTTCATAATGCAGCATACATATGGTACACCATCCATTATATATTAGATTTTTCGTGTCCTGCTTTGTGATCAACTATTCATACTATATTTTTTCAGTACATCGTGCAAGAGATGTCTTTATAAGTGCGAGTAAAGTGTGATAACTGCAATACATAACTACTACTTTCTCATGTCGCGCATATATATATATATATATATATATATATATTTTTTTTTTTTTGTCTGTTTATATATTTTTTTATATTAATTAAAAAATGCTTTTTGCGTAGCATATTCCATCGTGTATAAGTCCGTAAAAGTTTAAAACGTAGAAGTGTAAATAAATCAAAGATTGCTTGACTATACAAAAAAGTCCCTACCATTTAGTCAAAGAATTAATACGAAACAATGCTCATGTGATGTTTAATGGTCATCGATATTACTGAGAATTTTTTTAATAATACTCAAGTTAATACTTTTTTCAGTTTTCTCTTGTTTAGCACGTTACCAAAAGCTTTGAGATTATGCGCTCCGACTAATATTAGTCTTTTCGCGTGAATTAGCTAACGTCCACCTTAGCGCAAGGTCGACTGCGCACGTTTTACAGTCTAGTGACTTACTGAATTCGTAGGAAACACGCATACGCCTCCAGCAGGTACCGCGTGAGTTCCTTGTTTTGGATACTGCATATCTGACATTGCGATCTCCTCGTTTTGCTGTCGAACACAATTTTAAATTTCTTTCTATAATACTTTTCAATTGTAATGAAAAAGTCTTTGTTTTTATTTTCTGTTGTCTCAAGAGTCAAGAAAGATTCGTTGCATTTGTTCGTTGAGAGGTTTTAATTTTGCAGTAGAATGTTATCATAGTCCAGTGTCAAGGAAAGTATTATATGGCGAGGCGAGTTAATTTTTGTTAATTTTTTTTTGCGTACAAGAGTTCTTGCTGTGCCGTCATTTTCAAGAGAACAGTGTTATTTGTTAGATGCTAAAGTCGATTTCCCATCCTCACTTACCGATTGGTAGATGTTGGGTCGCCCAACATTGTTAGAGTTGAGTGTACCCCTTTGGATCGTTCTGTCTTCGTATCTCGTGCTGCCTTGGCTTGCCATCGGCCGGTTTAATGTACTGCAATCATAACTACTTTGAACATAGTATCGAGTTTCTTAAAATTAATGTGGGACTCTACGTAGGTTAATGTTCCGTCGAAACGAGAGCATAAGAAACTTAAAAAACTCAAGATAAAAGTAGAGTCCCAAACAAAACAAAATAAATAAACTCAAAATTTAAATTAAAAATAACGTTGATAGAAGAACATACTTAATGAGAATTAGGCGAGAGTATCGAAATTCGAAGTGTTCCTTTATTATAAACCTACCTGTTTGCGTTATTAGGCGAATTGGGACCAGAATTTCTAGCTGCCACCGTTTTTGTCACAAAGTCCTGCTCCTTCCACCCGTGCTTTTTGTACACGTCTCTCAATTCTTGATGCTGCCACATTGTGAATAAGACTTGACCTACAACAGACACATTGTCAATACGTTGCGTGCGCAAAATTACGCGTCGGACGTCGATAATGAACCGCCTAATTACCAGCAAATTTGAGAACTCGAGGTGTGTACTTTTGCCTCTGTCGCGTAATATTCATGAGCCTTTCGACTCCACCAGCGTCCAAGAGCGACCTCGAGAATTCTGCATTCTTCTTAATAACTTCGTTCAAGGTCGCGAGAACAGCTGCAATCGTGTCGTCGCTCGTTCCCTGATCGTGCTGGTTGTTGCCCGAAGGCAATTTCTGAATGAGATCCCTCATCGCGTATTTGCCTATCAGTTCCTTATTGCGTTGATCTATAGCTAAGTTCCGTAGAGCTGTGGCTACAGCGCATACGACTCTGTCGACCTGCAATTCAATTCATAACATTCAATCTCAAGTTTGTAAGAGGATTTAATATTTCAATCGTAATAAGGTGAAGTCCTCACCTCCATCCTTAATAATTCTACGAGAATGGGCAGTCCCTTCTCTTTTCTGACGGCAGCCCGAATTTCAATACTCGGTTGCCAGTAGCAAGCTGCCAGGTTTTGCAGAGCACCCGCGGCAGCCTCGAGCGTCTCGGGGTTTGAACAGTTATGTAAGAGACTTAGATACGACTGGACAACTTCGGGCTGCCAAAGTAACTCCATTCCTTTGACCGGCTCTGTTCGCGGACTAGTCGTTCTAGTCATGCTGGTCTCCTTCTGCACGGGCTGGCCATCCTTCTTCTTTTTGCTGCCGCCAAAGCATCCCAAATTTTCGCCTAGGACAAAACCATTGAGGACTGTCATTTGTAAAAATGTTTCTTTAGTCAGCGCTTTTCAGAAATATAGAATATGTAAGTATAAAAGAATCTCTGGCGATTAATAAAATACGGTCAACGGGAGGCATGAACCTTGGTGAAATAAAATTGATGATACAGCATGATTACAAACAAGATTCTATGGACGTCACATTGTTCGACACACGCATATGATGTTTTATGAAATGAGAGTATATTCAAATATTTCAGAGTAATCGTATTTAAAGGAAACTGGTGTAAGAGGGATTTCAAAAAGCAGGCAGCATGTAAAATGCACTATTTTAACAATAAGAAGCTGTAAACGTATTTCAACCTAATATTAAAGTGTTTCTATGTATAATTGTATAAATGGCTAAGTTATCGAGCTACTCTAATGCCGGGCGAAAACGAGAACTAGCGTTTTCGCCGTAACCTTAGATACATAACTATTGAAACAAATAAAATAAAAATATAATGTATCAAAATAAGTTCATGCTTTGATAGAAAAGAAGTTCAGTTTCTTAACTGCGGCTGATGTCTTACCTTGACATAGACTGTACGCTAAAAAGATTGAAACAGAATTTAATCTATACTAATAATTTATTTACACGTTCAAGAGCTACTTGTTAATGTTTGAAAAAAAATGAGTGATGTGAAGTGTTTCTAATTGAAAAAATAAGATCCGACAAGTTCTCAAATTCAGTGTATAAGTCTACAAGTGAACCGATCGCATCAATCGATGTCTACATTCATGGACACAAAAATTTGACGAAAAAATCTACCAGGTCAAAATAGTTCTAGAGAGAAAAAAAAAATCAGCTCAAAACTCGAGTGTCACTCCCAAACACGCGACAATCTTTAAATGCCAGAAATGTAAGTCACCTTTGGTGGGTGCCGCTACCCTGTTCTGCACGTTGGACTGAATCGGATGCTTGTCGTAGTTGGGATCCTCGACCTCCTGGCAGCGATAGCTGAGATTCCTGAGGATGCACACGCAATTCTCGACGATCTTGTTGCCAATGTTGGACTTTTCAATGGCCGAGCGAACGACGTAGAGCAGGGCGTCGACGAGGCCGTCGCATTCGCGCAGCTTCTTCCTCGCGTACTCGCCGGCGCTCGAGACGTTGCGCAGTACCCCTGAGGCGTTTCTGAATACGGTCGACCAGCAGGTCTCGCCGCTCGCCGAACTAGGATCCCAGCCGCTGTGTGGGATTATTATGTTGTTTACCACCATCGTAACCCCGTCGTCGATAATGGATTTTTTCAGATCCTGGAAACAAACTTTTATTAGCATCCCGTGTTACGCGATAAGCCGTACAAAATACTGGAGCGTCGCGTACCTCGCAGGAAGAGAGATTCCACAAAACTCCGGTGACGAGCTCCTTGACATCGGCATCGGAGGTCCTGCGTAGCAGATTGATGAGCGCGGGCACACCCCCGGCGTTCTTGATGGCCCTCTTGTTTTCATCGTTCTGCCTTCCGTACGAGAGATTCCTCAAGGCGCCGCAAGCGTTCCTGTATACGTCCGGGTTCTCGGAGTCGAGCAGCTGCACTAACGGTGGTATGCCCCCGAGGCTTCGGGTCTTCTGCTTGTTAGGATCATCCATGTAGCAGAGATGCTGCAGGTACGCCGCGGCGTTGGCTTTGATTATGTTGTTGGGGTTGCTCAGAAAACCAATGACCTCGGAGAGGTTGGGGTCGCGCCAGCGCATGGACTTGTGGTCGTCGTCGAGGGGGCTCACCATGCCCGGGACCATCGGGTGGCGGGCCTTGAGTCGCTGCAGGTGCACCTCTTCCTCGTACATAGCTGCGCTCGGAATCGCTCCCACGGGTACGTGTCCGACGACGCCGTCCTCGTAGCCGGAGACGTCGGCACCCACGGGTACGCCACCGCCCACTCCGACGACGGGTCCGTAGCCAACCGGGCCATAAGGCGACGGGGAAACGTAGCCGTAGCCCACTTTGCCCTCGTCTGTAATGACAAGAACCCATATGTCGTTAGTTTTGAATCTCACTCGCTTCATCGCATCAGGCATCGAGGCCTACTAATACTCACCGATCGGGTGCTGCGAAGGCTCGCCGGAATCGTCCATGTTCCACGAGTTGCTAATTTGATCTGCAAGAGCGAGACGGAGAAGAGTATTAAGGAGTGCTAATGGAGGCGATAATCGCACAGCGAGCAGTGGCGCATTGGCATTATATAAATATACATATGTATAAAGTATACAGTAGAGTACTATATGTAGTATGTGAAAAAGGGCGTTAAGCGATATATGTTCTAGCGAAAAATGTACCATATTGATCTCCGGGGCCTCCGGGACTCGGAGTGATGCGAAAATGATCTTGCAAAGCAGGATTCAAGCCTGGGTCTATATCATTGTAACCCCCCTCGACGAACGGCGCTCCTTTTCCCAAATATTCTAAGAGAAAAAAATGGCTTAGCGGAAAATTCTGGCGGTTTTCATTTTTTTTTTTTTTTTTTTTTTTTTTTGTTGTGAGTTGGTTGCTTGTTTCATAAACACTGAACAGACAGTTACATAGTGAGAGAAGAGAGAGAGAGAGAGAGAGAAAGAGACAGAAAACTCGACTCAATAGCCCTGGTTGATCAAAGCACCCTGTGCTCATTGCTACGGGATTCTACTTTCGTGATATGCAGGTACAGCGAAACGAACAAAAAGAGTCTGCATATACATATGCGCCGAAACTATTCCAAAGCGCGACGCTTGAGAGATGAATAGTTTCGGCTCTGTGCGGCTGCGAAGCGAACGAAAACTCCAAGCTTACATATTAAAAAAAAAAAAAAAAAAAAAAAACGTGCCCCCTTCGTTAATCTCTTTATTTTTTACCGTCATCTTATCTCGTGGAAAATGTGAGCAGCAGCAGCTAACGGTCGTGATGAACAAAAACGTAACGATATAACAAAACGAACGTAAAACGGATAAAAATGTAGAATGGAGGTGCATAAGAGTTGGGCAAATGGCAGGTGAGGTCGCGGTGAGTTGCAAAATAATCAAACCAGTAACGAAACTAAGGAGTTCGCAAAGTCGATATCCCGCATCCCCTCGGCTCTGTCGCGAGACGAGCGTATGTACAGAAAGAAAAAAAAAAAAAAAAAAAAAAAAAAAAACAAGGAAAAGAAAAACGAAGCAGATGACATACCATGTGGCGGAGAAGCGCGACTGTGCTCGGAGGGACTATGGGGGCTATGAGGAGAATGTGATCGAGGCATGTAGATACCGTGGGGGCCCGGGTAGCCAGGCTGCGGGGCGTATCCCAGGTACGGGTCGTAGTGGTCGTAATTGACGACGTAGGGATCGGCAGCGTAGCGCGGATCCGCGTGCTGGTAGTCCTGCGACATCAACGGCATCGAGACGTAGCTCACGGCGCCTGGATCCGGCTCCATGTGTGACACTTCCCTCACCACCTTCGTCACCGTCGTCACCTGTAATGCGCATTCTTATAGTCTCTGCTTTTCGCTTGTATATTTACGATTGAAAACAGCGAATCCAACGCGTGTTTCTATATATGGTATATATATATATATATACGTACTTGCTGGGAGGTTTGCTGCTTGTGTGTCCGTATGAGCAGAGGATCATCCTGCACCGATAGATGGGAAGAATGCAGAGAATGCGTGTCAGCTTGGCCGTTGCTCCCGTGATAATCGGTGTCACCTTGTCCTCTGCACAGACGCGCGTAGCGCAAAGAAATAAATAAGACCGTCCCAATCATTTGCGCTTTTTGCCGACGGTGTATATAGAGACGCTCTATATATGGCTTGCTGTATATATATATATATATGTATATACTCACGTGTACTGCGGCATGTCGGGGCCTTTTTCCTGGAGGACGCGTCTGTGGATCAGATAAATAATTCAGTTTCTAGCTTCTACCACTACAATAATACACGTATATAGGCGTGTAAAAGTACACGTGCGAATCAAACGAGCAGTACTACAAAGCCGCGATGATCGGGTAGGGTCTCGTCGGCGCAAAAAAAAAAAAAAAAAAAAAATAGAGAGAGAAGAATAGGCGACCGGCGCAAACGGGCGAATAAATGGAGCCGGAAGTGGGTTATCGGAATAATTAAAAAGCAGCCGCTCTCGCTCCACATTACTCTCGTCGTTGCTGCCGCAGTAGCGAAAAAGTAATTGGAAGAGAGATTTCTCGGCGTGCATAATTCACCGTTAGTCATCGAGACTATCGCACATTGTCGAGGAGATGCTATGTGGCCTTGTGGGACTTGCAGTCTTCGAGGATAAAATCTACGTGTGCTGTTACCGTGCCTTTGGGGTGACAAATCTAATCGAACGATACGATACTGCTAAAAATAATCGTTATCACTGTAAAAAGTCAGCCTTGCGTCAGCCTCTGCATCTAAAAATGACCAAATCCACAGCGTGCAGTGGCTCTTTGTCACCGGCCTTATCTCTCTACTCTCGCGAGCGTCATACCGACTCGTCGATAAAGAAAACGACTAATATACAACACAAAGAAAAAACACACACACACACACACACAGAGGAACAACAACATGCATTAGGTCTATACACAAGGAGAGACACAGGCACGAATGAGGAGAAAAGCGAGTTTGTCGGCGTAGTGGTTAGTCACCTCTGCGTGATTTCAGTGCGAGTAATGTTGTGCTCCTGCCTCTGCTCGATCCGCCGATTCACCAGCCTGGTATATGTATAAATTCAGAGCCGTTATTACTTGAAGCCGATACCCTGCATTTTCGTGGGCCGAATTTTTTCTCCACGCCCGAGTGCGTTAATTGGCGGATTTTCATTGTTACATCTCTCAAAAGCGACTTCCGCAGAGCTCGTGTCAGAGGGTTAGTGTAATATTAAATGCACCGGATCAACTTTTTTTTCTTTTTTTTTTCGCAGTTGGAGTATACGATTGCGTATGGTGCGCGCCGTCACAACAGTCAGATGAGACACACGTATAAAGTTTTGAACATAGAGTACAGAGAAGGGGGGGTTGTGCAGTGAATGAAAAGGGGGTAAAAATAGATCCATCGAGAGTTAAAACACTTGATTTCGGGAAGTATATTCATATATATCAAGACAGAGTTGAAGCGGCGAGGCTGTATACTTACAGACAAGAATCAACCAGCTGATTGTTGGACATGCCCGCTATTCTTCCGCTCAGCCTTTACGTGCACACAACAGGTCCAGCTGCAACAAACGAAGAGACAAAAATATCGTTAGTCAAATTTCAGGAGTATCGGCATCGCTAAGCGCCACACACTTCCACTCTCTCAACTCCGCGTAATTCCCAGAAACTAAGCGCGCATACATCAGAACTTCCCCCCCCCCCCGCAACAGTAATTGCCGTATATATACTCCGAGACATCGCAGATTCCAAAAAGAAACATCTACCCGGCACAAGGCTCAAATTTTCCCTTCGATCGATCCTCGTACACACCGCAAACTCGCTCTAATGAACGCGTCGGTACAACTTCCCCAAACTTGCGTCGTTTGTTGCTCCACAAGTCCGTGTGTAAAATCAATCCGACGGTGCGCGTATAGTCGAGCGAAAATTACGATACGCGTTGGAATCGCTCGGCGAGACGAGGAATTCGTCGGGTGGCGATTCGCGCATCCGCTTGGATTTTCTTGCGGCGGTGCTTTGTCCGGATGAGTTTTTCGGGTTTGAAAAGAGAAAGAGCTGAATACTCCTCGTTCACGTCGAGTCTTATCTCGGGATAATAGCTGTGTTTTGCTTTCTTTTATTGGACAGCTGCTTCATCTCTCTCTCTCTCTGTATACACACGCGGTACGCGATCTTGTTTGGGAGGACGGATGAATGAAATCGCGTCTGGAGAGAGAGAGATAAAACCCGCAGCAGCACAGCCTGGAACGGGGTTAGGCTAATAGTGTATATCTGTTTTCGAGTATAATACGAGATAGCGTCATCCGACATAATTCCTCCCACGAGCGTTATAAACGAAGCATATGCAATACGTGGGCTTCTCGCGGACAGGCGTGTGACGGAAACTCAATGAGCTCGTCGGTTCGATATACGCACACCACCGCGACTGGAAATAAAGCTAATATCAAAATCTCACCTCTCTGAAAAAAAAAAAAAACGAGAGAGCTAACGCTCGACCGATTACATTCTCTCTAGCTGACCCTCGACTGCAGCTGCACGTGCCTCGGATAATCGACGAAAATCACTTTGTGTATTATATATAGCTCGTGTATATAGGTATACGCGGGGAAGATCGAGCCTGGGCTGCTCGAGATTGCGCGCGTGTTTCATATCGAGATTTTGTTAGATCGCCTCGAAGGATTTTTCACGTGCTTTTAAGCGGGTGCTCACGTGTCGCCGGCGAGAATCGGGATGAATAATGCGCGCTGAATGGCCGGGAGATTAAACCCGGATATGGAGGGCTTTGAACGGCTCTGAGATATTAAAAAAAAAACGCTCTTGGCTCTTTTCTCTTCGACAAACATATATTCGCAACGCACTAGTTTACGACTCGACGTCGGAAGCGAAAGGAAAAATCGAATCGCCGGCAATAAACCGTAACACGAAAATTCATTCAGCGATGCGTCCGACCACCCGCGGTGTAATCAAATTTCGGGGGCGCAAAACATCGTTCGATCCAACGACAAAAAAAAAAAAAAAAAAAAAAAAACACGTATTACGCTCTCGCCCATAAATCGTCCAACGAGTCTTCCGTGACGCTTTTCAGCTTTTCACGGAGCTACGCGGCTAATTATTGTCCTTGTTTAATGAAGCGTCGGCGAGGATTCTTCCCTACTCGTATTTACTAATGGTCATCGCAATTAGCCGTCGTTACACGACCTGCGCTTTCAGCACTTCGTTAAGGCGCTGGCACGGATTGACTTATTAATCGCCGCTATGTATTGGACAGGACACACACACACACAATGCGTCGTTAAACGTCGTCGTGGGAGGCTGGTATAGACGAGTTTTGAGAGAGCTCAACTATTACGAACCGCAGGTTGTTCGGAGAGACGAAAGAGAGAGAGAGAGAGAGAGAGTCGCATATAGAGGAGTAACGAGGAAGATAAGCCATAGGTGTGCCCCCTTTGTTTGCTCTGGGGGTAGATAAGCGTCCGAGAAGCCTCTCTCTGACTAATGTCTCCGGGAAGAAGCTGTGCGCTGCAGCTATATATATTCCGGGGAGCGAGATGACCTTCGCGGTTTTCTTTTCATTCCTCGTGTATATGCAGGCAGAGAGAGAGAGAGAGAGAGGAAGACGCAACTTTGAAATTCTAAAGAGAGAGAGAGAAGGACCGTGTCCGGTCTCGCGTGACGGCATCAGTCTGATTTTCCGGGATTTCAAAGTCGGATATTCTCCTGTATCGAATTTACACCTGCGCGCATTCCTCGGAGCCTCTCGAGAGATATTCGAATCGTCGCGAGGAATATACACAGCGAATTCGAGGATCAAACAAACGAATTTCCGGTTGTACACCGCATCGGCAGCAGGGCGACGGCATCGCACACACACACACATACGCTATATAATATCGACCGCCGCCGCTCTTGTCCTCACGCGTGCGCTCCGCACGTGAACGGAAACGTAAGCCCTTCTGTGCGTGTATTATGTGTGATTGCGATGCCAGAGAGATAGTGTATGCGCGAATGTGCGCCAGTGTGTGGATACGCTTCTATTAACACATATAAATAAGCGTAGTAAGTATGTATTACACTTCTTTCATTTTTTTCTCTCTGTGCAGCCGCAAAACCTATAAATCCGATCGATCCATCCTTGCGAAAAAGCTATAAACCGCTGCTGCGGTATGCAAAAAGAAGAAAAAAAAAAAGAGCTACACACAGCCGCGCGCATCTCTCGTTATCGTGCACACACATATACAGCCCGGGCTATTTAAAGCTCTCGCTTTTTCTCGGGATAATCGGATGCAAATTCACGGCGATTATCGGCCCCAAGAACTGGCTGACGCGTGGGCGGAAGATTTATACGGAAGAGGAGAAGAAGTACCGGCAACGCGAATTACACTCCGCAGGTGGCGGAACGACACTGCGCTACGCCATGCTTATGGTGCGCTGCAGGTGCAGCCGAGTCAGCGCGCGACGTTTTATATGCGCGAGAGAGAAAGAGAGGAGTATATAGCTGCTGCAGTGGGCGGTTTTTATTTTTAATAATTTCTCGCCGCCGGCAGGAAGTGCCCAGAAGCTCGCCGCGGAATTATATACGAGAGGACGAGACGTCTTTTAAGGTACTTTTTATAATCCCATCGCGAGAGAGCTAAGAAGGAGATATCCTTCTCTCTCGAGGTGTTATTATTATTATTGCAACTCGAGAGATCGAGAGAGATAAGCGCTATTTTCGACGAGCCGTGTGTCAGTGGCCAACGAACTTTTCATCACTGAATATATATATATATATAAAGCGAGCTGCGCTCTCGATTAGCGTATTTCGAGTTAATTGATACTCGCGCTCTATACGGAGCGACGTGAACGAGTCTCTTCATTTTATCTTCTCGCTATATATATATACACGTATATAATACTGTGCTGTACAGCCGGCGCGAGTTTCCGATGTTTAGCGGTTGCGTCACGACCACACGCCGGACACCCGATTCCATGGATATAGCTTTTCCTTTGTGCGAGCCGCGACGGTAAATAGATTCCTTGTCGGCGGCTCTTGAATTTTCCAAGGATTTTCCGAGAGCTAATTAGCCGCGAGCGCGCGTGTTACGCACAGTTTGTTTTTTTTTTTTTTTTCATCCGCATCAACTTGGCACTTATCGAATCTCCGTGAAAGTCTCTGGGAGAAAAGTTATAGAGAAGCGCAGTCGTCTCGCATAAATTAAAACGCGCGAGGCTATATGTGCTGCAGTTGAACTTTCCGTCTAAGCGCCGTGTGTGTGTCTCCTCCGCGTAAAATCTACGGAACAAACGAAACAGAGCAGCGCCGATAAGAAAAGCCATTCCAAGTTCGGCGCATGCAAAAGTTTTCGCAGCGCGGAAAAAAGAGGAGAGAAGAGAGAGAGGAGATCGATCCTCGCCGCTGTTCTCTATGTGTGCTAGCAGTGGAGAGAAATCGATGCCGACGTTCTGCGGGATCTTTGGTTTTTTTTTTTTTTTAGAGAAAAATAAAATAGAGAACGAATCTTAATTCCGGGGCAGACGCGCTCTACTTTCGGAATTTTCGCGCGAGTGTATATGCGCGGCGAAATAAAAAAAAAAAAGGATCAGGAAACGCGACGTTTTCTTCTGTCTCTCTAAGCGAGAGCGACGACTCTTGTTCCTCGGACTCTTGAGTTACGCCGGCGAGGAGGGCATTATTTTCGCGAGAGCGAGATGGGGATTTCCGAGGATTTTAATTGTTCCTCCCTACTCTTTTTCTCTATAGAGCTCCGACTGGACGACGAGTCTTGGGAAAACGGCGTGTATTGTACAGGGCTTCGAGAGATTTTTTTTTTTTAACGATTTATACGCCTCCATGTTTGCCGGAGAAACATAGAGGAAAACGTGCCCGCGAAAGCAAACAAACTCTCTCTCTCTCTCTCTGCGGCAACGCTGTTTATAAACAATTATATACCCTGGTAATTAAAGCGAGCGATTTCACGAGGCGCGCGCATTTTTTCGGATGCGTTAACTCGTATTTATCCCCCCCACTTTCCGACGCATACGCGAGCCTACTTAAAGAGTCCTACTTTCGTAATTCCGAGGCGCGAGAGAACCTGAGAAAATAATCGCGCACACGCGGCGGACCTGCCGTGCGAAGAACGGCTTTCGGGAAAGAGATTGAGCTTCCGTCCTTTCTCTCCGGCTTCCTCGTTATTTTTTTTTTTTATTTCGCATCGGGTGCATCGAGCGCAAATTAAATTTAACGCGACGCCCACAGCAGCATCGTCGGAATTAAGACGTACGAGTGATGCGGGTCTGTGTGAGTTTATCGCGTACGTGTGTCCCAGAAAGAGTCGAGAGAGAGAGAGAGCCGTCAAGTGTCATCAATTTCCTTATGACTTTCCTTGCGGTTTTCCGATAGCCGCATAATAACGCTGCCTATGCACATGCATTACATATATACGTGCGCGAGGCGAATCGCTTGCGGATTCTTTCACGAGAGCAGCTATGCACGTGCGGTTTTATAACCTCGGAGATCAACGGCTGCGTGCATAAATCCCTTTCGAGAACGATACGAATAGTTAACTCTGACAACGAAATTACACGCGGCAAATTGCGACTTCCTCTCCCCCTTATGCGAGAGAGAGAGAGAGAGAGAGGCGATTCTCCGAACAATCCAATCGTCGCAGTATCATCAGCAAACACATATCCCGCTGTCAAAAAGTCCTCACGAAGCGCCGAGCGCACAGAGCAAACCCATCCCATCTCTTTTATAAGCAACACTCGTACCTATATACACATACGCTCTGCCTCCCGCACACACATACACGCGTATCGGGAGGGGGTGTCGGCGCTCGGTGCGCCACCTACCTTTCCCACAGGCGCTTTTCCCGCAGCCGCTGTCTCTTCTCGCTCCTGTCCTCCGCGACTCCTTTCCCCTCGTCACATGCCTATCCACCTTTGGCTATATATCTCTTTCACTCTGTCCTGACTCTCGTTTCTCTCTTCTGCAGTGTGACGACGACGACGTTATACGCCGAAAGTTCCGAGTATAATATGCGCCTCTTCCTTGCAAAAGTCCGTCTTGTCTCGAGGACGACGATGATTCACGAACGCTGCATCCACGCCCCTTTGTTTTATCGGCGAACGTCTTAGCTGCTGCTGCTTCTCGATTCCGCTCCTGCAATCACATGAAAGAATGAGACGAGATGCTCGCACCTATGCGCGGAGACACGCTGTGTATCGCGTTAGAGAGAGAGAGAGAGAGAGAGGAGAGGAGGAGCCGCTCTCATATGGATTATTTTTCTCGGACCGGCGGTAAACAACATTTGCATATAGGTGTACGCGGCGAGCACACACACACACACACACGCGCGCACACAGATAGGAAAAGCCTCGCGGAAACGAGGCCTCCGAGAAGAAGAAGGAAGGAACGACCTGAATCCTTTTCCTCTTTCTCTCTCTCTCTCTCTCTCTCTTTCGGTCTCCCTAGAGCACAACTGTAGTACGAGCGCTCGCGAGAGAGAGAGAGAGAGAGAGAGAGGGAGAAAAGGAGCATTCTCTTTGACGCGCTCGGAAGAGCGTTCCCAGGAGCGAGAGAGAAGGATATATATATATATATAGATGGTACATAAGGAGAATCGAACGTACGGTACAGCGGTGCGATGCGTGTATGAACGATGTGTCCTATGTGGGCCTGACGGCGAGCCTCCGTCGTCGGCGCGTCACGTTGCCGGCGAGGCTGCTGCAGCCGCTCGGCATCGCGACCCCCTGCCTCTTCTCCACTCCTACGTGGCCGATGCACTCGCGCACTACTCCGATTTTGACTCGCTTTGCTCACGCTCGCTCTTTTGCGCCGTCTTCCTCTCGGCAGAGAGCCACGTATCGCCGCAGCGAGAGAGACACGCGCACACCGACGTGATCCTCCGGAGGAGTCTGCAGTCTCTCTCTCTCTCTCTCTTTCTCACTCCGCCAACGCCTACGCGATACACATTGCACACGCAGTAACGACGCCCCTACTGAACGCCGCGCAGCGGTTCTCAACCGAGCCGCCCTTCTTCCTACTCCTTCGCGCACTTGTACATCTATAACGTGCCTGTCCGTGTGTGCGCTTACTCGCTCGCCGCTCTTTCTCCGGATTTGGGATTTTTTTCCTGTGCGAGACGTCGCGTTTCGTGTATATACCGAAGCACAGCGCGTCGCACCGCAACTCCTCGAGGTTCGCGTCGTCGGCGGTTCTGCTCGAGACGACGACGTAGTAGTACGACAGCAGCCGCGTCGTACTACCGCTGTAGTGATACTACTCCAGAAAATACGCTATACTATAGCCACTGTCGAGGAGAGAGAGAGAGAGAGCGACCCGAAAATGGCCGACTCCCCTCCACTCTCGCGACTCCCGAGTTCTCTCACCTTTCGCCGCCGCCGCCGCCGCCGCCGCCGCCGTGTTACGATCGCGCGTGTGGAGAGACGAATGTGTGCGTGAGAGATTTTTAATTCCGAGAGTACTCGCGCGACTGACTTCAGATTACGCTCGCTTGATCGTTGTTGCGATTGTCGACGTAAACAAAGTTTTCGGAGCCGTGGGCTCTTTATGCTTCCTCACCTGTTTTGCCTACTCCGATTTGGATTTCGGAGTCGCGCAGGAGTTTCGTAAATAAACAAGTGGCGGCTATTCGGGCTGCGGCGGTGCTGGACTGCAGGGAAGAAAAACTTGTCCAAATCGCGCGCATTGAACGGCGGCGCATCTTCTGCTAGCGCGTGTTCCGTGGACTCCGGAGCGAAAACATGGCTGCGGCGGTGGCGAGAGTGTTTAGAAATAAACGTGATTACTTTTCTCGATTAAAAGCTTGATATTTATCGTTGAAATTCGGTTTTGACTGATCGAGGCTCTTCTGTTTTCAGTGCTGGGAAAGGAGGGTCTGCTGAGATGTGCCACCTCCGTGCAGGGCTTGAAACTCTCCACGCAAACACAACCTAACATTCAGCCGGAAGGTGAGATCATTTGTTGTTACTACGTCTTAATGATTCGCGTTGACCAGTTGAATTGGCACAAAATATCTTTTGGTAGAACCAACGAAGGTGAGGCTGAGCCCTCTGCAGCATCCGGACTACTTTCAAGTGCACAAGTTGTTCACCGTCAAAGACTTGTTCGATGCCAGAGTGCACTACGGACACACAGAGGGAACGCTGGATGAGCACATGAGACCCTTCATCTATGGATCCAGGCTGGGACACTTGATATTTGATCTGGACCACACAGCCAAACTCCTCAGAGAGGCCCTGAACTTCACAGCGCATATAGCCTACAACCAAGGAATCATCCTGTTTCTCTGCAGAAATCCGCAGAACACTCATCTGGTGGAGAAGACAGCAAAGGAATGCGGAGAGTTTGCTCACACGAGGAGATGGAGAGGAGGTATATTCACCAACTCTACGAAAGAATTTGGAGCTGTCACAAGGTTACCAGATCTTTGTATATTTTTGAGCACCTTAAATACCGTCATGCTGGAGCATAGGGCTGTGAGCAACGCCGCTAAAATGCTGATACCCACAGTGGGAATTGTTGATTCTAATTGCAATCCAAATCTTATAACTTATCCCGTGCCTGGCAACGACGACACGCCGTGCGCCGTAGAACTTTATTGTAAATTATTCAAGCAGGCTATTTTATTAGGTAAGGAAGCTCGAGTCAGAGATAAAACAGAAACGTAATATTTAATTGTAGAAAACAAAACAAAATCATTACAAATATAATATTAATTAGTATATATATATATATACAAAATATCCTTTTTGTACCTTGTACATGTTATCACGATGTAATATATGGCAGAAATTACTAAATGGAATGATTATGACATTTATTACATCAAGTAGTTTGATTACTGCTCTACGGCCACTGTTACTTTGGCATCCCTCATTTTCTGAATGTAAGTGGTTCCTATGTAGGGCATGAACCTAGAATAATCATTATCTTTTATTAGTTTTTCCTTTGTATTGATTATTTTTGTAGTATAAAATAATGGTGGTACTCACAAGGATGCTACGTTGGGGTAGTACTTTACTGCATAAGTTAATTGAAGACTGCTAGCTAGGCCTATCCACACTTCATCTAGTTTGTTGGCAAGTGCTGATGCAAATAATTTGGCACATCTTTGGGCGGATAATTTGTTTGACGCGATCTCCGTTTGTTGTCCGTATTTCTAAAATGATTTGCTTGCATCTTAGAAAACTAACTTAATACAGTGGTAATACGAGGAAGCTTCCAAGAGACTTACTTCTCCGACATTTTCGGTAAAACTTTCAGCAAGGAAGTCTGTTTGAATAGGCCCAGGGCAAACAATGGTCACCTTGATATTGGAAGTCAGTTTTTCCATTCGCAAGGAATCAAAGTATCCCTGAAGTAAATAATCGTTCAATAAATTAAATTTTTTGATTTTAGACAAATCACTGTACAAGAATTAAATACTAACGTGAATGGCGTGTTTTGATCCAGTGTAAGAGGCAGAAAACGGAGCACCTAAAATTCCAGCTAAACTCGAGGTCACAGCTACGTGACCACCCCCTTGATGCAGAAACTGCTTCACAGCTAGTCTCGTCAGATGTACAACCGAAAAAGTATTCAAATCAAAGACTTCCTTGTCAACCGCAAGGTCTATTTGCTCCCAGTGAGCTCTTTGACTTCTTCCAGCATTATTGACTAGTACATCCAACTGAAAAGTTGAAAATAGTTCACTAAATTTTCATGTTTATAAACGTTATTATGCTTGATAAACATTATCTCTTACTCTTCCATATTTAGAGAGTACATTATCAAATACTCTCTGGTGAGATTCAATGGCTCGGACGTCAAATACTAGGACGTGTATGTCATGATCTTGCAAATTCGGATTGACTGAAAATCGACGTTATGTTGATGCAAATTTCAAGAATAATGCGAAACCGCACTTAAATATTGAAATAGTAAGTAACTTTACTTGCTAAGCAATTAGTCTTGACTTTGTGCAATTCAGCCTCTCTTCTGGCTGACAATACTAATTTGCATCCACCTTTGGCAAGCTCATATGCCAGATGCTCACCGATACCACTGGAAGCTCCCGTTATCCATACTACTTTGCCGCTCAGAGTATCTATAAAAAAGTTCCATAGACTTTTTACGAACGTCTGGAGCAGATTGTAAAAAGATTTTTTCACGACTCAATCTCATCGCACTTGGACGCATCGATTGCGTAACCGTATAATTAATAATCTTATCGCAACAGAGATGAAGAAATTTTTTACTATAAATAGCTGGATTAGCTTAACGATCTCGAATATATCAGTGACTTCACAAATGGTAAACGATATTACCGTTTTAATTCCACGCGTCAGAATCATCAGAACCAGAATTTTAATTAAAAGCAGCAGTATTCACGAGCCATACTGTATGAAACCGTACTCGAAAAAATAAATACAAATTCAATTACCTGCGGACTTTCCAAACTTATCATAGAAAAACAGCTTGATATCGCAGTCGAGGAAGCAAACAAATCCCAGGTAGAACAGATAGTAAAGCAACAGGCAGACGCCGATGAACGCGAATATCACGACGACCATTCTGCAGCGCGCAGCGCAACTGGCGTCTCCTCCCAAAATACTGCGGCTCCAACGCACTATATATATATATATCCCTTCTTCACTCAGCAACTGCACAGCCAACTACGCACAAGAGTTCCAGTAGCCATTCGACAAAAAAAAAAAAATTAAAATAATCGCTCGCCGCAGGAAAATTAGCTAACAGGTGTGTTTGAGCGACGAGTCTATCGCACACTTGGCAGCGCGCTAGACTAGATAATGCCGCAAAGATGTAAATATGCGCGCATCTCGTCGAGTCGCTTGTTGCGCCGATGAAGGCTCGTCGTCATGACCGCGACCTTTTCCCCGGCCGCCGCGCTTTTATTGGCGCGCGTCGAGCTCTACTATCCGGGTCGATCTGAGCGCCTGCGCTCATCGCCAGGTCTGGACGCCTATTATAGACATGTGTGTGTGTGTGTACGTGAGTTCCCATTTTACGAAATGAACAGGCTTATCGAACTGTACTTTACTCTCCTGGCCAGCGGCTATTCAACCGCTCGCGAACTTTCATTCATGGGTGGGATGCGATGATGGGCTATTTAACGACGTTTGATACAGTTGATTTTAGTATCTTGACATTTACAAGATTTATTCTTTAATTTCTGTGGTCACAATTGTGACGTGCGTCTCAATCTACATCGCCCCAGTTTTGCACTAGATACTTATTAACAATTGCAAAAATATAACTATTTCTCGTATCTGAACAATTTTCGAAGTAGGATGTTCGCAGAGATATGTAATCAAGAGCCGAGTCTCGATCAGGAAATGATCCCATTTCAGTGTGGGTCAATACGTATATATATATATATATATAAATATACAAATAGAAGAAGAAGAAGAATAATGAAAAGTAAAATTCATCTTCCGCCCCGACGTTCGAAGAAGAGGAATTCCTGAAAAGGAGAAGGTTAATTTATTAAAGATGATTTATCAGTATGCAAAGTGGAGTGAGCATGTAGGTGATACATAGAAGGTTTGGCGCCCTTTATTACCAGAAGAAACGCGGCTCCGAGAAGCAATCCTTTCAGCTTTACGTCGGTGTCTGGCGTGAAAGTGAGCAGCACGGAATAATCCACTAAGGCATGGTCCCAGTGACGTATAAGCGAAGCTATCTGCCGGCTTTTATCCACGGAAACTATCTAAAAAAAAATAAAAATAAAAATTGCAATAATTTTAGTATAAAAAAATTTACAAGAAAAAACGTTCGACTAATCCAATTGCACACTCGATAACGACTCGAGCAAATAATTACACGCGCGTAACATTTTTAATTGCATTCAACGTTTACGTAAATCCGAAATCGTCATAACATTTTCATCGCCAACGATGATCATTAAATTTGTGTAATTCGATTTCTTTTCTCGTTACTGGAAATCCCATCGCTTGTACAAGCAACTGACAAACCTGAAACTGCGTCTCCGTGGACATACAGCAAGAGTAAACATTGGGTCCGTCGATAAAACACAGAGGAGTCCTGTTATGATCGTAGACAGTAAAACTGATCCCCAGAACGGTGAAATTCTGCTCGACGCTGCCTATGTAATTCGTCGACTCGACGCTCACCCTCTGCAATTTCGAAAAATCCATCATTTTCATAAGCGTCATATATAAGTATATGCTACAAAGCGCAAAGAACTGAGCGCAGAGTTATGCACGCACGTGAAGGAATCCAGGCATACAGCCCCAGCTGAGGCTTTTCCTAATAACGAAAGATGTCTCGCCGGAGGGATCCATGATGTTGAGGGTGAGCTCGCGGGACGAGCGCAGGAACGTGCGCTGACACTCTTTCGAGTCCTCGATCGCCAGGAATATCGTCTCCGCGCGGGGAACTCGTACCCGGTACTGTGCCCCATTTTTCGACTTTCCTAGAACTGTGCAAGATGAAAGATTAATAGAGGGTGGCGAAATGTTTAATCATTCCATTATCACCGTCGATTGGAATTCACGGGACAAAGTGCTGTCGTAATTTCTAATTTTCACTCCGACTCGTGCTTCGATATACTTGGAAAGTTACAGCTCGCTCCAAAACTTTTAAAAAGTCAACGCTTTTATCTACAGTGCTAACTATAATCTATAGATCATCGCTTTTAGCCGGGAAAGAAAAATTCCGATAAAGTTTCAATTACAATTTCTCACAAATGAAAAAAGAATTGTAAAAATAAAAAAAAAAAAAAAAACAATAAATATCACTTACGCGAGCTGAGGTCCACAACTTGTTGAATCTCGAGCTGCTCGACGCTCGATAGGAAGTAGGTCCCGGAGAAGACGCCGAGCTGCGATCGGGGCGTCGACACCCAGTCCAAGGTGTTGATTGGCACTGGCCTCCGAGGCGATCGATTCTCCTCTGCGATATCAAGACGCACACATACTTCCGTCAGACTTATCTCTCACCACAAATACTTTATAAATATAACTCGGGCATAACCGAGAGATAATTTTTATTTTATTATACATAGAACAAAAAAAAAAAAAAAAAAAAAAATAGTCTATACCTCGCAGACTCGACGGCTGGATCGTGATAATCGAGGGGCTGGTATATATGGGCGGCAAGAACAGGCCATCGTCCGGTGCGTTTATTGACGTCTCTTGGAGGCCTGAAAGAAAAAAAGAAAAACAAGAAAAAATGTATATCTCGAAATATCACGTGCGCAATACTATGCGTACACGCACGACGTGGATCGATCGATTCCCGATGAATAGCCCCCAATCAAATGAACTTGAAAAAAAAAAGGATGTAATAATAATAGGATATCCATACCTGGTGGTTCTGCTGGCAGAGGCGGGAACTGCTGTAGGTTCGAAACGTTGTCTGTCCGCGACATTTTGGCAGCATCGCCGTCAGTACATTGCGCGCAATAATCATCCGCGGTGATCTCGGACGTTTTGTCCGCGCTTATCGGCGCCGTGTGTCGTGTGATAAGCACTATCTGCGCTTCATAACGGAATCCCGTCGGTACAGGCTCTTGTAATCGATACACAATCTGGATTCGTATGAAGTTGACCAAAAACGAAGAATTTTGTTTGTTAGTTTTCCTATTTTTTTGTTTTAACGAGTGCGCCTGCACTCGCTTCGCCGGATTAATTAAAGTTGTTCAAAGGACGCAGGCTTGTATCGATCGCCTCATTCAATTTACCGTTTAGTCGCATAATTACACAAGTTTACGTTTATCGTGGCAGCGACGTTGTAAGTTCAGGCGCGTGACCTCGATTCGTTAGGCGATTCTTCTCCCATGAAAAGCCCCTCGAGTCGTTCATATTTCCTTTCCGTTTCGCGCTCTATCGATCCCACCTCCTCCGTCCTGACAGCTTCTTTTATTCATATTCAATTATAAGTATAACGCGTCGAAGATCGTCGGTTATAACGAGCGTAGCTCATTATTTATACGCGTTTCGCGAAGCGAAAAGACTTTCCCCCGTAGCTTTTAATTTCTTAACGCAGCCACCCTCGAAGTTGCTCTGGTCTTGTATAAAATTAGTCCCCTTTCAATTTCCACTGGCGATTCCCGCGAAATCCAGCCACTCATCCACCGAATCCTCCTGGTACAACGACGCATAAATATGCATCCGATGCAGCAGAGATGGACGTTTACAAAGGGTCAGAACCCCGCCTCTGAAAGTCCTCTCGTAACTTGTTGCTGTGGCCGAGGCAGAGACATGCGCGGCTCTATCGATCGACAGGTCCTCCCTGGCTGGCGGCTCTATAAAGCCGAGGAGTCTGCGTACAGCGAGGCCAGAAGCCCTCGAGAGCTCTTCCTGTGAGCGCCAGTGTGCAAGTTTTTTTTCCTCCGTCTCTCGAAGTGAATTACTCCCCGCATTTCTCCGCGAGTGGATTACCCTTGAATAGAACAGAGGTCGGAACGTCGTCCCCGCCGTAGATGAGGATTTAAGCGCAGGTGAGTTTCTGGATATTTGGAATTATGTTGCGAACCTACGAGTCCTGTCCTGGGCAGGATGACGTGGGAGGGTGTACCGGTGACGTGACTCTTTTTATCCTTTATTAGCTTTCGCTTCCATATCGAACTTTTCCGACGAGTGTCTCCCCTTCGTTTTCATCCCACGCTATTGATACAGCGGAGGAACGTCGTCGCGCCTGACTTCAAAGTTACTCGAATCCAAACGACTTTGTCTATAACATCTGGATGGAAATGAATGGACGTCCGCGTTGACGTAGTCACACTCGCACACGCGCGCGCGCGCGCGCACACTTATACGCCAGCCGCGCAGTCAAGCAGTTTTCCAATAACTTCGCAGTGCCAGGCTGTTTACTGTTTTTCTTTATCCACAAAGTAAGCACTGCGCGTTTGGCGCATAGTGTGTACACGATGTATTGAATTCGAATTAATAATTAATGAGCCGCAACGAGGACTCGACACTCCCTATCGATTGCTGAACAGGCGCAGCGTGCGCGAGTGTGGGTGATAAGGGGCAAGAAGCAGATCGATTGTGCAAATTCGTGAATTGGTCAGCGAGCTGGACGAAGCTTTAATCACAATACTGAATTATTCATCGGGGAGAGGCGTTGCGATGTTGTTTTCTAAGACGCAGCATACATTCCCTAATTAAACTATATATAATACACACGCGCGGCGCAGACTTACATCAAAGTCCCCCACGCGCGCACATCTGTAGGACTTCGAGAAAATCGATTCTGCCCTGCAATTAGCAACAATACAGCCGTATCAATGCCGTCTTAACGAACCCCAGATTGAAAGCGACGCCACTTCCAATAACATCATGACGGAGTACTGGTTACTGCTGCTGGCTCTGGGCCTGGTCGGAGCTCTGAGCCCGGTGCCGCACCAGACGAGCGAGGAGTCCCTCAGGTCGGCTCTGAACGCCGTCACCAGGAAGCAGAGGTCACTCAATGCTAACGCCCAAGCTTACTACGCCGACCTGACGCCTTACGGTGCTGCTGCCGTTGCTGGCGGCGGAAAGTTGCAGAGGCAACAGGTCGGCTCCTCCGGCAGCAATGCTGGGAACGACGAGATCGATGACAACGAGGAGAGCCTCGCTTTCATACCTAACGGTGAGTCGTGCGTTTTTGCTGTTTATTTGGAAGTGAATCAGGTATAGGTGGATAAACCTGATAGTTCGGCGTTTTGTAGAGGGCGTCGGTCAGCTGGAAACCATCGGCGACGGATACCAGCATCTGAACAACAAGCAGTTCAATCGCGCATTGATGGATTATCTGCAGTACACCAATGACCAGGTGCGCGATTTCGTACAATACTACATTGTGTGACTCCTGAATGAAAAAGGGATGCCGCACGAATTTTAAACCGCGAATAGACGTTTTATATTGTTAAAAGTCGACAATGGAAAATCGATGATATTGAACATTTTTTATCAGGAAGCGCCAACCCAATCGATGTTCCGCGAACGCGAGCGCAGCGGCAGCCACAAGAGAGGCGGAAATTCCGGAACCGGTAGAATCAGCGACAAGGACCTGGCCAGAATGCTTCTGGAGGACATCAACAACGACTTCCTCGAAGACCAGGGCCAGCTCGACGACGAGGACTACCAGAGGACCCTCGAGATGATCTACGACAAGTACAAGAATCAGCCGGATAACAATGCTTACGGGTAATTGACCTAGTTTCCATAAATGAAGATTGACGCGCAATAGAAGATACATCACACGGATAATCGAATTTTCAGTGACGACCAAATGCTTCTGAGCGAAATTATGGGCGATGAGGAGCGTGACGAAGAGCAAGACCCGCGATACGCTCACATCCCAATGGCCGAGCGCAGAAACGTCAACGCTAGGTACCCGCTCTTCAGTCGAGATTACAATAACTACCGGGACGTGTACAAGCGGTTCCCCGTGACTAAGAGAAGCGCCAAGGCCATGAACAAGAAACGACAGACCACCGATCCTAAGGTTTGTAAAATCACAGTCTTCATAGATGTATACCTGAATGAACGTATAGACCCCATACCTAGACTGCACCTAAAAAACCTGAACTTGTGTTACACTAGGTGGCTCAAGACTTAGGTGGCCTCTTCGGCACACAGTCGACGGAGACGGTCAATCACACCCATGATCACGAGCACGATCACGAGCACGACCATGGCCACAATCACGATCACGATCACAATCACGCCAAGAGCGACAATCACTCTGAGCACGCGCACGATCACTCCACCGAGTCGCCAACTAAGTCCAACAGCAAGAACGTCAAGGAGAGCATGGCCAAGGCAAGCAAGACGAACAAGGAGCGACCGATCGAAGTGAAGAAGAAGAGCGTCGACTGGTCGGAGTACTTCGGTATCGATCGCAGGAAGAAGAAAGCCGTATACATGGCGAAACCTGGAACTCAAGACCAGGACGACGAGTACCTGCTCCAGAAGTACTACGAGGTTTGTCGAAAGGCATGATCGGTCCTCTGACGAGTTTCGAACGAACGGAACCTTCAACTCGGGGACGAAATCTCGTGTTTCAGATAATGGCGGAGAACCTGAACCCCGTGGACAAGGACAGCGGCGAGAAGCGCGACAAGTTGCACCAGATGGACTCGAAGCTGCGCAACATGAAGAACCTGATGATCGAGGAGGCTGTTCAGGTCGGCTCGAAGAACAACATGGATAACCAGGAGGTGAAGGAAGAGATCATGTCCCGACTCGCCGCAGCTTACTCTCTGGAAAAGCTCCGCAGAGCTTTGTACGAGCTGAGCAGAGACGCCGCTGCGCAGAGGGAGAAGGCCGCACAGGCGCAGAACAACCTGACGGCTAATCATCCGGTCGAGGGAAATCCTAATGAGGACAAGCGAAACAGGAACGTCATTGAAGACTATCAGGGTAGGATGAGTTTGATGGAATCGCGAAGTGGGAAATAATGTAAGGGATCCTGCGGTATCAACGAAGATTTTTTAACTGTTTAAGGTATCGAAGAGGAGACCAGCTGTCCTCAGGTCGACATAATCGAGAGGCGCTGCAAGGCCACCGAGGCTCTGATCGGAGACTTCAGACAGGTTCTCCATGTCCCCTGCGTCCTCTACCACATTTGCAGTGCCTGCGTGAGTACAATTCCGCTTGATAATTTTATTTCTAAAAACGAATGTTCAAACAAAAATCACTCTCTTGTTCCAGGACCAAGACGAGTGCTTGGAGAGGTTTGCCGTTGAGGCCGAGAAGATCTGCCAGGAGGAGGACATGGACGACAGTCTGGCATCGAAGAAGCATTGCGTACAAGCCGCGATGCTGCTGCCTCGCTACGCCCCATCGATCTCTAGGTCTGCCCTGTGCCGTTCCGACGAGGAAGATGCCTGCATTGCCCGCTACCAGAGCCGTTACCAACACCAGCAGCAACAGCGCAACTACCTCTACAATAACAACAACAATAATCCCTACGCGCGTCATCGCTCCGTCTACGATCTCGCCTCCTCTAATACGCGATAAGTAGATCGTCGAGAGTAAAAACCCGATGACGAGGATGCACAAGCTCCCGTACGATTTTCCGTCGAAATAATAAAACGAAATCGAGATGTAGCACGCAGTTTTCGAGTCATGCTCAGTTTTTCTTCTCCTCATGTAGGACATACGAGATATAAGTACACTTAATTACACGTAGTCGCGAGCGAATGTTTTGATGTGGTCTGCTTTGGGTTTTTAGGGACCGTTACAAGTAATCGTCTTCTAAGCGTATACTACTAATATTAATGGTTGTAATTAAGTCTGTAAAAGATCAAACGGGATAAAGCGTTTCGTTATATATAATAGAATATACGAGGCACCTTGAGAATGTCTAAAGGTATATTTTGTTTATGATATGATACGGAACAGCATTGATTAGATTGAGACTATATATATTTTGATTGAAGAGAGTATATTTTTGCGATGATGGATTTAAAAGAAAAAAAATTAGCTCAGCCTCCAAAAGAAGAATGGAAAATTTAGTTAGCTAGATGAATCACACTCGCACTACTAAATGGGTCAAGAACCAAAAATTATGATCCTACTGCATCGAGTGCACAGTTGTATAAGGTACACACACATCCCACTTCCAATGAATGCGCCTAATGACGTCTAAACTGGCTTACCTCTCAATGCTGATTTGAAGTTAGGTTGGCGATAGCTTCGTAACGTAATTAAATATTTTCTGCACAATAAAAGCACTTGCAGATAAAGCAACAGGAACACGGAGAGAGAGACTCAATTGCCAAACCTTGTACCCGAAAATCAAAGCTCATTGTGGAGTTGTTAACACGATTTTGACAAAGACAATAATTGCTGAAATTATACAAGGTTTATCATGATTCATTCAAGTTGTTCGAGGATTTTTTCAAATTGTTGAATTTCTTGTATGTCTCTATAATGATGTTGAAAATTCAATGTTGAATAGTAATGGAAATTTAATTCTAGACCTTTCAGTAATCTTAAGTGCTAATCCACAATGAGTGACATAAGTGGTGATGAGGTATAAATACAATATATAAGATCATATGTGTATAACTTACTAAATGTTGTAGTAAAGTAATAATTAAAATCTGTCATCAACCAGCTAAGACATCATTGTTGCATGTGTTTCCTCACAAACGGTATGCCTACGAATCTGCAAGCGGTGTACAACAATACTGAAGAAGTTCCATGGCGATAAATTTGATCAGTTGATAGTCTTACGTGATACGAATCTCATGTTTTGTGGTAAAAGCGTTTTCATATATTTGTTATTGATGGAAGAGTGATGCACAGGTTTCCTAATTGAAAGTCATCTTTGGACAATGCAAATTCAGTTTTGCGTCCTTGTGAACTGAAGTAACGACATGTTCCAAAGAGTCGTACAAAGTTTTAAAGACATATTATATATATATATATATATATATATATATATATATATATAGATATATATATAGATATAAATATAATATATATTAATAAAAAACCAAAACTTAAATATAATATAATATTTATATATATTATTATATGCAATCCTAAAGTCATAGCACAACTTCCACAGCCTTCTCAGGAGCCTTAATTTTAGATATACCTATACACAAGACTTCTGAGACATGGAAATCCACTTTTACTGTGCTCTGACCATGGCTGAGGTTACTGTTTGTTCATTTAAAAAAATGCTATATATTATATATTAACACGATGACTATGTATATGTTTATGTTGGAAAAATAATTATATGTATGTCGGCCTCATTCTGTGCGACTATGTCTACTAATAAATATATTTAAACATAAGTTATCATCAGTTTATGAGAATTTATTATCAAAAATGATCTAATTACAAAACATAGCTATCGTAATAGCAATCACTTGTGATTGACAGATTTTTCAAAATGTACTCTATGCTTATCCTTCCCGTTTAACTGTTTTATCTCTTTTTTCTTATCCTTGTTCAGTTGATTGACACTTTTGCCAGATAGCTCGTTGGAAATATTCATAATCTTTATACACGTAGGATGAAACAATCTAAGGGTATTCATCTGTAGTTCTTTGCACTGAACTGATTTAAAAGCAAAGAATGTTTTTCACGCTTTCAAAACTATAATAATCGATTAACAAAAGATGATAAAAGTACTCACGTCGCATCTTCATGACTTTCTCGACGAGAATCTTGGTGTCGGTTATGGACGAATTCAAGTTTTGCAAGACTTTCTCATGATTGCTCTCTACCTCAGTCATCTCGTGATCATTCTCTACTCCGGACATCTCCTGATCGTTTTCTTGTTTATTCTTTACCTCTTCGGTCATCTTTGCCGGGTATCGTTCGAAAACTACTTTTCCGTTGCCGCTTCGCCTTCTCCCAGTGCAACCAATCGAACGGCCTCAAACGCGCGAGCGCAGCAACATAAACCGTTACGTGAGCGATAAAGATGGCGCTGGCTCGACTACTGTGTGTTGCAGCTTTGCCGTTGGGCCCTCTCCTTCCCATATATCATATCGTTTTCCAGATAAATTGTCCATTTCGCGAGAGAAATTCTCGAAATCCATCCACCTGAAATTTCATTTTTTTTCTCAAAAACATTTCAGCCTACGTATTCGAGGTTAGAAAGAAGACCGGTAAGAGGAACTGGAAATCGGCGGGCGAGTTAAATCCCCGTTGACCAGGTCGATTACAATCTTATAGGGGAGATAGAGAACGCCATGTTGCAGGTGCATTATTGTCGCATCAAGAAAGGCGCGATGCGCAGCCGCCGATTGCGCCGATGCACAACGTCTCGACGCCAGGGCCGTATACTATATACCGTGTGCAGCGCCGTTGATGACAATCGGGCTTTTAAATTTATTCACGCGTAATTTTCCCTCATCTCGATTTCACGCCTATCGATCGATATATTTTTTAACGAGCATCGCTATGCCGACTCTGCAAATGAAAAAATTAATGCTTCGCGACAACTACCTACGTTTCAGCTCTAATTTAGAGCGAAATCATACGTTCGAACAATTGCGCATCGCCGAAAATCCAACCCCAAAGGTTCGGCTTTCGAAAATTCATCAGCAGAGTTCAACGCACCCTCCCGAGGTCATCGATCAAACGAAAAGGAAGAAAATAAGCATACCGAATCCCCCCATCGCGGCAGAGGTAAACAAACTTAATCTGGAAGGGGCACCGGCGGAGCAGTGGCGCCTCCACTTGGGCGTCCGTCACTGTGCGAAAAGCTGGAAGAAGGGAGGCGAGGCTCGGACTCAGTGGCTCGCCATGTTTTTCACCAAGTGGGGTGTGTAGAGAAGGCCGGGGTGAAAATCATCTCTCGGGGCATGCAGGTGAGTCTATAAATCAGTCGAGTGCATCGAATTACTTCTACGACTATAGCCTCGTAGATCGAACGCGGAAGCAGTGTTCGGTATCCCGGCGGTGAAATCGGCGGATCGCTTGCACAATGTCATGCGTCCGCTGTCGCCTCTGACTCACGAGAAACGCGCCAAGCGCGCGCGAAACCGAGAGAGACGGAAGCATCGTAACTTGCATGTACACATGTCAGTGTCGTTTGTAGTGTTTTATTCGAAGAAGGTAAGCGAGTGCGCGAAGCAGTGACGTTGTTTTGGTTAGGGAGGCAGCGTTTGTTTTCCGACGAGAGAGAAAACTCTCGGCCTGACGTACTAAGCATGGGTATATCGTGTCCCCACCACTGGCTTGCGTGTTCTCCTTTCTGGCCAACTCGGATTCTCGAGACGCCTTCTCCGTCGCTATCGTACTCTCGTCGGATTCATTCATTCGTCCGTGTATGTGTGCAAGCAGAAACGAATCATTTTGGGCATCGATTGTGTGCGTGTGTGTGTGTGTGCGATTCCCCCGCGCGCGCATTGCATATGGCGATGGCTTTCTGCTGTGTAGTTCGACGCGGAGGCGCGCGCGGCTCTGTTTACGTGCACTTCTCGTCGTCTCTCTATATAGATGATGTCACTCATCTTTGTGTCCGCTCCCTGATGCATCGATAGTTATATATCGCGCATTACGATATATAACAGCTCGGGATATCTGCGCGTTGCATTATTATGCTCCGTCGTCTCTTCCTCTCTCTCTCTCTCTCTCTCGGCAGTCCTTATCGCGTTTCGCAGAACAACCTAATGCCGCACGAGAGAGAGAGAGAGCGTCTTATCGTCGGCTATTTATCGATCCTCGGAGCATTTCTTTCGGTCGTGTTTACATTAGTCCTGAGCGCTTACGTCACTACGCAGTATTTACTAATATAACGCGTGCTGCAGTTGCACTTTCACTTTATAGTCTAGAAGTAATAGCACTCGGCTACGACGGAAACAAATCGTATTTTAATTAAGGTGATTTGTAGATTTTTACGATGAAGTTCTGGTCTTCGAGCCGCCTGCATCGAGCGCTTTAAAGGGCTTCAGCTGTAGAAGCGAGCAGTCGATAACGAGGCGTTAATTGTTGACGTGCGGATGACAGTTCTGTTTACCGACTCACCGTCTCTTTCGTTCTCGTGTTGTTTGGTGCGGGCTATATGATTTCCCTACTCGAGAGCGTGAGTAATGTCGCGTAGATTAGAGAGCCAGGATATTTTCGTAAAACTCAAAGGGAAAGGTATGCAGTCAGTTGCGCGTTGCACCTAGTCGAGGGCGGTTGAGATTCTCGCGTTGGTTTAGGATGATATTAATTGTAAAATTTTTTGTTTAAAATTTTTTCTACAAGTGTACAGCCTCACTAAGATTTGTTCTACGATCATGTTGCAGAGTCAAAATGGGAAGGAGACAGTACTTCTCATTTCGCATTAAGGCCTGTCATCCTTGCGACGACGAAGCATCCACCACTCAAGTACTCGGAAGAAAGGCCCAACACTAAGCAACAGTAGACAAAATTTAGCCACTCACACACGTACCTACATAACTGTTGCAACACAAGCCTAAAAGACAAGAAGAAATTAGCAATACTAAACAAGCTGTGTAGGGTCAAGCATAATTTAAGAAACATTTTGGTGGTGGAACTCAACAAAGTCACAAAACTAAAGGACAGACAGAAAGCTACTTTGCAAGTAGGTGAGCCCTGTTGAGATAATCTCTTGTCGACAAGCTTTGCCCTGCATTGGTACTGATGAGTCGTGCTCTTTCTGATACCAAAAGAGAAATAATGTTATCGGAATAAAAGAGAGAGGATGATCACCCCGGGGGCGTATGAACTCTGGAGAATTAGTGGGTCCAGGAGGAGATTCTCCGGTTTAGAGGAATGAGGAATCCGGCGTTGCACCTGGTCGGGATAGCGGCGTCCCCTGGTGGTGGAGGGGTATTCGGCACCAGGGCCGAGGAGGAGTTGCGCCACTGGCTGGAGCAGCGCCTGGACGCATTGGGCATAGACCCAGTCGCGTACTCGCGCTTCGTACTCAGCCTTCTGCGACGCCCCGACTCGGCCTTCACTCCTCCGCTCGATGTAGCCACTATCGGCCGGAACGGAGGAGGAGGACGTCGCTCAAAAGCCAGGCCCCGGTCCAAACTGCCACTCCAGGGTGATAGGGAGCAACGCCGAGCTGTCGTTCAATGCCTTACCAATGCTGCTGATCAAGTGAGTACAGATTTTCAATTCAAATGTGATCAAACGTTAGCACACTCGTGCTTGAGTTTGGTTTTAATTTGTAATGAATTTTACAGACGTGCGGAGTAGAGACGCTAGTGGACGAATTGTGCGCCAAGCTGCGAGATCTTGAAGGTGGTGACTCAAAGGATGAGCAGGAAGAACTAAAAACTGCCACTGATGGCGAGGCAAAGGTTCCCTTCGAGACTCTCACTCCTCGCGACCGGGCTCTGAGATACTACGCGGCATTCCCGGCCCTGCAACCTACCACCCCCAAAAAATTTCCTCACCGGAAAGAACGAAACTTAAGCAACAACAACAACAACAACAACAATAATAACAATAATTACAATAATAATAATAATAATAATAATAATAATAAAAAGAGCAACGGTATCAGCAGCAGCAACAATAATAAGACCCGCCAGAAGAAAAACAAGATGTCCATCGTGAGTACTTGTCCAGTCATTTTCCACTGTCATTTTGATAATTGAATTAAATTTTGCCGATTTCTCTTTTAGCAGGCCGCTGAATCGCATTCGACAGAAGAAAAAGAAGATTTCGGATTCGTCAAGTCAATGGAGCGCGAACGAGAAAAGGAACAAGAACTCGCATTGGATCAGCTTAGATTGGCGCAGTTACAGGCAAAATTTGACGAGAGCCTCGAAGCACTATGGGACACTGGTCCAGGAATTTCTCAGGGCACTGATTCAATATGGGCAGCTCCATCGCTCTCCATTCCATCCGGACCTCTGTGGCCGACAGACAACGCCGATGCGTCTTTTCCTATTATCAAAGTAGAAAAGAACAAAGTCGAAACTCCAATTTATCAGGAATCGCACATCGACGACTCGCCACTGATTCCGTGGGATGTTGACTTGTTCAGCATTGAAGACTACGCAGAAGAATCCGGAAGCAAAGATAGCAAGACTCGTAAGTCTCGTTTCACATTAACGTACAAATTTCAATTGAATAGAGAATAACGTTTTCGATTAATTTAGCAGAAGATCCTGTCTCATGGTCTGATTCAGCTGGGGATGGTCCTTGGTGCTGGGGTGGTCTTGGAAACATAGCAAACCTGGGTCGTAGTCCTCGCACAGGCAGCTGCTTCATCCCGGTTGTACCGTGCAAGAGCCCTGTTACCAATGACAAAGAATCCATTCAGGAACAAAAAGCAACTAGTCTACCAGAACCTGACGAAGATCTGCTCACATCAGCCCGCACTCATTTTCGTCCAATCAAAGAGGACGGCCACTGGGCTGACGGGACTACGTTTCCTGTAAACAATAATATTGAAAGAGTCACATACCGCAGGTTCGTGCAGAAACGCGTTTCATTGATAATTTTTTTTAATATAACTTTATCGATTCGTGTTATTAACACGTAACTTGTAATTTTTGTGCGCGCAGGTCCGAGTCAGGCAACTTACTGTACCTTCCTGGTGGCGAGAGCCCATACATGGAATATCGAGAGAGTCTAAGCGCTCCCATTGCAGTGCCCTCAAATCTAACTCTGAAGTTCAGGGTACGGCAATGCGACAAAAGCATTCAGACGGAACCTATTCGTTCCCCGGTCAAACGTAGGATTCTTTCCGAGCAAGACCGTTTGTACTACTCGCCAAACGCTACTGAGGAAGCTAACGTAAACGAGAGCGACGAGATGGAAAAAGATTTCTTTGATCAGAAACAGGTGGGCTGGGATCAGTCCATGATGCTCTTACGCACCGACAGGAAAAGGTACTGCATTGCCAGTTCCGTTTGACTTGAACATGTAAATCTACTACTGCGATCGTGATCAATATTTATGGTGAAATTATTCTAATCTAGAAGACACAGCAGCAACTTTAAGTCCAGGCCGCGAACGGTGTTGCGTCCCTTCACACTGTGAGGCCGACAGAAACATGGACCTAGCAGAGGACGGGATCCATCAAACGCAGCATAAAGTTGCGTTTTAGTCTAGTAATTCGTCGCAGGATGGGTAAATAAATCGTTACAAGAAATAGGCATAGGGGTCCTCTTGGCATGTGGAATTTGTTATGCATGAACCCAAGACGGCATGGTTAGCCCCTTGCCATTATGCAAACATATATGCGTAAGCGACGACGAGATGGATAAATATCAATTTATTTAGAGAATTCAATTATCGTTATATCTTCAATCCCTCACGTGGAAAAAAAATGAAGAAAAGAAAGAAAAAAAGAATTTTATGAACACGTGTATACCTCATACCTCGTTTTTCGCGAGAAGTCAAGGGGATTTTTTTCAAAAGAAATCGTAGTAAGAGTGATTTTCGATTTAGTTGTTAAAGATTTGCCCTTCCTTTTTCATAAGTTTTTGTTCTTCTTCCCTCAGAAGCAACATTAAATTAATAACGCGCCATGGTACTGTGGACATAAAATCGTAATCGTAACTTCTCCCGAAATCTGCATTGATTTTCGTTTCGTATTTAGCACTCCTAATTAATTGCAGTTCATAATATATGCAGAGAATCAACATATATTACGCTACTTGATAAAAAAAAAACTAAAACAAAAAGTTACAAAAAAAAAAAAAAAAAATTCATAACGAGGGAAAGCAAGAAAAAAAAAGAAAGCGATAGAAGTCAGATTTAATAGAGAATACGGAAAACTTGATATTTGAATGCTTGCAGGAACAGACATTATCAAAAAAGAGCGGCACGTTGATAAAAAGAAAAGCAATGAAAAGTGCTATTCAGTTTTCTTGTTGTTTTCCTTAATTATTAATGAATTTACCATAATCGTATTTTCCTTATTATAATTTAACTCCCTAGAGCTCTAACATAATCCCGAAACCCCCTGAAACAATACCTCAGTAATTCCTAACCCTTGAACCCATTCCTCACACTATCCTCTATCCCTTGAACCTTAGATCCCAAACCTAAGAAAAAAAGCAAAGTAACACAGAAAAACGTACATGTATGAAAATGTATTTGTAAAAAGGTGTATCTCATTAAAGTGAGATACCAGTAAAGAAAGATGAAAGATATGAGTATATGAGTCGAGTCACGTAAAGGTATTGAATGTGTCTCTCTTGCTCGAATGAATTTTTCGGTCAAAACGCATATTGGATTACCCAATGGTATGTCAAATTAAGCAAGGGGTACGTATAGGTAAATAAAAATTCATTGAGAGATGAAACAAAAAAAAAAATATATAAAAATAAAGTGTGTCGTATTGTCAAGTCGATGAGATATAAAAAAGTAAAGGTGATAAATTACAAGAAATGCAGATACTGCAATCGAAGCACGTTTCTTTAACAATTTTGATGCTTTGAAATTTGTTAAAGAAATCTGACATAGCAAATTAATAGGTAAAGTGAATATTATTTCATTGTCTTGTTGATGTTCCGATAATGGTTGATTTTTTAAAAATCATTTTAAAAATCTTTCTGTTGTTTTAATCATTGGACGTTGAACACGTTACATATTATCTCGTAGAGTAAACAGTCGTCAGAACTCTGCAGAATCATCGATATCGGTGAAAATGTATGTTTTTAAAAAAGCAGGTCTTAATCGATCGTAATTTTAAAGCCAAAAAATCGCTCGAGAGTAACACTTTTATTTTTCACACAGATAGTAACGGACATTGAATCTGTGCCGCATTGTAGAATCTGCCAAAGTTCAATTTCCTTTTGTTTCATCCTGTTTTACGAAGAAAATAAAAATAAACTAATACTGTCTTGGCTATAAATTTCGGTACACGTATATCGAGAAATCAATATTGGTAATAGTCGGCGGGGTAAAAAAGAGAGAACGAACGATTTAGATATACATGTCCTTTGTTGTCGAAGTGCATTTTTGAATCCTTTTGTTTTAGCGAAAGATAGCCGAAATGTAAAAGAAATTACCAAAAACGATGTAAATTTTTCTTACCACGACGAAAATGTAAAAATTCAATGGAATGTAAAAGATGGAAATAATGATGAAATAAAGTTAATGCAGACTAAGCAAAGTCGTTTATTTATTAATTCCCTCTTCGCCAGCAATACAAACGCATATCGTAAACTCGTGTGTACATACAATATATGCGGCGGCGTCGATAGTTAAAAAAAAAAAAAAAAAAAAACACCGCCAACATGCCAACCGTGTGCGCAAACAGCCACGATTACTAATCGAAATCGAAAATTACGGTTTCACACTGATACTCCGAGCGAAATTCTTCTGCCTGCGGAATATCGCTTTCAACTTGTGCTCGAAAATCCTCTCGAACTTGTCTCGCAGGCATTTGAAGTAAAAGTACTCGTAGACGAGAGTCGAGAAGGCTGAGATAATGCCGACGCCGATGAGAACGAAAACACCGCCGATGTTCTCGAATATTATCCCGTTGTTCATTTCGTCCTTGTCGTGGCATCTCTGGCGCAGCGGGTTGTACTTCCACCACTTGTCGGTCAGAGCCTCGAGCCAGTTGTCGTTTTTCATATTGTAAATACTGGAAACAACGAAGCGAAATTTAAGCAAATATTTTTTTTTATTCGATTTTAAAAGAATCGAGGGACTCACACTCGGTTGAACTCTTTGGTAAGGGGCGAGTTCTTCTGGAGCACTATGGCGTAGGGTTTCTTCGAAAACTCCGGACCGATCTCCTTGACGCTGCAGTCGATCATGGCCTGGTACTGGACATCCGACGCTTCGGTGATCAGGGCGAATCTGGAGTCGGTGCTGTTGAACTTGTCGAGGCCGTCTTGCAGACTTGCGACCATTCCGTAGTGGGATATGGCGGAGTAGATCTTGATGAACTTGTCGCTCAGCGGGTACTCCCACACGGCTAGTTGGGCTCTCTCGTAGGGCGACAGGCTGTCGTTCAGTGTCATGTCCTTCCATTTTCTGAGAGAAAATTCATCGTTTTCAATATGCAAAATGAGTTTTCTTTGTTTTCAAAGTCTACTCACTCATAGCACACGTATTCGATGTCGTTCATCCTCTGGAAGTACCTATTGGTCGACGAGTTCTGGATGCACGTGTAGGCGTACTTGTACTGCGAAATGAGATCGTCGAAGGTCTCGATGGTCTTCTCGAACTTGGAGATGGTCAGGAAAGCCGCCAAATTGGCGGTGTACGAGGCGATGATGATGAATCCGAAGAGCCACCAGGTAGCAGCGACCAGACGTCCCGAGAGATTCTTCGGGGCCTCGCCGCCGCCCTGAGGCGTCAGGGACGTCAGGCAGAACCAAAGCGACTCCTTGCAGCCGAAGATGCGCTTCTCCGTGTCGTCCTTGTGCTTCGCTTTGCTGTTCCTATAGCTGTAGGGGGACCAGGTGTCGAAGATCCAGAGCAAGAGGCTCGTGAAGAGGTAGGCGCCGATTATGCAGAGCCAGACGTCCAGTTCCAGGACCGTCAGAAATCTGCGGGGATTTATATCCGGTCAAGTTTATACGAGGAAAGAGTGTCTTAACGAGGTCCGTAAATTGAATTCAATCGTGTAATATATCGCGCGAATCCGTATTAACGCGCCGACCGGAGTCGTGTAATAATATCCGAATTTATGGAGATTTTATTGCGTATTTACGGCGTTAAAGCCGAACGTTTCGCTTTAAATCCCGGCCTAGATTCACGAGTGGGTATATATTAAAATGTTACATCCGTAAAAACTGACGATAAAACCAATACAATCACCTGTAAAAATCAGTCTTCGAAATCGGCTTCTGCATGAGTACCGATATCCCGGTAGGCTTGTAAATCGGTTCGGTAAAGTCCACGACCTTCATCCTCTCGGACATGACGCTAACAGCGGCCAAACCAATGTCCGCCTTTCCCTCTTTCAAGTCCCTCATCAAACCGTTCCAGTTTCCCTGATCGTCCATGAATCCGTAGTCCGACTCCTCCTGCATCTCGATTTCATACCGAAAGTTCAATCTCCTGGCGATTTCATTGAGCAGATCGACCAGAAAACCGCCGTACCAATTGCTGTCGGGATCGTAGATGACGAAGGGTGGTTTGGGGATGGTTATCACCCGATATGTCGGTTTTGCCGTCGCGTTCATTTTTGAAAATTCGAATTTGATTTCGCCGAGCGACTAGTAACTACTGACGCGTAGCTGCTTTATTGGTTTGCCTGCATTTTTTTCTCTCGTGTTCGTATGACAAATCGTTGTTTGAAAAAATAGAGACATTGCATACGACTGCTGTAATAGGATTTTTTATGCAGCCTTGGTTGATCGATAGACGTTTGGAAACTCTTTTTTTCTCTCTCGTCTAACTGCGAGGCAATTACGCGAGACTTTATGTTTGTTGCTTCGAATTACACGGGAAAAATCGAATGAGGTGTAAGGACACGTGTATGAACGGGATAGAGGCTCGATTGTACACTGGACAGTTGTGGAATTCAGTGTGTGTCTACTGGTATCGTCGTTCAAGGTAACGTAGACTGTAGGTTCCATCGTAAACGTTCGTGTATTAGCTCATATAATTTTGAGCAATTTTGTAGAACTTTTCTATATTATTTCAAAGTCGCAATAGAGGTCGAAATGAGCGAAATTGCAAATTCAGAGAGAAACGCAATACTGCATTCGTATTTCGAATAACTCTGATATGATACACAGTCGGCTCATTAACATTCATAAATAGTCCTTGTGAATACTTTACGCATTCATGCATTATTTACAACCTTCCTGCGCGGTGGTTGCGTTTATTTCCTCCTATGCGCTCTTATTCGCAGCATGCCCAGACGTCGAGGGTAGAGCGTTAAATAATAAGCCGTATTAATATCTCAGTCTGTTTATTCACGTAACTCGATTTCAGATTTACATAAATGAATGACAGATTCGTGCTTAAACTCGCTTAAAACTGTCTTCGCGTGTCTCTACGAAATCGTCACACACGCACACACACACACACACACTCGCGCCAAATCCGGCGCGACGTTGATTGCAATATACGTACGCGTATGTATACAGAGAAGAAGTAAAATGGCACTTTTGTGCGTGGAAAAGGTCGCAAATTCGGTGAACAAGGCACAAGCTCGCTTTCTTGCACGCAGAAGTACGGAGCTTTAGGTTGTATTTCGATTCGTAGATACATCGGATACTTAAAAGTAAATCTTTCGACCGATAACATCGCAAGGAACATTCCTTGTTCTCAAGGCACGCTCTAGTGAAACTTCGCACGCATCGTATAATTGACTTTGAGTAGCGGTACAATATTGTATAGAATCATCAGAAAAATCTCTCTCAATAACAAATCCCTCGTCAGCACACTCGTGAAAAATTCAAGGCAAGATAAATTCAAAATCTGGATCTGTAGTTGGCGTCCTCGAGGTTCTGGGTTGGAGCAGGTCTCAAATTGAACTTCATCGACTTGACGCTCTGGACGGATTTGGTCTTGTCGATGCGGCTCTCCTGGTGGCGCTTCTTGATCTGCGGTCGGCGCCGATAGTAGAAGTACTCGAAGATCAGGGTCACGCAGGCCAGCCCGATACCCACGAAGATGACGATGAAGACGCCGCCGATGTTCTGGATGCTTATGCCGTCGCTCTGATCCTCGGCCTTGTTGCAGCGCTTGCGCTTCGGGTTCTTGTTCCACCAGGTGTCCTTGAGCTTCTCGAGTTTGCGCCGGTTCAGCATCATCAGAATTCTGGAAAATCGATCGATGATCAATAATTTGCAAAACCTCGCAAGAATAAATGAAACGTGCACTCACGCGTTGTTGAACTGATCCTTGAGCGGAGAGCCCTGTTGCACGGCAATGGCATAGGGCTTCCTGGAAAATTCCTCGCCGATCTGCATGAAGGTGCAGTCGGTCATGGTGAGGTACTTGATGTCAGTGGCGTCGCCGATGAAGGCGAACTCGGTGGGTTTACCCTCCCGAACTCTCCTCAACGCTTCGTCCATGTCTTTGGGGAAGCCAGCGTCCTGCATCGTCTGGAACATCTTGGTGTACTTGTCGCTCACCGGGTAATCCCAGACCGCCAGCTTTGCTCTCTCCACGTCCGACAGGCTGTCGTTCAGGCTCATGTCCTTCCAGATCCTGTTGGGCACGACAAAACACGTGCAACATTCGGCGCTCGATAATTTTAGTCGAATGACTTACTCGTAAAACTTCTTCTCGATGTTGGCCATGCGCTCGAAGTAGCGGTACTCGGACGAGTTGAGGATCGGCGCGTACTGGATCTTGTACTGCTTGCTGAGGTCCTCGAGACTCTCTACGGGCGCGTCGAGTCTCGAGACGGTGAGGAAGGCCGCCAAGTTGGCGGTGTACGAGGCGATGATGATGAATCCGAAGAGCCACCAGGTCGCGGCCACCAGACGCCCGGAGAGATTCTTCGGGGCCTCGCCACCGCCCTGAGGCGTGAGACTGGTCATGCAGAACCAGAGGCACTCCTTCATGGTGAAGAGCCTCTTCTCGTCGTCGTCCTTGTACTTCTCCATGTTGTTCTGGTAGCTGTAGGGGGAGAACTTGTCAAAAATCCACATGAGGAGGCTGGTGAAGAAGTAGGCGCCGAGGATGCACAGCCAGACGTCGCTCTCGAGGACGGTGAGGAACTTGAAGAGCGATGTAGCGGTCTTGGGCTTCTTCCGCAGTATACTGATGCCCACCAGGTCGTAGTAGGGCACCGTGTAGTCTATGACGTTCTCGCGCTCGGCCATGACTGCCAGAGCTCCAAGAGCTATATCCGCTTTCTTCTCCTTGAGCTCCTTGACCATACCGTTCCAGTTGCCATCCTCGTCCATGTTGCCGTACTCCTTGTCGTCGACCTCGCGGATCTCGTACTCGAATTTGACGTGCTCGCGGATCTCGTCCAGTAGATCGATGCAGTAGCCCGTCCAGTTGCCGGTCTCGTTGTCGTACATGACGAACGGCGGCTTTATCACCGTCACAACTCGGTAAGACGTCACCGCCGTGTGATTGCCGGCCTTGTTTTCGTCGAGGACCTTCGGGAGAAACGGAGAGAAATAATTTGAAAATTTCCGTCTTTCGTTTGCACACAGTTCGCTTCTATCGTCGATGTAAAATTCAACGAAAATAATCGCGCGCGTAGACTTCAAAGTCAACCGGAGGGGGAGGTGTCGGCGCTCGTTTGCTGTGATAATAGAGAGCCGCGTTAACGAGCCGACGATACCTGCGGCTGCAGGCGAGGATATCGATTCGAGTCTGCGTGTCCACTCTTCATTTCGTGGTTGGTTTTACAATTAGCGAAAGCTTTTCTTCTATTAGATTGAAGAGGGCAAATTTAATTTCGACGATGATCAGGATTTTAATCTCGCAGACCCTACCTGCACACGCGTCGTTCACTCGAAGCCAGCATACGTACTTTCAACGGCGAATCCACGCCGGCTTCCCAAGTCTCAACTGGGTCAGAGCTGATGACCTTGGAGTCGCGTATCCGAATGAGAAGCCCATTGACGCCAAACTTGGCGCGACTGACTCCGTTCCTGCCCCAGGCGAAGCTCGCGTATGTCCTCGTGAACTCGCTGCTGTTGGCGACCTGTTCCAAACGCTGGCGCAGATTGAGGTTCCTCGCTGGCAGAGTCGCGTTCTCGTTGTACTCGTCGCAGGTGATGAAACGAGGACGACGCCACTCGCCCGACCTCAGCGCCGTCTTCATCGCCAGAACTCCCAGGTTGGTCAGGTCGTAGTAGAAGGCCGAGCTTATCACCGGCTTGGGCAGAGAACCTGTTTGCAATCGTGGATCGTGTATCTAAAATAATAAAATATCGGAGGGGGGTGATCGAACCTTTGCTCGTGAGCTCGCTGAGCTGCTGGCTGCTCTCGGCCTTGGGCTTGAATAGCAGCAGGCTGATGTTCCTGCAGTCCTGGCACTGGGCTTGAAATTCCTCGTTGAGAGTGATGCCGAACCAGCCGTACTTGTGGCCGGTGAAATTCAGATTGTTCGCCTCTTTGAGAGCAGCCGATATCGTGCTTTCGCTTCCGAGGATGAAGAAGTTGACGATGTCCAGGTCGCGCAGTTTCGAGATCTGCCTCTGGAGAGGGGCTCCAGCTGGCTCGGCGGGCACGATGACGTGACGGGTCGGCACGTTCAGCAAAAGACTCTTGTACTTGTGGTCCATGACGAAGTTCTCGTCGAAGAGGATGGCCGCGTTGCTGATGTTGAAGTTCGAGCACTGCTGACGGATGACCTCCGGCATCAGGTCCGCCGGGTTCATCACTTGCACGAGGTACCCTGAGAGGATGCGACGTTATTATTCGATTCCCGGTTGTATTGTATTTATTGTAATTAGCGCGCGTCCCCGAGAGCCGACTAAATGTTGTTCCAACGATTGATCGATCGATTAACGCATCCGCGCGTGTCTGTATACGCAATTAGCGCGCAAGCGCTCTCGGGCCGTGTGTTCGAAAGTTTTTTTTTTCACAGTTACACTTTAGCTTCATAACGATCGAACTTTGCTAAATACACAACAAAAAAAAAAAAATCTCACTTTTCTGCTCTTCGCTGATGTCGCGCCATCCCAGCAGATCACCCTCCTGTCCAAATTGCGCCGAGAGGGTTGGTATGCCGAGGAGGGCCGTGAATCGATTGACGGACTCGGCTCCGATGCCGTAAGTCGTGGTGTCGAGTACGAAATCCGGAGCGTCAGCCTCGTTCGCCCCGAGACTCGACTGCCATAGCGAGCAGATGGCGTCGAGACTCTGATCGGAATCGCTGACGTTGATCTGGGCTACGTAGACCTGGCCGAGCTTGTCCGGGCTCTTCTCCTTCAGGGCCTTCAGCGAGTTCGTCACGCTCTTGTTGGCCACATCGTTGTTCGCGTCGTTGATCACGACTGGAGGGGAAGATTTGTTTTTTTTTTTAATATTTTCAGAAGCGAGGCAGTTTAACGTCACGCTTCGAAAAAAATTAATTTTCTTTTTTCCCGTCCCGCTCGTTTAATCGCGGAGCGCGCGCATTGTTCCATTTTTATCAGCGAGCCCGTCACTCAGCTGCACTTAAAATCCAAAATGCTTCTGACGAAAATGTAGGCCAACTCGACGAAATTTCGCTGGATTATAAAAGTTTTTCCAACGACGACCTGCACGCGTACAGCTCTGCATATTTTTCGAGAGAGCGAGACGAGCTGCTCCTAATTATTTCTGACGCTATTTATACGATGAGGAGGATCGTCTCGAAACTCTTCTCGGGGCGCGAAAATCTCTGGCACAAAAGACGAAGCAAGTGTCCGGACGCGTCATTGTCCGAGGGATTTATAGGAAAAGTGGGTCAAAATTTACCCCTACTCCCGCATTGTCGTATCGAAAGGGGATGAACGCGTGTATAACCGCTCCTTTTCAGTGTATAAGAGAGAGAAAGAACCAGCTCTGTTTACTCTGCGGAGTGGATTTTAAATATATCGACAAAAGTTCGAAGGAGTAAAATCTCCGTGTGCTCCTCTTTGATATACGCCGTCGCATCTCCGCAGCGAAAGAGGAAAATTAACCGCAGGAAAGTCGAGAGGAAAAACGCTCGGCAATTAGTAGTCGTTCTCAAAGAGACTCGAGGAAAAAAATGCGCGACAGTTGATTAAGCCTGCCCGAAGCCTTTATCGAATTATACGCCGCACGCGAGCTACTCTCTTTCGGGGGGTAAACGTTTGCCGAGCGTGTTGCTTTAATTAAGGAGCGAGAGAGGGAGACCAGTGTTAAACTTTCCGGGCAAAGTTACCGCGAATTAGGCTTTAATTGATGCGGCTTCGAGAGTTGCGTCTTTTATTTATTTTTTTCGAGGATTATCGAGGCGATGCGTTTCTCAAGCGCTCATTCCGCCGCGAGTATGACGATTATCCGGAGTAAAAATTGAAGAAACTAGCCGAGCAAGTAGAACAGTCGGTTTTCCGTCAGACATCCAGCTCTCCGTGTAAACCTTGTCATCCCACAAAATAATAAACAAGTCGCTTTATTCAGCCACCCGTAAAACCAACGAGCGAAATTCCCCTCATTCGCTACTGCACTACACTCGCAATTATACGAAATTAGTTTTTTTTTTTTTTTTTTTCGTCTGCTGTATCGATTTATCGATCGTGGCTAGGCGCACTTGAGACTTGTAATTAATACACGCGACAATCGATTATCGCCACCTGATTAGATCACGTAACGCGCTGCGTATTTTTTTTTTTTTTTTTAAACCGTACCGAGATCCCGCGAGTTGCTCCTTTATTTATAGGAGTAGCTTCTTCGCGAGAGGGGGGGGGGGGACATTAATTGCTTCCCCCTTGAGATGATTAAAAAGAGCCGAGCTGGAGCGCGCGTAATCCCTTTGTTTTTATTACTCATATAATACAACGACGTTGATTGCGCTTTTCGAAGCGGCTCGCTGTTTCTTCGTAATTATTTCGCGAAACGCACGAGGTGCTACGATGCAATTTCACTGTATAATTTGCGTTCGGATGAATAAATAAATCAGCGTAAAAATTAGAAAAAATAAAAAAAAAAAACGAAAAAAAGCTACGTACAGACGTTAACAGGCCTGTTGGCAGCGGTATCCGTAGTCTGCTGTCCTCCGACCAGTAGCAGCAGTTTTCCTATCAGCAGCAGCGACAATCCCTTCGAGCATCCGCGACGATACATGCTCGACTCGATGCAGTCCGCGAGTCACTCGCAGTCGAGAGCGCAGAAAAGCCTTTCGAAGCGGCGAGCTTCCGGGAGAGCATTAAGCGTTAGTCGACGCGGGGCAAGGATGAGTCCGTACGTCGTTGTCCGGCCTATTTGTGTTTGTCCGGCCGTTGCCGCGGGGATGACCCAATCATCGAGCTTACCGTATCTCCACCTCCCCCACCTCCTCTGCTATGGACACGTATACGCTTCTTATCCTTTCGAGGCTACGACCTTGTCGCGTGGGCTGTATCGATTCCTCGAGCCTCCGGACGCAGTGCGCGAGCTTTTTCGTCTATATCGGTTTTGTAGATCTCGATCTCGGCGCAGGCTTTGTTTCGACGTTCGGGATAGGTACACGTGGCGACGGGCGAAGCTCGACACGCGACTTTTCGAGAATTGCTTATCGATATTTTTGCCCTGGCCTTGCGATTTATTTATGAAAAAAATATCGAGCTTTCGAATTCTTTCATTTTGTTGCGTTATGCGGCACGAGATAAACGAGTGAACGCGCAACAATGGACAATAGGAGGGATTATTCGACTCTTGCTTTTAAAAGACCGTCCATTGTTTCAATAATCTTAGACGGTTAAAAATGAATCCGAAAGTAGAAATCCCCTCCTTTGGTCAGACAGCCGTCAGAGCAGAAATAAAAAAAAAAAAAAATGAACTACGCCTCACACCCTCGTGAAACAATAATCCCATAACCCTAGGGTAAACCCCCATCGACTGACGTATATACGCGTCAAGCGTGAAAGCCCATCCAAACATCAGCTCCGCAGCGTGTATGTTTACCCATCGGATCCCCCGCGCGAAAGTCGGCCGATAACAACTCTTCCGCAGCTCGCACACGACACGTGTTTATTCACACGACGATGTTGGAAGGATTTCTCGAGCGGATGGTTATATTCGAGCTCTATACTGCCTGGTCGTAACCGACAAGTGGGTTATTATATCGCTCGGCGTTGTTATTCGCTCGTATACTTACTCGACGGGGGAAAAAATCATGAAGCGAACGAGGCCAATCGCCTCTTCGTGTCTGTGTGTGCTTTACTCACTGGAGCTTGCGGGAATATTATGTGGCTCGTGTACCAATTTCTCCTGTATGGATGAGATGCCGACGGTTCGATGCGCTTCGCTCGATACTCCACCGCGTGTGTGTATACGTGTGTGTGGGAGAGAGAGAGAGAGAGAAGAGGAGTAATGAACGTGGGTAGTGCGTTTGTATCGATTCACGAAAACGTTCGGCGGATAAATATAGCGGATATGGCTGCCAGGGATTGCGCTTCTGCCGCAGGACTGTGTAACAAGGTTCCCACGCGCGCCTGGAAATTTACGAAGCGGACGTTGGGTTACGATGTTGCACTAGTATACCGCGCGGATTTAACCGATTTCGCGTTAATTTCAACGCGAGAGTCATTCCCTCGTACGCTTCAACGAACCCGTCGGTTTATGTTCGCTTTGCGTATAGTTCTGCTCCGTCAAACTTTATACCATTTCCGAGTAAATAAGTCTTTGCTAGAGCCCAGCACATCTTTCGAGAATTATCAGCTACCAAGCTCACAGCCATAAGTATATCGATCCAGCATAAAAGAGCTTACGCTATGTATATATACGTATATACGATAAATTATCCCTAATCCTCCGAGCCCACAGGAACGAATTAAACTTAATCCCCCTCGAATGATTTAGCACATCCCGGGGAATCGCTTCCTCCTCATCAGGAATGCATTCGACATCCTCCTTAAAGCAGCGCTCTCTGCTTCTCTCAAAGAAATCTCTCTACACACACGGCCTACAAAGCCCCGTGTATAAACTCGGCCAGCTCCGCTAATGATTTTCTAGCGCAAGAGGAGAGAGAGAGAATAAATCCCGCGATAACACATGCGTATATACACTTGTGGGCTACGGGGGCCGGGAACAGCTCGTCGAGTGTTTCGCGCGCAAATTGACTGCCGCTGCAAAGCTCGGGAGAAAAATCACCGAGGAAAAAGTCGTCGTCAAAGAAGAGGCTGCGATATAAAAATAACAGAGGGAGTCGGGGTCGGGTTAAGGAGTTATTCTCCAAGACCGAGGAATTTCGCTATTCATAATGGATTCTTTAGAAAAAATCGCGCCGACTCAACGGTTTAACTCTGTACGGTACATTGTTGAATTTTTTTTTTTTTTTCGAAAACTTGCACGAGCTTCGGGGGCCGAAGTTAATCCGAGCGCTAAAGTTTCGCGCGCTGCGATAATGAAATTTCACTCGCTGCTGAGCTCAATAGCGAGCGTAATTAAAATGTGCCGAGTTACTTACTTCGCGAGTATAATAATCGGTTTTGTTAATTCAGAGAGGGAATTGAAAGAAAATCATTCTCCTATACGCTGCATCCGAATTTCGCGGTTAAAAGCTCGTGCGCGAATTCGCACATCGAGTGTATAGGTGAAGCCGACAGGGGACTTTTAATCTGGCCGTGATTAGAAAAACGTGCGCGTGGGGGAAGAATTCCGTTGTTGCGGCGTTCATTAAGCGATGCTCCGAAGGTTTCCTTCCCTCCTTCTTTCTTCTCTCTTTTTTTTTTCTGTGTGTATTTCCGCGCGCAATTTTGGAAATGAGGATCGAGCTTGACTATCCTCATTTTCCAGATGCGCCTGATGATCGGAACTTTCGAAGGGCACCGAAGTATTGGATACGAAAGTTTCGCGGATGTGACGTCAGCGCGTAGAGAAGTTTCGAATGAAAATTTCAAATTTCCCGCCAGAGAGCTTGCGTCGAGATAACACATTCGCTTGGCAAAAGGACGCTGTCGTCACCGGCGACGTTGCATTAATCAAATTATCTCTGCATTAAGCACATTCTTGGCCTGCGTCGCCGCCGGTTGTAATGATAATGATAGCCCATTTTCATAATAACGGCTAAAGCTGCTGCAGGCGCTTAATCCCACGCCGCCGACTCCCGCTTATTCAATTTCGTCCCGTTTCATTATACGTAATAAAAGCTCTTCCATCTCTCTCGCTAAATTGCGCGTAATAATATCCATCGAGCGAAAAATCGAGTGGCTTTTTCTCCGAAAAAACGGCCAAAGTGGCTCGTCGCCGCTAAAATACCGCCGCGCATAGTCGATTCGCGAGAGAAAAAGAGTATATATGACGTATATACATCTTCGCGAGCAATTTTCCCTGAAAGCCCGCTGAATGATCGCGACGAAAATTCGTCTTTGTTCGCCGCGAGAATCTCTCGGATTCCGGAAATTCGAGGCGGAATTTAATCTGCCGATAGATATAAAATGCAACTTTTTTCTCTCATCCTTATATTTTTTATTCTCGAAGAGTGTATATATACGCGTTTGCGTGAGCTCTTACGTTTCACGAGAAACGCTTATTTTTCTCAGCCGTTCTGTGCGGATAACGTAATGCGCTTTTGATCGCAGGCTCGATGTTGGATAAACTGATGCGAGACGTTAGATTTCGAATTCTCGAAATTAATCGTTGACTCGACTTTTCGATGCATAATTCTACGCACGTATAGGTGGGGCGAATGCCGCTGAACATATGTAATATGCAAAACAAAAATTATGCACGACTTTATCGGACATTCGCGCCCCCTTTCCTCCGCCGGTAAATCTAACCTCCGCGACACCTGTCCTGCCGCTCGCGCACAGCCAACCCCCCTCCGCGAGAGTCGTCATAAAGTTCAGCCAGTCCTGCAGCTGCTGCGAGTCGCGCGTTTAAATTTCCGCTCGCGTGCCGGCGTCGGGGAAAAAAAATTTGATCTCGAGTGTAGTGCTGCGCTGTACACGGAGACATATACAAGAAAAGGTACTTACCCACACTCGCGCGCCGGCGAAGAAGCACAAACTTTTCCTGGAAGTATGGGGGGTTGGACGCAGCTGAGAGACGCTTCGTGGCACAGGATCGAGAGCGTCTTCGGTCTTCAGGTACGTAAACGTGTCCCGACAGGAATGGCTATAAATGCGAGTCGCACCTAACCTTAAAACAGGCGTCGTTGCAGAGGACACCACCGATCCGGCCGGTAGTCGACGAGCCACCGCCGGCGCCTAGAAAGATCTGCCTCGGAGACAGAAACCAGCAGCTCACACGCCGCGAGAACCTGAGACCTCGGAAGCTAACCTACGAACCGGAAAATCAGCGCAGAGTCGAAGCGTCGCACGAAGACAGCGGAATCGTCGTTTGGGCGACGACGAGCTCGTCCATTCTCGCCGAGGACGCCGACAAGGAGAACAGACCCGAAAATGGTAAACGACAACCGGCCAAGGGCAGAAGTAGGGGAAAAGCGCGGACGCGTGGTAACGCTGTCAAGAGTGCCGCCGTGTATCGGCCGCTTAGGATATGAAGATTTTGCTTTGTGCTTTGAGCTTGTTGTAGTTTTTTGTTCGTGGTTGCGGGTAGGAGAGCGAGAAAGTTCGTAGAGGCTGTAGTATGTAGGAACTATGTTGTAAACAAGGTTTTCTTGTGTCCCCAGTCACAGTGTTCTGTAATTTCTGTTACTAGTAGTTAGTTGCTTAAGTTTTGCCATAGCTGAATAAAGTTTATCGAACGTTTCACGAAGTAGTGGTTGCTCTTCTGCATGCTTCTGCGCTTTTATGTTTTTTTTTTTTTTTTAATCTTCACGAAATTTTTCAGATGACATAATACCAAATTCTCAGAACGAGACAGCGAGACCAGGAAGCCTGAGATACAGATTGGAGCAGTGGATGGCCAGCCTGTCCATCGAGCATCAACCCAAGTGACTATGAACCTTCGTTCTCATTTCCTAGACTATCTATCAATCCAGCGGCTCGTTCAACGCTCGATTACACACTCCCGGAAGAAGCTGCCGCATCAACTCGTTCTCATTTTATTTTTCCATGCGCGGGCACATAATTGTTAAATCATCTCAGGCCCGCTCGCATAACTTCTTAATTTATCACACAAGAGCGCGAGCAAGCGACATGATTAACGAGGCGTCTCTATCGCAGGACAAATGAGCCTCGCGTGGAGAGAAGCGGACTCGCAAACCGCCCGTCGAGCTCTATCTCAAAGTCGGGCAGCGCAAAAAAAAAACATGTCACGCGCAAGCGGATGATGAAGTAAGGGCTCGAAATAAAAGCGTCCTCCTCGCGACCGGAGAGACGAATGGCTGCGCGGCGTCGCTCTTAATGCGTAATAATCGAGCATCGGCAGGAGAGAAAGAGCGAGTCGTAGGTTATATTGGTATACAGGAGCAGCAGGTGATTTAGAGCTCACGCGATCGCGTATATATACATGTATAAAACTGCGCGTTACCGGTCTCTTGTAAAACACGGGCGGGAGCTGATTAAATTGTAAATTGAGACGTTTAGGCCTGTGTTTGCCTTCGGAGCTTTTTTATGCTACTACTACAAGCGCGGCTGCCAGCCAGCTCTCTGTGATTTAATGAATTTGATCGAATCAATGCGCATTTTTATTTCCTTGGCAGCTGGAATTGGAAATTTTTTTTTATTTAGATTGAAAGCTTCGTAATCGAGAGGCTTTTTTTCCGAGATCGAGAGCTTATCGATTTAGTTCTCGATGCGAAAACGAAATTGATCAAATATAGACACCTGCGAATATAAATTTCGCGGTCGGAATTCTGTGAGCTCTATGTAATCATTGTGATATAGTAGTTACTGCAATTCTTCGAAATGTTAGCTTAAAGTTCTTCGATTAACCTTGTTTTACAATTGTTAACAGTCGAGCAGATCGTTTATATTCCTCGTTGCGCGCGTTACATCGCAATCATGTACCGCAGAGCGCCGAGCGTTTCTCACTCCGAAAAAAGCCGTCGAGCCGACGTTTTAATTCCCGTGAAAAATTGTTATCATCCAGGCGAGGAATTGATAACGGCCGCTCCATAAAACCGAGATCCGTCTGCCGGCAGCCGTTAATTTACGGCCTCATTAATTCTTCACTGTGAGCTCGCATACACGTATACGTTCGCGTATACATCAGGGATAAACCCACGAGCCGTCGAGTGTCCGGCTTCTTTCGTACTCGGCCGAGCTCTTTTCGGCTTCTTTTGGCGCGGGATATTGCCGAGAGCGGCTAATCGTGAATAGGAGTAGAGCGACCTCGGTTAAAGAGAGCAGTTGCGCTCGTTCTTTTGACCGCAGGCGGTTTTTTTTTTTTTTGACTCTTAACGCTCCACATAATAACGAATGCGCGAGCTTTTCGAATGCGCAGAGTTTATTAATATTCAATCGATGTGCCGTGTTCTCATTCAATTACGCAAATTGAAGTTATTCAAACAGTCGATAAGTATCGGCCGAGATAATAAATTGCTCCACTCGGGTGAGCTGCGGCAATCGATGAGCGTGTGTATACGGGTATCCGACTGCGAGATGGTTCTTTATTTTCAATTTTAAAGGTGAATCGTCGATTCAGTGCGCGATGCTCTTTTTCGGAGAGGATAATTTATGCGGCCGTGATTGGAATCCGGGATTTTGCGATCAGAACGTAAAGCCAATCAGTTTGCATTATGGAGATGTTCGAGTGACTCTCTTATATTTCTTTTTTTTTTTTTTTTTTTCATCAAAAATGCAATACCATTGGTCATACGCGTGGAAAATATGTATTACATTATTAAACTCGTACCAAGAAACCATAACGTTTTGAATTTTCTTTTCAATTTTCAAATACGATTCAGTTTTGCGCCAGCGTATTTTCGTTTCATCCCCCGCGAACAATATTCAATCAACACGTTCGATCCCCGCCAAAAAGCTCGAAATCCAAATAAACGAAAGACAATACGCATTCATCCTTCGCTTCGCTGTGCAAACCCAATAACTCCGAAAACATCAGCTCTGCTCAAAGAGCACCGGCAGCAGCCAGTTTCCCATCGAGGCGTCGGAAGAGAAAGAGAGTCGAGCTATCTCACGGCAAAGTGGTCAGGTGCGAGAGCGCACGAGTAGAGAGAGAGAGAGAGAGAGAGCGAGGCATATCGACCACGCGGGCAGCGTCCAGCGCGCATGCTCTATCTCTCGGTGCGATGTTCAAACACACAACACTCTTTCTCCTCTTGCGCCTGCGGCGTTATTTTTACTATGTGTGCGGCCGAACTATGTACACGCCTGCGTTACATACTAGACAATCGCTTTTCAATGGCCTTTTCGAGGCGTATGGGTGTATAGCGCACTGGATTACTGTTGTCCTTCGGGGAGAGGCGGAATGGAATCGGTGCAGTTGTCGTCGAGGCGGGCGAAATGAAATATTGATCAATTGCGCGCCACTGCTGCTACTGCTGCTGCTGCACTCAAGTGTGCAGACTTGCGAAGTGAGAGAGATGTGTATACGGCCACGGTAAACAAGCGAATGTTAATTGCGAAATAACAGAGACAGAGTCGTTCCTTGGGACGAAGACTGACTATACGGAGAATGAGTTACGGGCTTTGTTATTGGAGATTCGGGCGGGAAGAGTAACGATGTCCATACTTACTGTTCTATATCAGCGGTATAACAAAGTTTTTGTTGAAACTCTTCAAGTATGATGTATAATTACGTAAGAGCTGCGATGCACGTTGGCAAATGTATATAAAACTTCAATACGGATTTTAAGGGGCACAGAGGGATTCGATACAGGAGGGCCGGGGCAGATAATAAAGTACACGAGCACAAAAGACGTATACTCTTATCTCGACATGTATTATCAAATAAGTTTCGACAACCAAGGTCCTTTATTGACAGATCACTTATAATAATGACATAATAATATTCAACGCAAACAACGGATGATGCTTACGCATTTTTTTTTTGTATGTGTGTATTTGTGTGTATAACAATATTATATTCGAATGATATATCTCGCAGCGATTCGCACTTCAAAAACTCAATTCGCATGAGCTACTACGTGAGGTGTACACACTCCCCTATAATAAGATCCGCGCAGAGTATATATACGGTATTTTATATATATGTATATACGAGAGAAACCGAAGAAAGGTGCGCATCCGACGTATGTAACCCGCGACCAACAGCAGATAAATTCTACAAACTCGTCAAACAGAACCTCGCGCATACAATGGACTCGTCTGTGCGTGTATGTGTGTGTGTGTGTACGTGTACGTGTGAGTTTATGTTAAATGTATAATATACGCATTGTAAAAAAGACCGTCCGAAAGTCTCGTGCGATCCTTACTGCGATGTAACGATGATAATTATAGTAATCATAATAGTACATATATATATATGCGAGTAATTTTCTCTTTCTCTCTCGCACACACACACACTCACTCTCTAACAATGTCGCGATCTGACTGCGTGTCACGTAATGATAATGGTGGCGATAATGACGATGGCAATACGGTGTCGACCTCGATTCTCCTCTCGTTCGCGCTCGTCTTTGCGCATTTAAAACGAGTCGCTATGCAGAATGCACACTTTCATTCCGACTCGATTCTCTATCCCTCTCTCGTTCTCTGTATATCTCGTCGCACTCTGTATGCATGCGTATGTACTTAATATAATACGCGCGTGGTAGGTATATAATACGTTAATTATAGCTAGTGCGTTTTCATATATGCCGTCCCGCTGCAGTCGTTAATCGTCCCGGTAGTCGTGGTCGTGGTCGTCGTCTGATCATCGATCTCCATTCATGCGCCTCGACTACACGCTCTACATACATATATATATATATATATATATATATATATATACGAATATTGTTCGATATTTACATACCTAAGCGCGACAGGCTTACGTGTTTGTGTGTGTGTGTGTGGGGGGACGTGTACGATGTATTAATTGTACGTGGCTCTTCCTCCTCCTTTTCGCGCGGGCTCCGCGGTCTTTTTAGACGTTTGCTCTTTTATTTGTTCCTGGATTTTTTTTTATAATAATTTTAATGTATAAGTGGTAACAATTTGTATAATCATAACTTCTCTTTCTTACTTCATCTTCGTCTTGCCTTAATAATATAATTTATATCATATAATAATGCTTAAAACGTCTCTTATATATCTCTCTAGCTTAAAATTTTAAATATTTGCTCACTCTTTGTTCATAGCCGTAACCGTTCAAAATACACTGAGTTACGAATATTTTCACAACCGTCGAGTTTGCGCAACCATTGAGTCTGAACGAAATTGTATATATAATATAATATCTAGGTGTATGTGTATATATGTTAGAATGTATGGAGAAAATACGATCGAATGTACTTCTAGGGAGAAATTCAGTCTTCTATCACGAGTACGAGAATTATTTATAATACTTTTTTTCCGAAGCGAGCGAGGGCACACAAAAATCGAATGGAACACACGCGGCTCTTTTGCGGTCGCATTAACAAATTGGTCGGACAAGCTCGTCGAACATCCGGCGAAACTCGTCGCGTCAATTTTTTCATTAGCGCGACCGAACGATAAAAATTTCCGAAGTTGATTAAAATTCATTAAATTAGTAGAATAACCGAGCTGCTCGTTAAATTTTCATGATTAGTTTTAAAACCGATTAACCTCGGAGTCAATTTCGGAAAAGCGTTACAAAATTCAAACGAGGCCAACGCGTCGCATCTGCATAACAGATTCTAATACAAAAAAAAAAAAATTGATGCTGTAGCGGTATCTCAACTGCGAACGCCCGTTCATATATGCATACGCACCGTGAAAATTTGCATCCTATAATATATTCACGGAAATGCCCGACAATTGTCGAAAGAAAGCTCGCCGAAAATTTGCACGTAGATAGAGCACACCGCACACCTCACACTATATATTATACGTAGACAATATATGTAAAATAAAAGCGAACCGCAGCAACTAATTCCCGGCAAAAATGTACGCGCGTAAACAACGTATACACAGCTCTGCCGAGCAAACAAACAGTCCACTAATGCCGATCGAACGCGCGGCGGTACGTTTATTGCTGTTGGCTTAGCACTAATTATACGATTCGCGCTTGGGAAGCAGAAGAGTCGAACGCGCTGCTGCTGCTGCTGCAGCTGCGGAGCGATTAGGACGCGTGTGTGTGTGTGTGTTCGTGTGCACGTATATCTATGCGATAGGTGCTCTCGCGATCGATTGATAGACAGATAGATCCTCATCAGCGCGCAGAGCCTGTGCGGACTTGGGCAGTTTCCACTTATCCGGAGGAAGAGCGACAGTATGTGTGCGTATATATCTATGCGTGTGTACGCGTTGGTATGCAGGGCGCGCAATTCGCGAACGGCAGATGTATTGCTATATAATCTTGTAAATCACAACCAATGGAGTATTAGTTGAATAATTAACTGGACGCGCGTTGGCGGCCCCGTTATATGCGATATAATTTTCGGGGGAAACAGAGAGCGGTGAAGTGTGCGGTCCTTTGTCGTTCGTTTTGCTTTCTTTTGTTTCTCGTTTTTTATTTGATTCTTTAATTTTGTTTTCTAATACACCGTCCGTCGTATGATATCGGCTCGCGGAAGAGCAAGTAGCTCATCAATCAGATTTTCCAATAAAGCCCAGTCCATCGGTCTTCGTATCCTCCCGCGCAAATCCGGCCTAATCAAACAATCGGACTAGAAAAACCAGCTGAAAAGCCGTCTAATTGCATTTGCAATTCATATCCTGGCACTCCTATCCGAATCTAAATCCTCCCCCTCTATACTTTCGAAAAGGAAAAAAAGTTGTGGAATATATACGGCAATTTGTTTAGTTAACCGAAAAATCGCCACCAACCGTATACATCTATCCAGCCCTCTTTTTACACCCGACAAAGGACGCAACGCGAGCTCCCCCTCTCTATCTCGTGGGGCCAGGCGTCACTCGCTCGCACACACATGTACAATAATAGAGATTCGTGTTATGCGTGTTTTGGTTTTTCACACTATGCTCATTCGTTTCATCTCTCGCTCGTATCTTCTTAAAAAATTCGAAATACAATAATAAAGTTGCTTCATATTTATACTTTGGAGATTCATACTCGCGCGCATCTCGGGCCGTTATCATTTTGATCTAGCGTTCTTTTGTTTCTCCGTCAGAATCGTTACTGTCTCTCATCACATGGGGGGGCCCGACGACGACGATGAGCCGCTCGCGCTCGTATATCTAATAGGTGTACGTATTTATTTATATGCGTTTATTTAAATACTATGTAGGTGTGCGCTCGCAGTTTGTGTATCTATAGCGTAGCTCGAGGCAGCTGTCCGATTGCGATTAATCGCGATGCATATATATTTCGTATATGGAGAGAAAGTACACGTCTCACTCGTCGGGGTAATTATACGCGCGTATATATTTATATAACGATGAAGCTGTGCGGCTGGGTTTTGCGTTTTCACGTATACATATATAAATTGTCATAGACTCTGCGAAATTCCATTAGCTTTGGCGCGCAACAACTGCACTCACGTGTGCGTACGCATGTATAATAAAATTTTTATGTACAATATATGTGCCGTCCGACTTTTCCCCGTTAGAGCGTCCCCTCTGTCGCGACTACTGTATCGTTAAGTTTTGTGTGTATAATATATCAACGTTTTTATTATTATATAAATGCTTCAGCGTTGGCGCGCGCGCATAAATATAGGAACAATACAAACAGGAATGTGTTATAAAATATGTTAATTCTCTTATTACTCGTCCCGCAGACCGGCTCTGGGATTATTTCAAATTTCCATCGGACATACATGTATATATGATCTCGGGGCTAAATCAAACCGCAACGTATTTGCACAATGTCGACGGCGCGTTTCAGCTTCGTACATAACGTTATATAGACTTTGGCATGTTAATACGTATAGCCTTCTATATTTTCCGTTTGTATAAAACGTATATGCCTTTTTATTATACTTTTGATTCTCTGCGCTGTTTTGATTCCATGTGTTTGCGTTCCGAAGCCTTGCTCTGTATAACCAAGCCCCTGTAGACTTTTAGACGGCCGTTCTCGTTAGTTCGATTTTCCCCATTAACTTTTAACTTATGCAAATGCCCGAGTGACATCGCGAGCGATTTCGTCCCGCCGAGGAATTAGCCGATGTTATTTCCGCGTTAATTTCTCCCGATACAGACCAAAGCCCCCCCGCGCGTGCAATGATAATATAACGCGAACGATCGCGCTCGGACAGTTTACCTCGAGCTCCGACGAACTCTGCGCATATCTCTTGTTCTTTCTCTGTTTAGATCGTAGTGTATAGCTTACTCGATTCGTAATATTTATTTATTTATCTATATACTCTCACTCTCACACCGTCACGCAATTTGTTTAATCTCGTCGTTATACGTAATTAAATTTATAATTCATTATAATTTTTGTTTGTTTGTTTGTTATTCTTTAATGCGATTATTTACTCGTCATTTTAAAAATTCTTCTGTATCGCCATCCGAAGCGCGGCTACGAATGCGTGTGTTCACAACCTTATCACAACCTTATTTAAAGGAGCGCCCCACCCGCGTCGTTTATTTATTTTTTGTTCTCTGTATTTTTCTTTTTCTGCCCCGCGCTCGATTTCGCGCAAGTGCGGAGAGAGCAAAGTTGCGTTCAGCGGCACGACACAGCGGATTTATACACGCGCGGACGATAAACCGCCAGGGAGTTTTATACAGACACATATACACGCGCGCATATACATGATACTCTCTCTTTCTCCGTTAGAGCTATAAGCTTAATCTCGGCTAAATCTCTAGCCTGGGACTAAAAATCTCGGGAGTTTCGGTGTACACGTATAGAGAGGGTCGTGCCGCTGTTTGTGGATATCTATACGGTCGGTTCTCAACCGTATATAAACGCTGCAGTCGGGCGCGTTAAATTACACCGCATTTACGGATGATGCGTAGTGTTCTGCCGTTTTATTTATTTATTTTTTTTTTTTATAATCAGCGATTATAGTATATGCTACTCACAACCGTTAAGTGACGTGTCTCGCGAGAGAGCGACGCGTTCCGTCCACTTATACATGTATGTATATAATATTATGTCCTCGTCGTCGTCGTCTCGCTGTATGTATATATATATATTTATTTATTTATTTATTTATAATATATAAGAATCATGTATAATATATATAATCCAATTCGGTGGCGCGCTATCCTTAATACGCGATTGGTCTCTTCTCGTCGTCCGCAAGTGTGTGTTGTTTCTTATTTCCGTCATGTATAGGTGTGTGCATATTATAGTTTGTTTATATTCGTCGTCGTCTCGCTGCGCGCGGGCAGCCGAAATGTGAAATCGAATTACACACACGTACTCCGTCCGTTGGAACGACGTTAAATATAACCTATATTCGCTAAAGTGTACGTCTCGCCGGCAGCGTCGTCTGCTGTGAATTAATTGGCCTTTCTACTCTCGGCGCAAAAATCATCGTCGCTCTTATCATTTCCCCTCGCGGAAGAAAAAAAAAAGAGCCGAACCGCTTCTGTTCCCGAAGAAGAAAAAAAAAAAAAAGCGACGCCACAGAGACAAATTAGCGCGCGTGCTCCAGATCCACCGGCCCGGCGTCCGGTGCGGCTTTTTTTCCCTCTTGCGAAGAAAATCCGTGGCTGCTCCTTCCCCTGATGCGATATCGTTCGTCGGGATCGAACGAGATCGTGTAATAATAGCGTCTCGTGCATTACATATATGTATATTATATAGAACGCAGGTTGGCGTCGGAGGAACCTAACCTCTTCAGCGAATGTGCAGGAGCCTGCGAAAGGCTCGCCGGTAGTCGAGGTTGAAGATCGTGTAGATGAGCGGATTGAGAGCGCTGTTGATGTAGCCGAGCCAAGTGATGAAGTAGACGAGCCGCTCGGAGGGACAGCAGCTCAGACAGAACGGCAGGATGACGTACATGAGGAAGAAGGGCAGCCAGCAGACGACGAATACGCCCATTATGACGCCTAGGGTGCGAGCGGCCCGGCGTTCCTTGGACAGGGAGATGCGCTGGCGCTCCTCGATGAACTGGTAGACGGTCGAGGTTGTCGCGGTGCCGGGGCCCCCCTGGCGAGCCTGCGGACCCGGATTCGTCGCGCCCGAGCCCCCGGAACTGCTGCCGGCGCCTGTGATCAGACGCACTGCGTGGAAGGATGCGGTGACGCGTCAGAGAGAAATTTTGCAGCGTTGCGGGGGTGGTTGATACAGCGAGTGAGTGGGTGGTGGAATGTTGATACTCTTCTTTTTTTTTTTTTTTTAATTTTCTAATTTTGAAATCTTATCGTTTCAGTTTGCGCATTTTCGCTTACGAGTAGTTTGCTGAGAGATCTCTCTAGTATCGCAGGGACTATTCAAAGAGGCTTTGGAGACTTGGTTGCAATCATAGCACGAGCGGCTTAAGAAAGCTGTTTTGTCATAGGTATACGCGGATCTTCGCGAGGGAAATGGAAAAGGGATTATGTACTCGTTTACACGTGTTAATCGAAACGTTCCTGTATGACAAGTCTTCAATGGCGCACCAGTTTTCGCAAGTTGGCTCTCGTAAATATGCGATTGCTCCTTTTATTTTCCGTGACATTTTTGTGGAATACGAAATGCAAATGAAACAGAGCAAAGTTTCAACGTAAACTAGCCCGCTCGCTCTCTCTCTCTCTCGGCGTATATTTTATGCGCGCGACACGAGGCCTTTGTTAAAAAATTGCTCCCCGTTTCGCGAAGCACACTTCTGCGACTTTTGTGTATTATCGCTAATTCTCCGCTGTTTCAGCAGAATGCGCGCATTATTTAAAATACTCGCATTTTTCACGGCGAACGGTCAGCCGCATTACGAAACATTATAGCAGAAGTATGCTTCAATTTTTTTTTTCCAGCTCCCAGGCATTTTACAAAACTAATATGCGTCGTTGCGCGGAAAAATATTTTACATTTCACGGAAAACGTTTAATTCGCGCTGGTGAAAAGTTAGCTGTAATTTCGCTCGATTGTTCGTAATGGAAGCGCATTTAACCGAATACTTCGTTATATCTGCACACGATTTGCGTTAACAGACGTGAAACAATGCAATTTTCAATTTTCAATTCAAAAGAGCAGCTCGCTGAAACGAGTTGATCCAAATATTGTTATCTTCGCGAATCGAATGTGAAAAATTCAACCAACTAATCGCGCTTGTTTTATTTTAGTTCCTCCAGCCGTGCAGTAGAAGTTTTCTCAGCAAACTACGCGAACCACTCACCACCACAGAGTCGCCCTCAAAAGCCGGCGACACAAAGCGAAGCCAGAAGAAAGAGCGAGGAGAAGTAGAGAAAGTCCATTGAACGACTTACCTGAGGCCTTGGGCGGCGTGGTACCAAGCTGCGCCTCTGTGGGCTCGTCGTCGACGAGCGAGGGTTTGGCCTGCGACCTCGGCGTCGACTTCTCGTTGTGATTCGTCTCCGAACTGACGCTCTCCTCGTTGTCGTCCGTGTCCTTCCTCAGGCCGGACGGCATGGGCCCCAGTCTGCTCTGTTTGGCTCTTTCCCGCAGTCGGCGCCTCGTCGCCAGGAATATCTCCAGGTACACCAGGCTCATGATGAGCAGCGGTACGAAGAACGAGCCCAGGGCCGAGTAGACGACGTAGCCCTTTCTCCTGGTGAGCTGGCAGGGCGTGCCGGGCTCCAGCTCCTCGGGCCAGTCGTTCCAGCCCGCCAAGGGGGGCGAGCTAATCGCCCCGGACAGCACCCAGACGCCGGCGATGGTGCCGAGGACCCGCTTGAGCGTTCGCTTCTGCGCGTAGTTGATCGGATCGGTGATGGCCCAGAACCTGTCGAGGGCGATCGCGCAGAGATTGAGTATGCTCGCGGTGCAGCATAGCACGTCGCAGGTCAGCCAGAGCTTGCAGAGATGGATGCCGAAGATCCACTTGCCGAGTATGAGGTAGGCGACGTTGAAGGGCATGACGAGGATGGCCACGGCGAGATCGGCCACGGCCAGCGAGACGATGAAGAAATTCTGGACGATGCGCAGCGGCCGATACGTGAAGACCGAGAGGATGACCAGGGCGTTGCCCAGAATCGTAGAGATGATGAGGAAGCTGAGGATCAGGGTCGCCAGAGCGGCTTCCCAGAAGGGAAGCGTCGAGCCAGTGTCGACTTCGCCGGCACTGCAGCCCGGCTTCAGCTCGGACTCGTAGTCTGGCAGCTGGACCGCAGCCGATGACGCCGAGGCCGCCGCTGCTGCTGCTGCTGCTGATGCTGACATCGTACCGCCCGCGGCCGAGCCGCTCATGCTCATCCCGTCCGACGCCGGTTCATCTGCAAACATAAAGCCAAGATTATCGGTTAGTGATTACTTTATCGTTGATTTTTTTCAGAAGCTATTTTCAGCGGTCTTGGCGCTGCTCGAGTAACAGTTATACATACAAACTTCGAGAAATACGATGTAATTCGACGCGACGCGAGCTCGGGGGAGTTTCGAAAGTTACGAATGCTAATGTAATTTATAAGTTCTGAGTGCTTCAAAAGAGCGACAGAAGTAAGGACAACGCAAATTGTACGACTTGTTAAGAATATTAGTACTCAACGGTGCCTTACGTTTCATAGAACGCCAAAGCGACTTTGGATTACATTTCTCACTTGGAGTTTTCGCTCGGAATATCTACCAATACAGGATTAGATAAAACATAAAATTTTATTCGCGCTAATTGATAACTCTCGCATATTTTCATTTCACACACTCGATGCAAATTCGATCAGCGTTCCAGTGATCAAATTTGCTACAAAGTTGTTTTTATTGACAAATCAATGCGAATCTCGCTAGTCACTACCGACGATAAGAGTCGATCTTTTCAACCGCCTGTATCCACGTTTAAAGCAAATATTAAACACGATACGAGATTGATCGAGCTTCGGGATGTTTTTTATTTGAAACGATTGATTACCGCGATCGCCATGTTGGGGAATACACGCCGGAAGTATTCAACAACTCTCCCGCTCCGAATTTAAAAAAAAGCTCCACTCGCTCGATAAAATTTTAAACCCCCATTCGGCTTTCATCCCGAGCACGCGGCTCATCGCACGCGACTAATAATTGAACGGTGCGTGGCGCTCGCAATTAAAATTGCGCAGTAAGGCCATCCCGTAATTCAGAGGAGCTTACCACGGCCGCGAAATATTAAGCGCGAGCTGGGCGTAAAAACTGAATAACGAAAGCCGGCGAATGGAAATTTCTCGAAGCCGCTCGGTCGGAAAGGAATCGCGCTCCTGCATTCGTATCTAATTTGAAAAGCTCTTCTTCCGAGCGGAGCTTTATACCCGTATACGTGTTTATATATATATTTATACAGTCTTGCAGTATGTATAGCGGTACTGGAGGGCTTAGCCGGAGAGAGAAAAGTCTTCGGGGAATCGGAAGAGCAGGAGTCTAGTCGGCTCTGAATAATCGAAGGTTGAGATCGAGAGCTTCTGCCTCCGCGGAAGTAGGTCTTGGGCACGACGTCGTCGACTAAGCGGATCGGCCGAGAGAGACGTAAAAGACGGATTCGACGATCGTCATCCGCGAAAAACTTATTAGCCGTCAAAGAGCGACGTCTCTTTTTGCGCGTTGGTGTATAGCTCCGAGTTCAAGTTCGCGGGATATTATTTCGCCATCAGCGTTATCGCGGTTATTGAAAGAAAGAGCTTGCAAAGCTGCTTGTCCCTTTAAGGTCTTTAGATCGGGTTGAGTCGTCGGACAAAAAAGGAACGGACATGGAAGTACAACAGAAGGCGGCTCTTGCAAAATGCAGTTCTAAAAAGCTCCTTTGTTCGACCATTCGAGCTTTTTGACAAAATATCCTCGACGGGGAATGTTCGCTAGCTGCACTCGTCGGAATCCGGATCGTCTCGATGTCGACATGGGCACAAGTGGAAAGAGCAATGCGATGGTCGGACATTTTTTACGCGATAAAAGCCATCGCTCTATACTACTTTCTGTATCGACCGCAGTGAAGGATATTTTTATATCACAAATCGCAACGTAATGATCTCTTTGATTGATTGTTTAGAACAGTCATCCCAGGCTCGAAACTTCAGAGCAAACAAAACTTCCCTAAACAGCGCTGCGTGCATCAGGAAGATGAGACGAGGCGAAATTAGCGCAGAATCATCCCTAATCCATCAGAATTATATTCACCCCCGCTCGCGCTCGTTTGTTTTATCACGGCGCGATCAGGCTCACTTGTTACTCCCCGGGATAATGCGCCTCTCTTCCCCCTCCTATCCTAAAGGCGAATTGATAAAGTCATCTCTACTACACGACTACATGGTATTTAATCAAGCTATCTTCGACGTTCCATAAATTCTACTCTTCCGGATAGACGAATAAAGGCAAAAAGTTCCGATTGAGATATCGTTTCTTTCACTCGGATCACCGACGCTTCTTAACGACCCGCTGCGGTTATTCTTCAATTTGCATGCTGAGGGAAAAATTAAAGCGCGGAAAAATTTCGTCGACGATCATGTTGCCGTAGCATCAAATACGCCCTTTAATGACGGATTTTACATATTAATTAAAAGCACACACGCGCGTACATACCGTCGATTTTTAATACGTCAACCTATGATGAATTTCACCCGGAGTTGATTGGATGCATAGCTGTAGATCGTCTGACGCGCGACTGACTGCGCGGCGAAACGCGATATTTGAAATTGTAAGCGATACGCCGATCGATCGTCGTAAGACTTTCCCGACGCGACAGTAGGAATATCGCGATAACGACTCGGGAAATAGAAATTAATTGAATGTGCCCTCGCTCCTGGATCCGGGGAAATAATGAAAGTTTATAATTCGATTCGCGGAGAACGCGCTCAAAAGCAATTAATAAGCGACGAGTGCGAGGGAGAAGAGAAAGAGTATATAGCGTTATCGCGTAATAATGTTTGCTTCGGTTTTCCAATTACTCCTTCGCCGTTGGGATTGCTCGACTCCTACGCATTTTTATAACGATAGTCGATCGTTACACACAGACGCATCCCTTCGGCCGAGCTTTGAGAATTGTTTTGATAGACCCAAGATTCGCCTTTCATAACTGGACTACTGCGACTGCGGAGAAAAAAAAGGAGTCGATCTGTACACGTCGAGTTTTATTAATTGGGGGATGTAGCCGAGCGGCGGGAAGTTTGAAATCCGTTCGAGTGGATCGGAGAGAAGTTCTCCGGAGAATCGCGCTTCGCTGCTTGTGTATAACGGACCTCTGATTGCTCGATCTTGGGATAGAGAGTATTATAATTATAAAAGCGTCGCTCGCAAGATAAAATCGTGTACGCGAGAGTTGGGACTTTGTTACGGAAATGCAGAGTTTCGTACAAAAGCTGCGCATCGCGATAATGCTTTTTATCCGAAAAAAAAGACACGCGATCGAAGAGGCGAGAAACATCCCCGAGTAATTTTTCTTCGCGGAAGCTGCAGTCAACCGCGCATCGCAGCTCGTTATCATTTGCCGCAGCTTGTCGGCGCACGGACGAGCGCGGAATCCCAAATAGGGCCACGTCCCATGTACGGCCGTTATAAATTCATTCGGCCCAGCTCGGCCGTCGGTTTGCCAGCAGCACGAATGAGAGTCCTTACACGTATATTCCATTAGACGTGTCTTATTTAAATCGCTAATCAAACTTTCGAAATTCCCGCGCGCTCGCGAACTTGCATATGTATTATACATTCGCGCCCATCTGAACTGGAGAACAATTTCCGTGGATGTAGCTTAACGCGCGCCAACGACGTTCTTCGCGAGGTGTCACCTTGAATTCCAGCCAGAGACAAAGAACTGCTCCGGGGTAAAGTCACGCTGGAGGGAGAGAGTTTTATACGAGAGGGAGTATACGTGCTCGACATGTCCGATCGTTTACACGCGCTACATTTATATATCAAAAACGTACTGTACCGTCGCGGCTCGTTTATTGTTCCTCGGAGTTATAAAAACCGTCGGGATGTAATTAGTGGAACCGGCCTGGACCCGCGCGTTTATTTAAACGAGTAAGGGGATTGTGTTCGAGTGGCAATTTCAAAGCGCCTCTTACGCTAAGTGTAATATCTTTTCAGCGGAGAGCCTGTGTGCATATGCGGGTGAGATATGGAAGTGGTATATTGTCGAGGCCTTAATCGTCGGCGATAACTCCGGAGATATCAGGCTCAGTTATCGTCTGAGTTTTGGGTTAACGATGTATAGCGAACCGCTGTAAAAAGCATCGAAATTACAAATCAACTCGAGGATGCGTCAATCAAAGTCCCTCCAGTATTCCAATATCGCGTGTTTTAAAAGACCAAAAACTCGTCCGTACGCCATGAATAGCATCGGTTTCGATTTACACTACATATATATATATATATATATATATATATATATATTTCTCTTTCAGCAGCAGCAGTTCGATCATTCGCGCTTCAAAAGGCCATTTTCGCGTCGAGAAAAATGACGGCTTTCACTACACACAGGAGCGTCAGCATCGAAAGGATGAAAAATCACTTCGCCCTCCTCTACAGCGCGGCGATGAAACGGCAGAATAGAACTCGCAGCCGAGATTTGAAATCTCAACGAGTTCCGCACAGATCGCAGTCCTAAAAACGTCCTCGGCAGAGTACGGAAGGTATGGTATACAGAGTGCGAGCGACTCTCCGCGCTGCATCGCGACTGCAAATTAAGCGAAGAAGTATAAGGCTAGCCACAAGTGTCGTGTGTAGCGTTGCCGGGGATAGCCCTTGGGGCTGCCGTTATTTATGCCGTTGACCGCGACGCTCTGGCACTGCTGCTGCGGCAGCGGCGACGAAATCGAGTGCACCGCTCGCAGAGACGCAGAGACAAAGGGGAATCCCCGGCCAGAGAGGGTCTAATCGAATCCCGCTCGCGCATAACTAGATGCCGCTCGCTCTTTGCTCTGTATACGCGTATTATATAAGACAAGAGCTCTGGATGTGTATACGACGCTGAGATGATATATACCCAGGGTGTTTGTGTGTGTGCGAGAGAGAGAGAGAGAGAGAGAGAGAGAGAGAGAGAGAGAGAGAGAGAGTCTGGCCGGCTTAACTCGAGAGGCTTTGATGCCCCATTAATGCGGTTAATTTCGAGGGTAAACCGAACGGTGCGCTCCACTTGGCTCTCTGTCTTTTACGTGACCGCGCGTCTGTGTACGCTGCAGTCTTTATGCTGTATGCGTGTGTGCACGTTGGCGATGAGCTAATGCGTTCCGACGCCCCTCCGAAGGAATCCGAGCGTACGAAGCTCGTTCGATCTATCACTCAATTAGCTCCTCGCTTAGCTGCTGCTGCTTCCAGTCGAGCAACGAGGCGGTTTTTGTTTTCTCTCGCGCGCGAGAAAGAGCGAGAGAGAGAGAGAGAGAGAGAGAGCTTTTCTGTTTCCGCCTTTACGCCGGTAATCAAATTTTTCGCTCCGCTGTGCACTTCTGTACACTCCTTTAATTCCGCTTATTTAGATGGATTCCAGAGAAAAGAGAGACAGAGAGATAGCGCGTGGGCTGAGTGCAGCAGGCCACTGTTGCAGAGTAGCGGGAAGGCTAATGAAATCGAGAATTGCAGCTGAAGGATTGATAGCCCGAGTGAATCGTTGCGCGCTGTGTACTGCAGGAATTATGGGGACCGAGTGGATGGAGTGACGCAATCGCCAGATTTTATTTTTGGTTTTGATTTAGAGTGTGTTTTTTTTTCTCATTCGTTCACTCGTTCGTTCGTTTCCATTGTAGATTTTACAGAGAAAAAAATATGAAATACAGAACGGTATAGAGAGGAAGAAACAGAGCGAAAAGCACTTTATATCCGCCGTAGCACACACGAGCCTTAAGTAGAACAAGTCTGGATATGCTCCTTCACCATATCAATACTTCTCGGCGAAGCAACTGTGTCACATTCCCTTCCACCTAATAGTCGAAGAATCCCACTGCAGCCGAAAAACCTCTCCTCCTCCTCCTCCGCAAACATGCAGCTGTCATGCCACGTTTCAGCTCGATATTTCGCAAGCTTTACCTTCCCTCCTACGGTATTGTGTCCGCGCGAGCCGCAAAAAAATTTTCAACCACGTCGTCACGCGTGCGCGAGTGTTGCGCTGCGCTCATTCCGAGAGAAAAAGCTCGACGAGCTTTCGTTTACCTCGGCGTCGCGCGATTAAAAGCACCTCTTTCGGTCGAGCTTCTTGTTAATTATACCGCAGAGCTTTTTTTCCATTCCGCGAGAGAGAAGTTTTCGACGCAGTCGACGACACAAAGGTTATCTTAATGTAAAATATCGCGCGCGCGCGCGCTTATTTAGAGCTCGATACAATGAACGACGCGTCGCGACTAATGGGCGAATATTCAAATTTCGCGCGCTTTTTTTGCGAGGTGTATAATGACGGGCTGCGCGCTCATAAATTTGCATGAGCCATTATATAAATCTGCGAATTCCAACGAGCTCGCGGAGCGTGGTTATAAAGAGCGCGCATAAAAAGACCAATCTGTGTAACGAATCCGATCGGCGCTTGCGAGGCTCAATATCATTAGTGCGCAATGTTCTCGCAATGTCAAATATCAACTACGGGTATTTGCTCGTTAGAGACCGGATTTTCGGGAAAATTCTGCGGGTTTCCGTTTACCACTCTGTTAAATATTCTAAATGCGGAGTGAAAGGGTATATCATTTTCTTCGAAACTATCGTCCTCGCGAGATTTATCTCTGAATAAGCGGCTATTTATATCGCAATCGTCCAGCGCCATAAATCTCAGACAGAACTTTGCGACAATGTGCACTCGAAATTCAACCGAGCATTATCCAGTACTTCGAGAGAGACACCTCGTCGCCTAAAAATCCGATACATCCATCCCAAGGTTACGAACTGCAAATCGGTGTGAATGGCGCTGATGCTCCATTTTTTTTCTTCTCGACGATCTCTATACACACACACACACACACAGAGACCTCTCGGCGAACCCGAGAACTGGAATCCATCTCTCCTGCAAAAGGCCATAGAGCCATTCAAAGCCGAGCCTCTTTGACTGAGAGGAAGAGCGAGGGCGGGAGACAGAGAGCGAGAGAAAGGCACTAAGTAATTCTATACAGCCGCTTCGTTGCCAGATAAAGAGTCCCATCGCTCAGCGCCTGGGAACGAGCTTTAAAGCGCTCTCCTGCTACTCTCTCTCTCTCTCTCCTGTATAGCCTCGAGCGAAATATCGAACTGCAGATTTGCCAGGCGCGTCAGCTTTTACTCGTCCCCCTTGCACGTCTAGCTGCAGTCGAGAGGGATCGCGGCATTGAAAATGAGATCGAGAGTCGTTCCGGCTATTTTATTCCAAGCCAATGCGTGCAGTCCCTCTCGTCTTCGATTAATCGCGACTGATCAAGATCGCGCGCACGACTGGATAAGAAGTTTTCGCTAAAAGCCCGCGAGGGAAATCGATTCGCCGGGACGTTAATCTCGCGCTGAGGAATGCGTGGCTCGTCCCAACTTTGCTTATAAAACTCCGCGTATAACGCGATTGCAAAACTTGCGCTGGTAGTGGCGCACGAAAAGCCAAAAGCTTTCTTCGATGGCGCGAATTGTCTCGCCCCAGCTGCCTCGTATATACGTCCATATACGCTCGATTTCACGAGCGACGACGTCGACTCTCTGTGTACACCGCGAGCTTTTGTCGGAGAGAAAGCTGAATTTTTGCAGATATCCGCGAGAGCTGCCAGTCTCCCGAGAGCTTTTCTCTTCTCGAGAGAAAGAGAGGGGAATTGCGCCACTGAGAGAGAGAGAGAGAGAGAGAGAGAACTGCCTTGTTATCGCTGCGACGCGCGTAATTTTTGGAGGAATTTCGACGTTGATTGTCGGAGCTTTTTAGCGTCCTCGTGTGCGAGGAGAGCTTTTTTGCGCTTTTGATGGCGCGCGCGCGATTGCGACAGATTGGTTGGGAAATAGAGCGACTCTCTCGTCCGCGCACTCGTTCCAGATTTTCGCTTTAATGAAAAGTTGCGACGGGAATATGCAAAACCGTCGGAATCATTTCGTATAACCTGATACTCGCTCTCTGTAATAGGGTATCATTACGAAAAAATAATCCATGGGTTTATAAGAACGGCTCGTGAAAGAAAATAGACCACTTGAGAAATTCAATTTCCTCCTTCCAAAATATCCCCCGTATTCTCCCAATACACACGCCACATCCCTCTCTGCAGAATATACTTTATCTTTATATAAATTCCCTACAATTTTCCAACGATAAAACCTCGGCATTACCATAACGATCCCCGCGCGAAGCAGCCACCCTCCGCAGTCTGTCGAGTCGAAAATCACACGTCGATGGCTTGAAAAATGCAGATCCAAAAAGTCAAGCTCCCGAAGGCAACAGATGCCGGCGCGTCTTCGTAAATTATTATATACGCGTGGCTGTACGTAGTACACAAGCGACCCCGATAAATCCTTCGAAAAATGATAATCACTCGCTTGATTTACGCCGGCTTTAATATTCATCGGATCGTCTCGGGAGAGAGAGAGAGAGAGAGAGAGAGAGAGAGAGAGAGAGAGAGAGAGAAAGCCCGGGGATTTATTATTCGTATTCCGCCGGAACGAAACAATTTCTCCGAATGAAAATTCGCTATACACGTACTGTAATAATGAACTTCGTTGAGCTGCTCTGCAACGGCGTCGTCAAAGCGCGAGCCGAGAGCGTGTATATAATGAAGAAGAATCTAAGACGTCGGCACTTGATGCGTAATTATCTATAAACAGCCCGTCGTCGTTAATTACACGTAGCGCGAGAGCTGCAAAGCCTCGAGACGAGAAATCCAAAGGCGTGGATAATAATGGTGCTATACGTGCATAATAATTAATGGCGGGAGTTTCAAAAGAGGCTCGCCGCGCGCGCTTCTCCGATGACACGGGCGTAAACTAAAATTTGACTTTCCCGCTCTATAGCTACGTAAACCGAAAGCAGCACTCTTTCTCACTGATGCGAGTATATCTCGCACGCGAAAGCGCGATAACCCTATTCACGGGAAACTAGAGGCGCTATTGAATTAAACTCTAAATTGTTTATCAGAAATCTCGAGAGGGTGTCTCTTAGTCTTTTTTTTTTTTTCAACGAGTTGACTAACGAACGGCGTCGAGGGTTTTTTATAAATACGTAAGGCGATGGTCGATACTTTTTTTTTCATTGAAGGAGTGTTTGCGGAGAAAAATGGATTGCGCGGCGCGGATTACAAAGGGTACTTTGTAAGAGAAAGAGAGTCTTTCGGTTGTGTTCGACAAGCTCAAAGAAGCCTCTCGATACACACCGATTCCAAGTACGTGCGAGCGATCTTAAGCGGGAATCTTCGCGGTATCGTCGGCCAAAATTATAAAACAAAAACGCCAGTCCAAGTTCTCCACTAGCCTGACTTTATAAAACTTTGCAGCAGCAGCAGCAGCAGCCCTCTCTCGCTCTCTCGTACACATTACGATTGAAAATCGATATTCTCAAAGTCTATTACGGGCAACGGCGAGGAGTAGAGTCCAAGTTCCGTAAACAGCCTCCTGATAGAGCAATTTAAAAGTTGAGGAAGAAAGAGCTCGGCCGCATTTGCATAATTGCTCGCGCTGCTCCCCATAATCGAGAGAGTTTGACAAGCCGTAAATAGTTCTCCTTTCTCTCTCTCTCTCTCTCTCTCTCTCTCTCTCTCTCTCTCTCTCTTTCTATACGTCGAAAAAGTTGCGCTCAAATTGATCAATCTCTCTTTCTCTCTCTCCAACGACGTGTCTCGGGGCGAAATTCATCGAATCGCTAAAGCTCGACCCACTTGAGGCGATTCACTGCTACGAGTACGCGAATGAACTCGGTGGCGAAACGTAAGGATAAACAAAGAAGCAGAGGCCAAACTGGAACGAAGAACGTGCGTCGAGTCGAAAGCTCGTTGTGAATGATTATTTCATGCCCGATGAATCTCTACAATTAACTATAAAAACACGAATGGCATCGCAAGAGCTCAAAGAATTAAACGTCAATTACCTCGTATACGGCTCATTACGACGATGCACGCGCGCAACGTAAAGCATGCCTAATTCCCTACTTTTCCGGAAGAAAAAGTTCAGCAAATCTCCCCGAGCACACGTGTGCGTGCGTGTGCGTGTATACGACGAAATAGGCAAACTCGGCTATGAAAGGGATGGCAAAGTTCAAGTGGCGCGTGTACAAGCGGAAATCATGAATGACGGGGATACACTGGCAATAAAACTTTCTAATTGATCCGAAACTAACTTCAACACTCGGCACGAGATAGTGCGTGTATGCGAGTGTCGTGGAAAATTGTATCAAGAACGAGATGAGCCAGTGCCCGTGAGTAATAGTTTGCGGTTACGGCGAGAGTAATCCGGGAGCTTTTTTGCCCGCGCGAGAGAAACGCGCAGTTTACTGGAAAATTCATTTTTCTAAGCGACGTACTTACACGCCGAGAAAAAAGCTCTCCCTCGAGCTAAAAAGCACACCAATTACGCGCGGGGGATGTAAAAATCGAGAATTTTCCCCGGGAAGCGCCTTACGTCGATCGTCGCTCGTCTCGATAAAAAACGAACGTCTTAACGACAGCAGCAGCGGCATGACTTGAAAAATTGAGCGCTCTCGCGTAATTCACGGAGCTTTTTCCTCTCGAACAAGGTGTTTCCGAATACTCGCGCGAGTTTACATAAGAAAGAAGCGCGAGCGCTGCTGAAAGGCCGGTAAAAAGCGCTCGTGAAAATTTGAATAATCCCTTTCATAGGCGGCGCCGAGGCGTGAAAATCATTTCGAAAGTACAAAACTCTCCCCGCGGATTAACCCTTTAGCGCAGCTGTATCGAGTGTGTGTGTGTGTGTGTGTGTGTACATTCGGCGGAGGATTTTTGAAGAGCCTCGGCGGGATACCTCGTCCCGCGAGGGCTGTTTGAGAAAACAAGAGACGCCGACGTTTGTTTGCTCGCGGAGGAGAAGTGAGCGAGAGGTCTGTGTTATTCGAAAGTAGCTTACGACGGAAGCTTCGCGAATAGTATAGGGGCAAAATCAGGACGACGGCTCGGGACAAGGGAAATATTTGACTTTACGCATAACCTACACCCGCCGCGCGATATGTATATAGGGGAATATTAACTTTCTTGCCGTGGCTGTTTGATTTTCGTATTTTAATACTTCTCCGACTCTTCGTAAACTTCCTTAACGGATATTCGGATATTTTTTACAAGCTCGACAGGAAGCTAGAGAGACGTCTCTCTCTCTCGTAATAAAGATCACTCGCGAAATAGCAAGCGCGCTGGAATAAATCGAGAAAAATCTCTCGCTCTCGAGCGTGCGGTGTCCCCTCGGAATTTCAAAATTCCCGCTGACCCAGAATCCTGTACCGCAGCAGCGCGCGGCGAAGAAAAAACACACAGAGCGGCGAATTGGGTCAGTTTGACAGATTCGGAGACTGAGCTGCTGCTGCGATGATCAAACGCGCCGCAGCTAGTAGGAGTCTCTCTCTCTCTTTCACCTCACTCTCCCATGTAGGCGATCGGTTATTTATAAAGCGATTCGCAATAATCAATAACCTATGCCTCGGCAGCGACGACGGCAGCTCGAAATTCACTTGGGAGAGAGAAAGAGAAAGCGACGCAGCCTCGCCTCTCTCGTTCACCCCTCTCTCTCTCTCTCTCTCTCTCTTTCTCTCTCAGCCGACTATTTTTTACTCTATTCACACACGCTCATATAGGCTTGTCGATGTCTGCGTGTACACACTCTCGATTGATCGGAAGGCGCGTCGTCGCACTAGGTCAGTCGGTCCCTCGCGGATCAACGATCGAGAGGATCTCCCGCGAATTCACGTGTCGCACTCGCACAGCACTGACTACGGATAATAAGTAAGCCGTTCGTCTCGCGCACCACGTTATCACCCCCGAGATCTTATCGAGTTTTATAGTAGATGGGGGCGGAGATGACGATGATGATGATGATGATGATGATGACTCGTACCTGGGCTCGGATGTGCTGCTGGGCTTCAGGGCGCGGCGGCGGCATGCTCCCGTCGTGGCGCCGTTCCTCGAGAGCACTGAGAGCTGCTCTGCCGACAGCGCCGCAGCCGGGCACCTCTGCCGACGAGCCGAAAGCTCTGCGCAGGCTCCGATATGATGCTGCTTCTGTTGCTGCTACGTATATTATGTATATAGGTAGGCGGGAAGCTGCGATAATCCTGATACGCGATTTTCCGATGGGGGACGAAGCGCGAGAGAGAGAGAGCACCTGTGGGCTGTACAATATTGTATATTTCAAGAGGCCTTCGTTCGTTTTTATTTTGTTTTCAGCTCATCATCGGTTATCCTAGCTGAAGAATTCCAGGCTCGCCGTGCGGAGGAAACTTATGAAAAATACCGGCTGTAACGCGCGTTGTGCATCGTATAACAGTTTTAATCCTTCGCTGCTGCGTCCGCGCGTATACACACACAGGATGTATTCTGCCGCGACAGCATAGGAGAGAGAGAGGGACGCGACTATTTCCAATAATCTTTTTTCCCTACCACGCCGGCATCCAATTTTCGTTCCGGCCGAGCAGCGAAAACATCGACGTCAGTCGCAGTGATTGGTCTCTCCACGTCTCTGCCTATACACACACTCACACTACTACACACTCACGCGCGTATATAGACGACTGCATTGTCGCGCGAAGATTAAATTTTCAGAGAGCGCCTCGCACGAGGGCGCAAAAATGAGGAGACTTGTTGCCGATTAAGATTGACCCTCGTTTAGTCAGCTCTCCCCCCTTTTTTAGGGGTACATCGAGTGGTGCTTTCCGTCCGACGAGAGCCTCGTCATCGTCTGCGCTATTAATTACTCCGGGGCAAAAAGCCCGAAACTGACAAGTAAACCGCTCGCTTATACGCGCAACGCGCATTTGTCTCGGTGATTTATAAGGGTTAAACTCGCTGACTTACTTATGCGAGCTCGAAAAAGCTTCAACGCGTGACTACATCACAGTGTGTCGGATAAATATTTGCGGTTCGAATATATATTCAATGTCGAGCGAAATCAAGTGTGTTTGCGCTCTGTGGTAATAATAATCGATTTTCCTCGCTCGCTCTCTATATACTCGCGCGACGCCGCCGAGCTTTGGGAATTAATTGACGTCTATTCGTGTGCGATGTGCGTTTGTTGAAACTTTTATCGACCGACGACGCTTCGATCGTTATTTTCGCTGATGCTTCACACAGAATTTTTCTCACTCCGAAATGAGACAAAGAAGATGCAGTAATACACTTTGGAACGAGAGCCGATAAGATAACCGATCAATAATAAACAAGCGCTGTCTGTAATAAATCATCGATCATGATCGGTACACGCACCCCGGAGCACTCGTCGACTTATCGCATTAGCCGGTAACGACGATACATCGCGAGATATTATCCCCGTGAAATCCCCAATTAAATAATAAAAAAGTACAGCTTGTCCGCTCAGGGAAAAGTCTCACGTATTCGTTTCCACGCAAATTCGAAAAAGAAAAGCTACTTATACGCCGACGGCCTCGATTGCCATTCAAAGCTCGTCTCTCTTTCACCTTTTTTTTCGTACACACTCGCACACCTATATCTATAAAAAAAAGTCGAGGATACTGGCGGGCGAGCGAGTGCATTTTATTAGCTCAGCTGCGTCAGGGCTTTTTTTTTTTTTTTTTTGCTCGGAGCTTTTTTTCCCAATCAGCGGATTAGATGCAGGAGAATGGCGTGGCCGAGAGTCTCGTCGGACACGAGATAGGGGGAAAAAGATTCGTTGGGGGGAGACCAAGTGACGAAGAATTTTTTTGCTCCGAAGAAGAAGAAGAAGAAGAAGAAGAAGAAGACAGGGAGAGAGATAAGAGGGTTTGGCTCGAGATCGAGTTAAGAGTTTTTGCGTGTTTATTTGTTATGAAATGTTTCGTAAGATACTGGAGTCTCGCTGACTGATGCTTTCGCGGCGGTAACTGTGATTTTTCAACTATTATTACGTCCAGCAGAATATTACGCCGAGAATTTTCAAAAGCTGGTTATTAATTTTCTAATTAAAATTCCCTCTCACACACGCACACGAGCACTTTCGAAAATTCATCCAGAAAGCAACTCATTTTCCTAATGCACACACGGCACTCTAATATAGCAGTTCACCTCGAAAGTCGCCTCTGTATAGGCACTATTCCTAATCCATTTGACAAATAAAAACTGCGTCGCATCCATTTCTACAATAACGCATAAACAGAGCCGTCTACGCTGGCGATCAACGACCGGCACTTATTTATTACACGTGAACTATCGAGCCGGCGCGCGTGATAATTAGTAAGCGCGTAAAAACGTCCGCGCGCAATCTATACAGCCTCGTTATCTCATACTCGAGGCGCGTGTTTGTGTGTGTGTGTGCGTGTGCGCGTGTGTTTATCTCCGGACCATCGAGCGCGCGAACAGAAGGAGAAAGAAAATCGCGCTGAATTAATAATTTCGGAAAACTCGACTATTATTGTAATAGCTTCCGGGAATAGCTCGCGCCGGTAAATATTGACCTCGTCGTTTTCACTCAAAACAGCCTTACTCATCGCGCGTGAGCCTTTGCCGAAGGTAGATATATTTTCGACGCACGCATGAACGGAGCACCTCTGCTGTAATTGCACCGCGTCCTGTACGCGCAGAGTTTGAGATTTATAACAGATGATTAATATCGTCACCGGTGCGAGTTCACAGAAAGAGGCGCACGTTATAACGCGCGTACACGCGCTGTTTACGAAAATCAATAACGAGCGATGACGTTACGTAAGCGTTACATTGTTGTCGAGTCGGAAATCTCGGAACGCAGTAGTACAACGAGTCGCGTGGAAGCATATAGCCGCGCACCGATTGTAAAAGCTTAGTACACGCATCAATGAAAGCTCCCACCTCCCGCGACGACGATGACAAGGTTCTATATACACGGATACTATGTCCGTCCCAAATAGAGATATGTCGCGAGCCGAGAGCGCGTGCCCGAACGATACCGATCTCGAGCACGCGTCTGCAATGTGTCTTTCAAGCAACCCCCTCCCACTTGAGCAGCGGAGAACAACCGATTGATAAGCTCGGCTCGGCTTCCTTCTCCATCCAGAGAGCGTAGTAGTAGACTGCCGAGCGGTTGCAGCGCGGTATAAGTCGTCGGCGAGAGACCGGAGACTCGAGATTCGCGTCGCGGAGACACGTTGTTGCTGCTGTTCGAGAGTAAATAAATAACGATCGCCATGTACACGTCCCTGCTACAGCTGAGGTCGGCCAGCTGCCTCGGCGCTCTCAGGAGGTACTCGTCCGGCAAGCATCTGCCTCTATCCCTTCACCCTGCTGCGGTAAGACTATCCTTAATTTATTATAACGATCGTGTGCGTATGTCACGAGGTCGTCATGTTGCCGATGCATGATGCTCGATAAGCTCGGACGTTCTTTCACCCGTCTATGACGTCAATGTAACAGACGCTTTCTCTCGCATAGTCGGTTTGATTAGTCGCGGGTGACTCGGACAGTTTTCCGGCTGCAGGTGTGCACGTTATAACGAAAAAGCCGAGTCGACGAGCCAGTTCGGGATATGAATGAGAGGTGCGAATATGTTTTTTGAATGAGCCTCGCATATTACGTGTGATGTGCGGGAGGTACTATCGTATATAGGCATGTCATTGATGCGACGCGACGCTTCTTGCGAAACTAAGCTCTGGATTTTTCAGCGAATGTATTAACGCGCCGTGTAATCTTCAGCGAGATTTTCTACGATACAGCTGGAATTAACCTGTTTCGATTGGTTCACCCACTCGAGAGGGAAAGACGCACAGTGCGACGGCTTTGTTTTTAAGTGCACTTTATCTAATCAGTTACGTAAACGATAGGGACGTATAATTGTGATGATTGACTTTACCGTTTCTTTCTTTCTTTTTTTTTTTTTTTTTATATTCTAGGTCGACATCATTTTAATGTTACAGCGTTTAAATATTCAACGCAAAAGCGCGGTGACTATCTAGTAAACACACTGATATAATACGCGCAAAAGTGCCGATTGAAGAGAGCCGCGTGAACTTGACTTTTTATAATTATATCTTGTTTATTTTTTCCCCGGCTGTTAATTGCTCCGATAGTTTTTCGCCGAAGCAAACAATCCAACTCCATTCGTATTACACTCGCGCAATTAGCATAGAACATAGCGTGTACACTCGGTCGCTCGATATACGTTCAGCGGAATCAATCCGCGCCGATAGCGATAAAGCCACGATTCGCAGACACCGAGCCTCCGCTCTTTATCTCCATCTCTAAAGTGTTGCAGCCGAGCGATAACGTCTCTCGTCGAGAAGCTCTCAGAAACACTAGCCGCACGTAATAACACCTCGAATAACCCGCCTAATTGTCCGGCAATCGATCGATGCGTTATCCAGTCAGCCGAGCGCGCAACGCCTACGATCGTGCATCTCCATATACATATCTATATACGTGATACGTTTATGCACACAGGGTAACCGAGTGGACCTGCGTCGGGAGCTGCAGACGGGCGAGCGTCCTCGACGAGCCACCTTCACGGAGCGCAACCAGCTGAAGTACGCCCGGAGGCTGGTGGTCAAGCTGGGCAGTGCCGTCATCACGAGGGAGGACGAGCACGGCCTGGCTCTCGGAAGACTCGCCAGCATAGTCGAGCAGGTAGCCGAGTGCCAGAACGAGGGCAGGGAATGCATCATGGTCACCAGCGGAGCCGTGGCTTTCGGAAAGCAGAAGCTCGCTCAGGAACTGCTCATGTCCCTGTCGATGAGGGAGACGCTCAGTCCCGCCGATCACACCAGAGAACACGCTGGTGAGTGGATTCGGGGAAAAATTTCCGGCGGGAAAGAGCCTGGATCGCGGATCGCTACGGATTTTTCTGGCGGTTATCGACCGCTTCGATCTTTCGCTGATTGGTACCGCTGCTACCATTTTCCGCGAAGCAAAAGCGTGAAAACACGGCGGGAAAAATTCATTCATCCACGATCGGCCATAAATATTTCGTTAAATTCGCGAATCCCGGCACGTATTGCGTCCGACGCTTTTTTTTCCCCCCAACGATCATACGAAGGAAATAACATATTCCCTTGGAAAATATTTCATCCGACTGCGGCACTTCCGACGAATAAAATCGTTAGTCCGGCCTGTATCGACTCGACTTCCGTTCATCGAGCGTGAAAAGCCTCGCGAGCTTTATTAAAATTGCATTCTCCCGCTGCCGAAATTCAATTAGCGTACTCGCTCTAATTAATGCCACACATCGGCGCATCGCTTATAGAATTCGCCGTCATGAATTGAAATGTGTTTGAGCTGTAGTTATCTGCACAAACACAGCCCACCTCCGGGTATTTCCGTATTAAATAATTGTTTTGAGAGTTCTGTACATATGGCGTCGAAGGCCGATAAAAAGCTCGAGAGCTTTGCCCGCGTAAACTGTTTGATCTGCCATCGAAAATAAAGCGTGTATAATAATATCGATCGAAGGGATTCGCCTAAAAATCCCGTCCAAACGAGCCACAGCTTAATCCCCTTATCAAGATGCTAAACTTGGCGACTCGGAGAATTCCGCTAGATGAGCCTCTCGTTTCGCGGAAACGGGACGAGTCTACACGACTGTGTAATTCAATTTGTTGTTTTTTTTTTCTATCGCGAACAATACGAGGAAGCGGAAAGGAATCTTTGGACAAAAGCGTCGAAAAACCCTCTCGGAATTCAAAAGAGCCGCAATAGCACTTATTCGAGGGTAGAGAGTACATTCCGACAGACGCGCACCTAGTCGACCTTCGACGGTTCCTCGACAATCGATATATCGCGCCGCGAACTCTTATCTCGTGTTCTCACTCGACTCTAGATTACGCGCTGGAATCTAGAGGTAAAAACGCTCGGCTCTCCATAAACGACCCAGTTTCTCCGATCTCTTTCTCTATTCTTTCCTTCTCTAGTGTTCCTCGACGCGCTTTGACGTCCTCTCGAAATCGCGCACATTGCAATCGGCGAGACGCGGGAAAAAAGCTCCGAAATCGGGATAAATATTTGACGATGCTCCATAATTGCGCGAGTTCCTTTGTGCGACGCTTCGAGTTCGAGGAAACGAGTAAAGAAGGAGGGAATTGCTTACATTTTTTCCCAAAGAGCGACGTTTGATCGCGTAATACGTATACAACGCGGGGGGAGAAATTTATGATACGCCAGCCGCTCCGGTGAATGATGATTGGACGGCTTTTTGAATTTTTCATTCTCCGAGCAGGAAAGATAAGGAGATACGTTATACACCTCGTGGAACACGTGTTTCGCTCTCTGCGAGCACAAGGAGTATTGTCGTGAACGTGTAAATGACGAACGTTGCGTCACTCGGTAAATCATGCACCGATATCAGAGGCGGTGCAGTCTAATTATTTCCAGCACTCAATCTCGTTTCCTCGTTCATTTGTCTTGGCTTTTCTCTCTCTCTCTCTCTCTCTCTCTCTCGCGCGCGCGCGCGCAATTCTCCGCGGAGAGGAGGCTATTCTTAGACGGGGATGCCGAGTGTTGCGAGGCACGCTCTTATCGGCCTGAGCACAGCTCGCTTGTACGCACCGCGTGTATACGCCTTTTGTTATTGTTGTTAAACGACCGAATTTTCGCAGCCACGATGCTGGAGCCGAGAGCAGCGGCAGCGGTGGGCCAGTCCGGCCTGATGTCCCTCTACGACGCTATGTTCGCCCAGTACGGCGTAAAGCTCGCCCAGGTCCTGGTGACCAAGCCGGACTTCCTCAACGAGGAAACCCGCAAGAATCTCTTCAGTACCTTGAGCGAACTTATCAGTCTGAACGTCGTGCCCATCATCAACACCAACGACGCGGTATCGCCACCGCCGCAGGCCGACGAGGAGATCGCCGGCAGCGGAGGTCGCCGTGGAATCGCTATCAAGGACAACGACTCCCTAGCGGCCATGCTGGCGGCCGAGGTTCAGGCTGACCTGTTGATCCTCATGAGCGACGTCGATGGAATTTACAACCTCCCGCCCTGGCAGGACGGTGCCAGGATGCTGCACACCTTCAGCTCGGACCAGAGGGGATCGATCAAGTTCGGAGAGAAGAGCAAGGTCGGCACCGGTGGCATGGACTCGAAGGTCAACGCTGCCCTCTGGGCGCTCGACAGGGGAGTCAGCGTGGTCATCTGTAACGGAATGCAGGAGAAGGCCATCAAGAGTATTATGGGGGGAAGGAAGATTGGAACGTTCTTCACCGAGACCACCAGCAGCTCGGCACCCGTCGAGGTTATCGCGGAGAATGGTGAGTTTTAATTATGGTATCGAAGTAATTTTTAATCGATCAATGCCACGAGCACTCTTCGAAAGCTGTTTTGAACAATTAACAGATTTCACAGCCGCGGGCTTTGTTCTAGAAACAGCGCGTTTCAGAAACAGCAGCTGGGAAACTTTAATTCCGCATTCATTTTCTCTGCGCCACACGTAGCCGTTTCTTCCTTAAAAAACTTTGAACTCGGAAACAGCTGCCAGCTCCTCTCTTAATTACACGTAAATTTCAATTACAAAGTTTAACGCGTTTTCAAAATGCGAATTCCAGCCCGCGTGGGTGGCCGAGTGCTTCAGTCTCTGCTTCCGGAGGAAAGGGCTAGCTGCATCAACACGCTTGCCGGACTTCTGGAGTCGCGTCAGAACGACATTCTCGACGCTAACGGTAAGGATCTCGACGACGCTCGCAAGACTGGTTTGGCCAAACCTTTGATGTCGAGGCTGTCGCTGACACCCGCCAAGCTCAAGTCGCTGAGGGACGGTCTGAGACAGATCGCGGACTCCTCGCTCACCAACGTTGGCAGGGTTATCAGGAGGACCAAGTTGGCCGATGGACTGGAGCTGAAGCAGATCACTGTGCCCATCGGAGTGCTGCTGGTTATCTTCGAGTCGAGACCCGACAGCTTGCCACAGGTGAAAATTTGCTTTGAGGATCACTTGAACGATTCAGTCGTCGAACGCGTTTGTTAAAAAATTACTCGAACAGGTCGCTGCTCTGGCGATGTCCTCCGCCAACGGTCTCCTCCTCAAGGGAGGCAAAGAAGCCATGCACAGCAACCGCTTCCTCATGGACCTCGTGAAGGAGTCCCTCAGCTCCGTCGGAGCAGCCAACGCCATATCCCTGGTGTCCACCCGGGAGGAGATCGGCGACCTTCTCTCGATGGAGAAGCACATAGACCTGATCATCCCGCGAGGCAGTTCGGAACTAGTCCGCAGCATCCAGACCCAGTCGAAGCACATCCCGGTACTCGGACACGCCGAGGGCATCTGTCACGTGTACGTCGACAAGGAAGCCGACCCGCAGAAAGCCCTGAGGATCATTCGCGACTCCAAGTGCGACTACCCGGCCGCCTGTAACGCCATGGAGACGCTCTTGATCCACGAGAGCCACATGACCGACAACTTCTTCACCGACGTCTGCGGTCTGCTGCAAAAGGAGGGGGTGAGTGTCGTCATCGTCAATTGCACACCGGGTCAAAGTTCGGCATTTGCAAAACAATTGCAGTTGTTGTGCTGCTGCAGTTTATTGATAAATTCGTCAATTGGTGTGTACGATAAGGCGGACTCGATGCAGACTTATCGGGCGTATAAACACGAAATGAGAGAAAAAAAAACGATAAGCCTCCCCCCCCCGGGCTATTGACGAATGACTACACGAACGTCGATGAAGTCATTAGATTGGGGGTCGTGATAACCGCATAGTAGCTCGTTTAATTTCGTTCGGGAGTTTTTTTGTAACGCTCTTATCTCGATCTTCTTAATCTCGAGCTTCAACGAGCTCCATTAACAGGGGACATTTCAAACTTTGGACTACGAGTTTAACGACCAATCGACGGGATTAAAAGTAAAATCTCTCTTTCTCCAGGTGAAAATCTACGCCGGACCGAAGCTCCGCAAACTGCTGACGTTCGGTCCGCCACCGGCCAACAGCATGAAGATCGAGTACGGAGCGCTGGAGTGCACGATCGAGGTGGTCTCGAGCCTCGAAGACGCGGTGAATCACATCCACAAGTACGGAAGCGGACACACCGATGTCATTGTCACGGAGGACCAGAGAAGCGCGAGTTACTTCCAGCGCGAGGTCGACAGCGCCTGCGTCTTCCACAATGCCAGTACCCGATTCGCTGACGGCTATAGATTCGGCCTCGGCGCCGAGGTGAGTCTATCTCTCTCTCTCTTTCTATTTTTCCTATATTTCCTCCCCTCCTATTTTCTTTATTTTCCATCTACGTGCCTGTCTGTCTGTGAGGCTCGTATTTTCCGAAGTGATAATAAGCTGCTGGGAGAAAGTTTCCGCGGGGCATACACAGCACGTCCGTAATCGATACGTGTTCGGTGACTATGACAACAAAAGATTTTCTCGACGTATATCTTCTCTTATTTCCGATTTTTTCCCCTCACGAAGCTTATACAGACTCGGAAAAGTACATTATGCTCGTACTGAAAAATAAATTGGAGAAAAAGTTTATGACAATGTTATACGTTCGAGGAGAATAAACTTTGATCGAACTACAAACTGCTCTCTATTATCGCCTACAACATTTAAATATTATAACTCGACTAGACGCGGCTCTGATAAACTCGGAATCGCACGCACGCGTGCTGTCTAATCACGGAATGTTATCTAATTGAATTCGCGATAAGTAAAGTATAATATATAGCATCAGCCTCGTTGTTCCTTTCCAAAAAGAAAACCGCGTTAATTAACTGGTTAATTAACGATTTTTCCTCTTCAACAGGTCGGCATCTCGACGGCGCGAATCCACGCGCGTGGACCGGTAGGAGTGGACGGCCTTCTGACGACCAAATGGGTGCTGAGCGGTGACGGTCATGCGGCCGCGGATTTCGCTGACGGCGGCTCGAGGACTTTTGTGCATCAGAGCTTGCCGCTCGACGACAAGGCGTGATACCGATTTTTACGCGCTTGTAGGAAACGTTCTCTTTTTTAATTAACGATCGCGCTATTTATTCGACACAGTTGCTCCGACGACGACGAGCTATCACTGGGACCAAGAATAATCCTCCGCGAGAGGTAGATGTACATTTTATTGCTTCCTGCGCGCAGTCCGAAATCTTACGGACTCGGATGATAATGTATTAAGAGCGGCGATGTGCGTTGAGATTCTTAACGATTTTACGTCGATGTTGTTACTGTTAAGGTGTGTATATACTCTCTCTCTCTCTCTCTGTCTTATAGTATTAATTAAATGAAATTCCTTTGTTTATAAATCCCTCGTGCGTTATTTCGTCTCGGCGAATCACTCCCAAGATCCCAATTCAGGAAACTGGCGGATTTTCTCTCAAGGATGCAGACGCGTACGCGTACACGCCGAACGTCGAGTGCGCGCGCGAGGGAATCGATATCGCAACGCTTGCGTGCAATCACGCGGGTCACGTAAACATGCTGCTGTATTATCGCTCGTCAGAAATTTTTCGCGTCGAATTTGACGGCCGAGGCACGGCTACATCGTCATGTTCAAGGTCTCGCATCCCCGCATACGAATAACTTTATCTCAGTGCAGTACACATATTTTCGTCAGTTACTCGCTCGTTACACAATATCTTCAATAAGCTGCAACGATGCATCGTTTATCCGAGAGACAGAGTATAAGAGAAGAGATAAAGTTTGCAGTGACGAAATAATAATCGCAATCTCGAGATTTCTGCAGAAGTCCAGCGGAAAAATCTCAGGAGTACTTTGGATCTGTTTGTCATCTCTCGGCGATACAACACAGCAGAAAAGGAAGAAGAGCGAAGGAGAGAGGAAAAAAAGTGAATCGCCGATGACCCAGATATAGCGTCTGGCGACTATCGGCGGAAATCAGTATTTCTCATTGTTAAAAGTGCGATAGATCCTTTGCGAGTTGATCAGCGAATCGTCAATTAATCTGCGGACGAGCTGAAAACTGGGTCAGGTTTGCGCGAGTGCCAATATATCTGCGTGTGCCGGAAAGAATTCCAGAGAGGATCAACTCGTTCGAGCGGACGTCTCTGTTTTTTTCGGCAATTTTATCCGACGCGGACCTCGATTATTACGACTGCACGTGTGTGTTTGCGAGGTGCACTCGGTCGATTTGCTGCCGCGCTGCGGTTGCGGGGGAGCAGTGAGAGAGGGCTTCGAAGGAAGCGAGGATTTATTTCCCAACTTTTTATCCGTTTGCTTTACTTTCACGCGCGCCGCGCACCGATAAATCGTTTTGCGATTTTTTCTTCCGCCGAGATTGCCGTTTTCAGATTTATGCCCCGGCCTTGTTTCAAAGTCGCTCTTGTCTCGACTATTCGATTACCTGGCTTTTGACGCGGCCGCGACATTTATCAAACGAGATTTTATCTAGTTTAATTGATTGCCCGATACCATTGCGCGCGCGCGCGAGCGAGCGAGAGGGAGAGAGAAAGAGTAGAAGGTTTTGTTTTATTTTTCTGTGCGCGCCGATAAACTTTCGTAAAAGCTTAGGCTTTAGCGACGATTCATTCGTTCGATCGCACAGTGAATCACATAGTCAAGCATGATTGAAGGACTCGCATTGTACATTTTTTCTTTTGTATTATACGAACGTTATTAAAAAATTCAAGCGTCGTTTGAATTTTGTAAAAGACTGACTTAGGCAGTACAGAAAAAATGCTGAAAACGATTCCGCTTATCAGCTTAAAAGCTCATCCCGAGCAAGCCCGCACCGACAAGCATAGAGCGCGGGATCAATCTCAAAATCGCTTTTTATTCCGCGTCCTCCCTCCAGATCTCGTATATACGTTTCCTCGCTCTTCTATACACAATACCCACTCGCACACACACACGCACACACACGAGTCCACCAAGTTTCGCGGAAGAAATGCTCTGATAAATCGTGAATGCGCAAATAGCGTGCAGTAGAAAAAGTAGAAAAAGAGAGAGAGAGAGAGAGAGAGCGAAACTACGACCCCGTAAGTCGCTACTTTTTCACAACTCGCGCAGAAGCTCATTAATAATTGCCGACTAAACTTTCTCCTCTCGACTCTTGGGCGCGTTGTTCGAGTTGACTTAGCGAACGTCCGCGGAATTTTTCGCCGGAGCGACTTGGCCTTTCCGCCGGCTTTTATTAAAGCCGGAGAGGATTGTGTAGACGCCGCTTTTTATTCCTTTTTCTCTCATTCCTCCCCTCGACGAGACTTCTCATGCGCTTTTAAATATTTGCTCGAGTAAATACTTGCGAAACTCGTCTACTACGGACGTTTTCGAAATCGTTTTCGCGAGATTATCTCGAAATCGCAGCTGTTTACCGATTTTTCGGCTTCGCGAACGCAGATTCGCGCAAACACTCGAGAGCTGAGCGATTCTCTGGTAATGCCGCATCATACGTATTGAGCTTATCAAGTGCGCGAACGTCCGCGGATACAATGTAATCGCGGCAGATGCGATCAATCGTCAAAAATACCGGGAGACCAAAACATTCGGCGCGAGCACGCCGTCGCTCGCTTCCTCGTTATATAAAACAACAGATTACGATGTCGTCGTCGGCGGGTCGAGAGTATCGGCTCGGAATATTTTGACGGCGAGCAAGGTCGGGCTTTATCGAAATTTCAACTCTCTCTCTCTCTCTCTTGCATGACGCTCTGCATAGTTCTGCGAGAGTATTTGTTCCCGGAGAAAGAGCGCGGAAACTTTGGTAGCCGGTGAAAATTTCGTGTAGATAACTCCGTGGGCTTCTTAATCTTCGGCGGAACCTTCCACTTGTCGTCTATTATCGGTATCGGACCGCTCTGGCTTTGATATCGGCTCCTTCGTGCGCGGATTCCTTCGTATACATCCAAGCGAGATATAATACAAAATATTCATGTATACGCGCTATAGAGAGTAATTAAGAATCGGCGATCGGATTTGCTTTTTGGAGCGAGTTCGGAGGATTGACGTCAGTCGGCTGATAATAGTGTACACGGCTCACTGGGAGCAGTGACGATAAGCGCGCGCGAAGAGCCGCCGAACGGAAACAAAGATGCAAGGTGCATCGATCTTCGTTAAACAGTAGGTCGCTGCACCAGCTGACCTCGGCTTAATCGCTCGTGCGATTCTCGATAAATGGGTTTTTTTCGCTCTCTCTCTCTCTCTCTCGAAACTAATGCGTATTTGTTGTGGGAATTGCGCAGCTATATACATATAATCGAAAAGTTCCTTCCAGAAATATTAACAAGATTAAAGCATCGCTAGATTTTACTTGATTTTATTCTAGAAAACGTATGTACAAATTTTTCATTCTTCATATGATTCACTTAGCACGTAACAAAAATACGACCTTCTTTACACGTCCTTTAGGCTAACTACGAGTCCGGCGCCCACAGTTTAAACGTTCGGTCATAGGAACTCGTGGCAATGAACTTATTATCCGAGGACACGTCAACGGACATGACTTTGCCATCGTGACCGGGTAAAGTCTTGAGCGGCTGCCACGCGTTGCTAGACCATATCTTGGCAGTGCCGTCGTACGACGCTGTCACCAGGTACTGGCCCTCCTCCTTCTGATATCTGACGTCGGCAATAAGATTCATGTGAGCAGGAATCGTGTAGATGCACGATCGCTTTCTCAAGTCCCAAATTCTACAAGAATTATCTTCCGAACCCGTTGCTATGTGATATCCGTTCGGAGAGAAATCGATGCCGAATATCGATTTGAGGTGGCCTTCCATAAACATGACACACCTACCGGTACGGAGGTCCCATACACGGCCGAAGGAGTCCTGACCACCGGTTGCCACGACTGACCCATCAACCTGAAAACTAAACAAAACCAAATAATTAGCTAAAGTACATAGGGATTATACAAGCCAGTGAAAATTTGCATTAGCTTACCTGATGCAATGAACAGGTCTGGTGTGACCCTCCTGATGCAAGACTTCTACTTGCTGCTCCAAATCCCACAAACGCCACGAGGAATCGTAACAACAGGTACCCAAGAATCTACCAGATGGATGGAAAGCCAGTCTCGAAACCCTCTCAGTGTGACCTTCAACTTCGGCCAATGTATTCTCCCCTTTGCCACCACCCCATAACTTCACTGATCCTGTAAGTTAATTGAAGCATCATTATTTGATGAAGATTTATATGACTTCAGTGTAGCTTTAGTACTACTTATAAAGTGTATTTACCGTCACTCGCACAGCTAGCTAATATGCAAGTATTTGAAACCCTCTCTTCAAAAATATCTTCTGTGATCGTTGCCTTAGGGTGAAAAACTATGCACCCAACATTACACGAATGGCCCTTCAGTGTTCTTAGTAATTTGCAGTCTGGTACCGACCAGAGATAACACAAACCAGACCACGAGGCTGTGGCAAGTATTTTAGAATTAGGGCTAAATTGACAATAAGATAAAGGTCTGTTATCTCCAACTTGTGAATGATGTATTGTCAGTGCTTGCACTTTTTTCAATAACTCCTGCCTTTTGGCAGTTCTGGTAGCACCAGGTGTTTCCAATTCTTTTCTGGCTGCTTCCAGCCTTCGCTTTGCTCGTTTAAGTGAATATGCTGAAAAATAATATATTCGTGTTAATAAGATATGTTTGAGTTTGCACAACCAAAATTTATAAATTTATTGGTACCTGTATTCCACAAGCGAGCTATCCTGAGTGAGTCCGGCCCTTCGTGATACCAGGTAGTCTCTGGATCTTTTTCTGGCTGTGCAGATTTGTCATCCTCTTCTTTCTTTTTTATAGCATCCTCACCTAAACTAGCTAACAATTCTTTCAATCGGTTTCTTCTGTCTGCTGGTCCTTCACCAAACAAACAAATTGGTTCTCCCAAATGTCTCAAATTCTTTTTGACTTCAGAGTCATCAGTGGAGACATTGATTTTCCTTGCTTTATTCCTCCGTTCAAATTCTTCAAGTAGGGCCTGCCTATCTTTGCTCATGTCATCCTCCAACTCCATGTACTCATTGGAAGTATGTACGTTTCCAATGAGAGCACTCGGCATACTACTGTCATCATTATTAGAATCATTATTGATGCCAGAGTTGATCCTATTTCTTTCAGACTCTTCCAAAGAGCCATAGTGTACGGTTCTTGGCCTCCTTGTGTACTGCACTTCCTCGTCATCCGACATTTTATTTGCTGGAATAAATTGATATACAAAATTTTAAGATTTGGATTTGAGGTTATGTTTTTGTCATCCAAGGTGTAACCAAAGATTATTACAAATAGAAGTCTATATATATATATATATATATATATATATATATATAAATCATATATGTTTTAGATATGACAGCTACGCAGAAACGTGATAATGAAATTAATAATTAAAAATTACAAGTTTATGATATAAAACCTATAAAACCAAGCGTAAACTCGTATGTTTACGTACGAAAAATTGCAGGTTACTGAATTAAATTGTGCAATCTATGTATATAACTTGTTGATAAACATATGTTGAATACTTAAATCTCTATTACTCACCTACAATATAAGAAAAACTTAATACTGAAGGTTAAAAATTTGGATAATGCACGCACATTAGCCGGACGACACAACCAACAACTTGCACCCGCTGCCGCACGTCCTCAGCGGTCAGCCAACGCCGACATTCGGTTTCTGATGACTCCTGACACGTATTAGTCTCGGTCAGACAGACGCTATATTTGACGTCATCGACAAATATGGCGGATACGGCGGGTCATTTAAATTACTGTAACTACGTTTTTATTAAATGTATTTCAAAGCAATGAATTTGCTCGAAAAAAAATGTATTAATGATCCGATAACAGTATAAAAGAATCGAGACAACAAGTTTTAGCACTATATAAGCAGGACTCTATATAATAGCCTCTTCCGATGGTAATACTTATTCTTTCTATTTATAGTCGTAGTTGGATATTTGTCCGCAGGATGTCAGGATGCTTAGAATATGCGCGGGAGATTTAAACCAGGAACAAATAACTAATTCTTTGTTTGTAAACTAAGCCTTACTGTATATCTTCGCGATGACTCAGGCGACTATTGCTCTTTACAAATAAGAGACGAACAGCCGATGCCCAAATGCAGAACGATGGCAATCTCAGAACCTTCCCTTTCGGGACCTGGACCGAGGGGGGTCCATGGTCATCGCAGGTATAAGGATTTACGGAACGTCGTTACTTTATTACTCCTCAAGGACAAAAAAAAAACACGATTTTACCGACGTACGAAATTTTGTTACTTTGCAATATTCTATAACAGATTTTTAAAACAAAATATAGACACAATTTTTCATTCGCTATTCGCTTTTATTTGACAATTCATTCGTTAATCATTACAAGTGTATTTACATAAAAAATGAGCAAATAGTCGTAGTGTTACATGTAAAGTTTTTAGTTTAACATCTTATTCGTAGTCGATTCCGGTGACTCTCTTAATCCACGTGGTGTAAGCAGAAACTCTAGTGAACACAGAAGGTCTACTACTGGGACAACCAGCGTCCCCGTAACTCACGATGCCGACCTGCAGCGGCTCGTCGTCCTCTTCCAATACGACCAGAGGACCGCCGCTGTCACCCTGGCATACGTCCTGACCAGTCGACGAGTCAGTGCAGACGTGGGTATAATCGACGTTCCAAGTTCTGCGGCACATACCGTTGGATATGATCGGCACCCGTCCGTACTTTAGCTTCGAAATTGCTCGTCCGTCTTGTTCATCCTTACCCCAGCCATAAATGTGGCCCATCTGGCTCGCGAAAGACTGACGTTGGTATGATTTTCCAGCAAGGCGGATCGGCTGCACAGTGTCTGAAACGAACAAAGAATTTTAGTACAACCGTGAAACTTAACAAAGTTCGAGATGTATGAATTATTAAAAAAAAAAAAAAAAAAAAATTGTTTACCGCTAAACGGAATATTTTTCGGCATGTACAGAAGCCCTATGTCGTGCTGGCCCTCTCCGTAGCCTGGATGCAAGGCGCCCTGCGTAGAAATCATTGAAACGCCGTCTCCGGTAATGTAGTCGTAACTGTACAAGGCGAATTGAATATTTAGTATAACAAAACTCTATTTGCGACGTAAATTACCAATTGTTATGAGACGATTACTCACCCAAAACCGGATTTGTCAACGACGCCGAAAACTACGAAGAACTTCTGAGGCTTGTTTGCGATGCAGTGGCCGGCGGTAAGGACCCAACGAGATGAAAGAATCGATCCGCCGCAGACGAAGTACTGCCCTTTTCCTGCCAATCTGTGAATGATTACCATAAAAGGAAACTGACCCAGCGCGGCGTTACTTCCGCCATATATCTTATCCGAATGATTCTCTGCAAATCACAAGTAAAAAAAAAACACGCGAAAATTAGTCACAATTTTTTTTTCACAAATCACTTTTCAATCATAATCACGCAAACGTACCATCACCCTTATCAACATATTGGTGATTCTTATCATTGCCGTGATAAGAGGCGTAAAAACTTCCATCATCGCTGACATGGGTGAAATTGAAGTAGGACGCTTTGGGCTTTGGCAAAGCCTCCGCAATATTCAAAGACGCCGAGAGACTGAGAAGCAGCAGCGGGAGAATCTTCATGTACATGTTGCACTCGAGGGCCTTGAGCGAACTGACGGGCAGCCAAGAAGCTATGCAACGCTGTAAGTCCGCAGTCCTTAGGCCGTCCCCTCTGACCTGGCCGGGGGCAGCTCAGTACCTGCGAACCTACCAATGGGATATTAGTTTTCCGGAGGTTCGAAGGATTACAGAGAAACGTGCGCTTTACCTGCGAGCTGTACTATACACGTGTTTACAATGCCAGACTCGAGTGCGAAGCGAGGTATAAACGCTTACGAGAGAAAATGGAAATTACATCGATGCATAAGTGCGGCTTCCATTTCTCGGACACAGAGCTAATGTTACAACTCTCGTAGAGAGCTCGGGTGTTTAACGCTTTTGCTTTTTTTTTTAACTTTGCAAAGCCGACAGACAGTCAGTGATTGGTGCTGTGCATTAAGATATCAATGCTTTCACCGGCACGTGCTAAATGCGTCTATCATCCCGACCGCGAGAGAAAGTAAAGAAAGAAGATCACGAGCGCGCAGTATAGCAAGTAGTTCCGATGTTTTTTCCACAGAGCGAATCTCTGATTGACGCATTTAAATACGAGATTATTGGTATTGCCAGAGAGGCGCAAATCATCCGTGAAATTACGCAAACGGGGAAACGGAGCTGCCGTCTTGCGGAATAATGGGATTACAATAGCTGGATAGTAATAAATGTTCTGCAATGAATGTAAAGTTATTAAGCGATAATAAATTTATTAACCGACAATAAATCTCATTGACAGTAAACAAATTTGATGTATCGTACAAATAATCGAATAAACAATTGTTTTCTCTCGGTGTGCTTCCTTTCGTCTCGAGTACGGCTAAACATTCACACGAGTTGCTTTTTTTTCCTTGTCGCTAGATCAATTTTTATTAAAGATTATTAATATTTAAAAACGCTTCTGTATACATCTATTAAATGTTTCAACAATATTGGCGCCTTGGGCAGAACCCGCTGCTAACTATAACCTTCGTCCGTCCTCTCTCGATAGTAGATCATACTTATTAAAGGCCATCGCGATCGTGAATTTAAAATAGTTTGCAAATATCGACGAGTGATTTTTTTCTTAAAGAAACTCAACGATGCATTTTTTTTCGAAGCGCCATTGTTAAAGTTGTACAAAATTTTCAAAAATCACGAGTAATGTCTATTTACAAAAAAATTCTCGTTCAAAATTATCGATACCCGCAAAACAAAGTACGATCATCAAATACTGAAATGATACTGATTTAAACATTCTACGAGACAGCCTTCAATAACGATTAGTATGTCTTCTAGGTGTAGGGCTCTTATTCTCATTCATACGTTCGCCTTATGAATATTCTCGGTTTTCAATATCAGCTCGTTAAGATTTATTAGTCGTCCCTTGTCATACAGAAAAAAGCAAATAATTCTTTAACCACGCGCAAGCAGGTCAAAGGTACAGTGATCGTTGACTAGATTGAAACAAAATTTTGCAGAGTATAAAAGTGTTAAGTTCATTAACTATTAACAGATTTTTTTTCTTTAAAAATAACACCGATAAGTTTAATCACTGTAAATCTTAACGTCGTTCATTTATTCTAAGATTATTTTAAAATAAACGTAAGTGTTTCACAATCACCAAGTCGTATATCACTTTCATACTGGTATGTTCTCTACAGGTCGATCTCTCAAACCTTTCATACGCCGCACTTAATTTTACTAAATACTTCTTATTTTACTTTTCTCGTATTTTTCGCAAATTATCTAACTAACTACGTTGAGTAGTCCATAGTCGATAGAGATTGTACGACAGATATTTTCTATTATAAACAGTTCTTGAGTCGGGAAGTTGCTCTCCTTTTGATCTCCTTCGTCTTGTGGCATTGAAGGATCAAATCCATATACGAGGATTCAAATACGAATGAGAATCTTTGTGGTAAAGTTTTCTCAAATTAACGACGAACAAATATATTATACTGTTCGCGCTTTAAAAGTATTTTTTAGTTATATTTTCTGATCACATCAAGTATGTGAGATTGAAGTTGTTAAAACGTTTACTAAACGGATTCTCACAAATGTGATAAAAGGAGTAAATTAGATAATAATGCGAAAAACTTTAGAATGAAATTCGTTGATTTACTGTACAAGATGAAAATCGAACACATTTTTCTCATGTAAAATTCTGATATCATCTACACAATTATTTTGTACAATTCATATATTAAGTTGAACATAATATCATAGGCATTATATTATAATTCATATCATATAAAAATTAAAGCACTTTAAGCATAGAGAGCCTTTACCCCTACAAACAGAAGGATATACGTCAACGTACGTTAAAATTATACCATAATGCAATATCATGAACGTAACTTCTTTCGAAATCATGTAAACAAGATTTTTATTTACAATTCAATAACTGTAACATATCAATATCATTTTACTTTCTAATTCAAAACTTAACACAGCAGCGTGATGCTCGTTGAGATAATTTATTATTTCGTTCTCACATTCTCGATTGGACTTAACACACCAGTGAGGAATAATTGACACATTAAAATTTTTGAGAAAGTCTTTTCTGCCTTTCAATAAGTACGTCGTAATCCACCAGTGGGATTTGGCATAGGCCCAAACAGAGTTTACATAGCGTGCATTTGTGTTTTTTTTTTTCAATAAATACAATTCTTGTCCTCGTAGTCGCATTAAATCCTGTGTATACGCAAACGTCGTCCATTATCATACATATTAATTATAAAAGCGTCCATTTTAATTTTTTTCCTCTCTACACCGACGCGCGCTGCTTTACTCGAGCAGACGTTCGCCGATCGAAGTTACTTACTCGATATTTGTTTTCGAATTATAATACAAAACTCTTCTAAACTTACAGAGACATTGTTCCTGGTTCTTATGCACTTGTCGCGATACAGAAAACGAAGAGGGATAGTCACTCTTAAACCTATCGTTCATCACTCCAAAGAATATGCTCCGGTGTGGATGCGCAAATACTGAGGAAAGCTCGAGGAGAGAATATACAGCTTAATGGAATATCTATAAGACAGATAATTAAGTGTCTAACGAAGCGTGCAGTGCCAGTTTCAGACAGCAAAATGTTCGTACAAAATCTCGATGTATCTTTGAAATAAATATATGTGATATATACATTGAAACAATTCGCAATAAAGACAGATAAATCCAGTGCTATCCAAAGTACAGTATTATTATAGGGAAGCGGGAGAGAAAAAGAGCGAGGTTTGTGCAGAATGATGGCATAGAGGATAGTGTCGAGTTCGCAGAACCAGGTATCGGGGTGGTCTCCCTTTAAGTGAGTTTACCGTACATAAGGCTTACATGCTACAGGGCGAATCGCGAATACGAAGCACTGCGTGCAGCTGCGGCCGCGATGAGGGCCCGTTAGAGGTACTCGACGATGTCGCACTTTATCGATATATTTGGACAGCTGGCGACGCTCGCGCCGTAGCGGCTGCTGGTGCTCTTGTGGCGCTCGGTCAAGAGCTTCTGAAAGATCGGCAGTATCGCAACGTCGAGCAGCTCGCCGTCCGACACGGCGCTGTACATCTTACTGCTCGCAGAGCCAGAGCCGTTGTTGTTGTTGGCGGCGCTCCGAGGATTCGCACTGGCGAACTTGTTGTTGTGTATCGTCGCGACGTCCGGCGTGCTTTGGACGTACTCGAGGCGGCTAGCTTGTTGGCGCAGCTTCGACTCGACCGCGACGTGCCGACATTCGCGTGAGCGACGCCGGTGAGGACACTCGGACACTGGGTGGCTATGGCGCACTGGACCGGATTTGCCGCCCGACGTGTACTTGTCCCGCGAGCGCTCTGACACCGAGCGCTGAATTATGCCTGACATCGTTTCCTCGTATTTTTCTGCAATAATGACAGTGTTTCAAACATTAGTTAACGTGCAAATGTGAATTATGCCATCAAATTTAATTTCGAAATTTATAATTTTATTGCGAATATTATTCGGAATGATGCATAAAACAAGAACGAGAAATAACGTGAAATCAGTATTAACAAACCAAATTAAAATTCGTTGCAACGTATAAACTTTGAATTAATTAACGAATTCCATTATTCAGATTTTAACAAGCTTATCTCAAAGCGCGTAATGTATTTGCATCGAAAGATAACAAAAGCATTTCCTACCGTACACTAACATTTGCGTTTTGTACCCAGTTTCACGCGTTATAAATATGCGCATATATGCAACATGCATATTTTTGAAAAATATATTCAACAGACTCATACCAGTATCGGAGTAGCTGGCATTAACGACGTTAGGCACGCTGGGCGAGCTTGCATTATGTGAATCGAGATGGTGTCCTCTGTGTCTCTTGACGTCGGCGGAGCCATTGAGCATCGCGTGACTGTGTCCTCGTCCACCGTGCTTCTCGCACCTGTAGCCGGTGCCTCCGCTGAACGCGCGTTTATGGCCGCATTCGCTGATCACGTAAGCCTTGTCGAAAGAGCCGAGCGACTCCTCGGCCCGGGCCACGTTCTCCGTCGATATGTAGCTGATGGAGTTGGCAGGAACGCTCGGCCGACGCTTCTCGAACAGCTCGTGGTGCGAGTGCGCCAGATTGCCGCTTTTCACCGAAGAGCGACGTTTCAGCGAGGATTGGTGCGGTACTGCCACGCTGCCGCTACCTGGAATAGCGAGAAAATTTTTGACGTTAAAAAGATTTTCTTTTAAAAGAATAAAAACCATTATGTCGGGCCACCTGCCGAGTTTTCGCGAGTGCAATTTCAAGAATCTCTTTGTAATGGAAAATTTATAACGACGCCGCTATAGGGCGAGAAATTCATTAAGGATGTTTTGCTTTGTGTATACTGATAGGCATTTCAATAAGTTTTGCAATTTCGCGGAAGGAAAAGCGTTTTTAATAAAATTCAAGAAGTCGAAGTCAAAGTACAATATGAATGCTTGCACAGAAAGATATATAGCTGCATAAAATCGATCGAAGTTATCTCGAGAGGAATATTCATAAAGTTAATCCAATTAAAATCTGATTGTTCAGCATTAATGAGAAATCTTCCGGTCTTCAATATGATGGATTTAGAAGGAAATTTTACATTTAAAATCAATATTAATTTAATTACTTTACTCCGTTACTTGGCAATTCACTCGAGGCGCTTTTTCAGGAAATTCAATTCCCACTAAGGCTTGTTCATTATAATAAATTCAACTGGATTGCTCGAATAAATGAATTATATCTTATTACGCGCGTAAAACGTCAAACTACGTCACTAATTCCAATAAAGCTCTATTTAAGTACATTGAATTAGTTTGCACAGTTGAAATCTTGACGAATAAAAGTCCGTACCCGTGTGCCTGTGCTTCGGCACGAACTGCACCGGTGGCGGCACTATGGCAGCTTGCTCGAGGTAGCTCTGTTCGTGTAGCTCGCCGAAGGAGACGTTCTTGGGCGGTGGCGGTGTAGGCAGCCTCGAGCGCGCCTTCGACTCCCTCGGAGTTTCGCTCTCTTCGTTCGAGTGCGACTCCTCGACGTATTCTCCGCTAGTCGGCCTCGCGTAGGTCAACTTTGTCGTCGGGGTATCGACGCTGCTACTCTTCTCGCTGTCGACGGCGATACGGGCTCGACGTCTCAGGTTACTGCCGCTGTCGCTCGAGTGCTTCAGAGCCGAGGGCAGAGCTGCGCCAGTATCGCGAGGCGTCGTTGTCGGGCGCTCGCTCTCTGTCGTTACTATCGTTTTCGAGAAGGACGTCTTCTTCCTGCAGTCGATGAGGGACTATGTTAGGGCTGAAGCTTGTGCGGTTTTGTCGAGATTTTGCGATATGTATTTTTTATAGACGTTAAACGAACAGAAAAGCTCGAGTATGCAAAGTGTAAGAATGATTGTACGGTGCGTTAACTTTAACGAAGTATTTTCAACTACTCAGCGGAAAGCCGCGTTTGCGGTGGGTTATAGTCGCAGCGAAACCATACGTTTCAGTCGACTGAGCGCCGAAACTTAATCGCGGTCTAAAAGTCTAATGGAGGACCGGACTCCCTACTCTCACAGTCTTCTCTCGTCGATGCTTAAACTTTATACGGATTCATATACGCACTTGGCAACCTGTTGCTCTAACGAGCTCACGTTGACGTAATCCCCCTCGAGTTGAGAGACGTTCGTCGTCGAGTTTAGACTGCACATGGACATGGAGATGTCAGTCGTTTCCGTGGTGACCGAGGGACCTGCAACAGAATCGTGCGTCACCATCAACTGGTCCCAGCGCGCTATTCATTTTCGGAGACAGATAAAGTGGATTTCAGAGTTGACTAAAACGCTTGCCAAGACAAATAGCGGTGTGCCTTTGCAGTTTGACCCCCACCTACAAGCGCGACTTGGCTTTTCCCTCCTCTACCCTTTACTTTTCTACGCGGCTATAAGTTTAATGAAAATTTCGTGCAACGGCGGTTTGTAGAGCTTTTACTATTTTCTACTTTGATTGTTTACTGTGTAGAGATGATTAGTGGTTTCGATCTACAAAATTAAATCTTGAATGAATTTCAAATGAAAACTAGTGAAAAAGTATAGGTGTTATAAAATTACTTCAACAACGTGCGAAATATGCTTGGCAATAACTACAAGTATATGGAAAATTCAATATAGTTTTGTGAAGAGAATGTCAAATTCTACGTACTTCGATGAACGGCAACTACTATATACGTGAATGTATATGAAAATCATTGGCAGTAAAGTAACTCATGCATGCGACTCGAATGGCATTCCAGGACGATTCTCTCAACGTAGGAAAGTTAACTTGCGATGCTTTGTGAACTGACCTTTGAAATTTTGAGTGCTATGCCGCTGGACAGTGGGCTCTAACATACAGATCGTGAATAAGGAATTTGCTCTCAATCTCTCGTGACAATATTATTTACATATTTACAACAAAAAAAGTAAGTGGTGTCTCTACAGCCGAGCGAAGAGCCCTCGCGAGCTCTTCCCTTGACTGTACCATCAGGGAGCTATATATAATAAATAAGTTAAAAGTAGCCGGCGAGCCATGAAGAATTCAACGAGCGTACCTTCTCGCTTAATGGTCGTCTCGTGTCTGGGGACAGTCAGTCGGTCCATGGCGGCCTGCGTGTCCGCCACGCCGTCGTCGCCCAGCCGCCTTAAATACATCTGCAATCAAATGGACCTCGTTATAACGAGCCACAGCCGCGCTTGAATGATACATGATAACGAGAGGAAGAATGAGTATAGACACGAACCTGAAGCTCGGACTCCTTCTCGTGGAGCTGCTTCCTAAATTTTTGATTGGCAGTCGTCACGTCTTTCAAACGCTCCTCCAGCTCGCTAACAGTCGAATCTCTCCTCGCCTTCGACATCGGCCTGAGGGTGGGTCTAAATCTCTTGTCTATCTGGCCCTGAGGATTTCTTCTCAACTCTATGAGCTATGTAGAGTAAAAAGCGAAACTTTTCTTATTCGTTATTTTTTCCTGCGTCCGCAGTCCGGGATCGCCGGGCTCTCGTCGCGTGTGTGCATAATGCACGAGCGAAAAAAATTTAAAATCGATGGCGAACGTTCGTTTTTTCCCGCTTTCTCGGCTTTTTTGAAAGATAGCGATCGCGCTGCCGCGTCAAAAAAGCACAACGAGCCCATACACGTAACACACATATATCGACAGACACAAGTTATGCGCAATCGTTATTTACGAGGCGTCGACGTGCGGTGCTTACCTTCGGCACAAAAACGAGGCACAGCGTGGCGGTGCTGCAAAATATTATGAAAACCGACAGCATTATGAACATGGCGTCCTGCTTGTCGGCCAGTACGAAACTGATGGCCGCCCCCGTGACGCACATTATCACGACGTTGTAGACGCTCATGCCGACGTACTTGCTGTCGTTCAGCGCCGGGATGCTGACGTGTCGCGTCTCCCACGCTAGGAAAGCACCAAAGATCTGCGAAGACGGATCGAGACGGTTAGTCGGATATACGTGTCGGATAACGTTTATCGCGCCCGATACTCACCATTAAAAGACCTTTATAAGCGTATATACTTCCTAAATATACCGTCATCCTATTGCTCTGGCAATACTCGTTCTCCGGCATGATTATTATGTCCTCGCTGGAGGGATGAGGCTGCGATATAGAGACAGAGATGATAATGCATAAAGCAGAAAAAAAAACTCGAGCTTGATTTTACGCTCAGCTCGCGTTTTATATACGTACGTAGGGCTCCATTTGCTTGGTCTCCCTATAAAACGGATCGGCGACCTGCCAAGTCGTCATTATTGCGAGATCGATAAACAGCAGGACCCCGACAACCATGAAAAGTTGATAGTCCTTTATGACCTGCGGACAGAGAGAGGGAAATATATTTTTCGTGCAGCTGCGGTTCTTTCATGTAAAATGCATGCGCGGCGCCAGAATGAAAGCGACGTTACGTAAAAGAAGTAGTATAGAAGAAGCATTATATAGGGTGGGATTCGTACTTTCTTGTTGAGCTTGACGTCGGTGAAGATGGAGTGGACGCGCCAGGTCTTGGAGAACATGGAGCCGAAGGCCAGTGAAAAGCCGGCCATCAGTAGCCACGCCCTTGCCGTGCAGATGTACGGGAAAGCGGTGACGCTCGAGAGCTGGGAGTCCAGGCCCAGGAAGATGACGCTGCTGTACGTCAGCATGCAGCCGATTATTATGAGGTTGTTCAGGTGCGGCGATGACATCTTTATGTACCTATTTTTTGGAAAAAAATCAGTCCAATTCGTATCCCCCAACTCATCTCGAGCCCATCTCACGCAACAGCGACAATAACGACCAATATGTTCAAGTACCTCTGATTCCTATACTTGATGTTGATGGCAAGGAAAACAGCGGCCATAACGATGCCAATGGCCGCGGTGGCGGCGAGCACCGAGTAGATCGTGATGTTGACCGTCGAGTGCTCGATTATGTGCAGCGTCCGGTCCTTGGGTGGTGACTTGCCTCGCCAGACCAGTGGCTGTCCCCGAGTCAGGTCCAGCGTGTTCGTGATGGCGTCGTACTCGCCCACCTTCACTTCGCTGCCGCCTGTTTTTTTTTTCCAAAGAGAAGCCCCACGACTTTATTACTCGCTCGGCGACTTTATACGGACCGTGACGCCCGTATAACCTTTTATTTTTCACGCTGGGTGATTCCGCGAGATTTAGTACGCGCGAACGGCAGGGTTTCGTACATCGCGATACGGAGCAGTTTTGGCTGTTATTTTTGAAATAATTTTTGAGCGCCGGCTTTACGCGCAGCGTGAATTTTCAATTTTTGAACGGGCGTCGTTGTACGCTTGGAAATTGAAAAAAATCGAGCTGGTAGCTTTTGTTTTGAATTCAATTGAAATGTGAATTCATATTTTTTTGAACAGCAGATCATTCGACCGTGTAAAGTGTATTTCATTAATTTGTTTGGAAAATGGAATTATTTGTTGTCCGGAGGCTACGCATGTAGATAACAAAGAACGAGTAAATGAAAAGAACGTTGAAAGTCACAGCGGAGCGTAACCAATATTTTCAACAAAACGGAAAACGAACGAAGCCCGCAGTTTTCCGGGAAACGCACAGTGATCAGCGAAACTCCAAAGTTTCCCATCTATAACAGTCATCGGCGCTGTCTGAGAGCGCGGTAATTTCATAAAACCAAAACCCAAAACAAAATCCGTATTTCCTGTGGAAACTCGACTCCCTGTAAACTCGCCAGCAACTAAAAAAACTTGCGCGTCGTGCGGCGACTTTCGAGCGATTTTCCGTCGACTACCCGAGTCTCATTTATACATCGAAGCTGAAGGGTCCCATCGGGCCGATGCAACTCGATTTTCCGCGGTCAGCCGCAAAGTTTTCGCGACGCTTGCATCGACAGCCTGACGCGCTTTGAAAGAGAGGGAGAGAGAGAGATAGAGAGAGAGAAGCGATATCTCGTGGAAGCTTTCGCGTTGCCGGATCAAAGGCGAGGACTCGCTTCTGCTCCTTTTTTTCGAGGATACTCGAGACGAGAAGGGCGGCTTGGCTTATCGATGGGTCGGCTATTTTATTAAAGGACTCGAGGTGTCTTAATCCGAGGATGCTCTCGTCGAGTTTTCCGATGCAAACGCCGAGATTCCTTTTGACGAGCATTTACCTAACTCGAATTTTCTCGAGGTGCGTTTTTTAATCTTCTTCGAGTCATATACAGAGAGCGAGTATTCGTTTAACTGCGCCGTATACTTTTTCGAGAGTTATTCATAAGGGGAATAAGAAGCAAAGGGATAAAGATCAGAGTCGGCTTATTATATGCGGAAGGAATACACCGGTATAAAATAACATTAGCAATGAAACGAGAGCAGTATGAAAATTTTTATTCGCAAAAAACAGGGGTCGCGAGCGCCCTCAGATATATGTATATGCGAAGGAATATCTTTGAAATAAAACGATATTACATCTCGACGCTATGTATCGCCGACTTTTTACAGCCTCGCTAGATTCATTGCGCGCCGCGATATTGCCTTGTTTAAAGTGTCTCTTCCTTTTGCAAGAGAGAGAGAGAGAGAGAGAGAGAGAGAGAGAGAGAGAGAGAGAGAG
>QLSS01000006.1:1464066-1479739 GCA_024372645.1 Trichomalopsis sarcophagae
GAGAGAGAGAGAGAGAGAGAGAGAGAGAGAGAGAGAGAGAGAGAGAGCTTCGTACGTCAATTTGCTTGGCTTTCGTGTTTACGCACGATTCTGCTGCTGTTTGAACGTTTTTATTCGTTTTTTACGCGTGCGATCTAACGCGATCTTACGAGTATGTTGAAAATTACAAGTAGATTTATTTGTTGGAATCGACTGTTTTATTTAAGCGAAATGTATTTTCTTTCATTTACAATTTATCAACAAGAATTGTTGGCATTGCAGCTCAATGGGAGCTGTTGTACTGCGACACAGCCGACACTTTGAGGAAAATTGCACTGGTGAGATGTAGGATTGAAGTGCAAGCCTAAAGCGCATTCTTGTAGAACCTTCTCACCTTTGCGGCATTCGTAATACTTTCCGAAAACGCACTCGTGAGGCAGTACGATCGGTTCTTTAGGATCAACTGCTGGACAAGACGTAGGATAACCTGTAATGAAAATTCGCGATCAGTATTATGTTCACTCAATTTAAACAGTCACGAGTCTTTATCATCATCACCTGGTGCGATATCATCCGTCGCCGGAGTCGTTGGTTCGGTCGTAGAAATTAATTTACATCCTGCCCGGTATGGATAATCGCAAACTTGTTTTCTGGGATTGAAATGCAAACCTTCTGGGCAACTCCTTAAAATCGGCCCTCCCGCACACATGTAAAATTTATTACAATCACTTTCGTGCGCGATATGGTCATTCCTATACTCTAACTTTGAACACTCGGTGGGTACTGGCAAAATTTCTCCGTTTTTGTCTATGTGTATGGAGTACGGTTTCACTTGAAGATTTGCACCCCTCGATGCACCGATGGCCAATGTCACCAGAAGAAATGTGAAAGCTGGAATATGAAAGTTTGTTGATTGAAATTATTAATAATATCGGATTATATTCTTTAAGGATAAACTTCTTTTACTTACTTTTCATCGTGGATGCTGTTTGAATATATGCAGTCAAAAAACTGTAACCGTTCAGTAACTCAAAGAAACAGAAACTGTTCCACGTCGACAAAGAGCCGTCTTTTATAATCAACGCAAAAATCATTTTTTAATGACGGTGCATCAAATTTCAAGAAACAATTATGCAACGTCCGACAGAATTTTCCAGAACATCTGTCGAATCGTTCGAAATTCGTCAATAATCGCACAAAATATAACGTCTAAAAGATCGAACAATGGTCACTGGCACCTGAGCAAACATTACGCGGCATCTGTTTAGCAAACCTAACTGAATCTCGAAACTATTTTCGGTTAATCTTCGACGTGAACAAAATCCTTAATCATCTGTAAACAAGAGCACGGCTTGTTTCGGGGAAGAACGTCGCTGAACTGTTTTCTTATTTGCACGTCTTGCGGCACGTGGCTCACAATACAACGGTAGATGTTCTTAGTGCTCTGTCACTTAATTAAAAATCGTTCAAGCTCGCTTACGAAAGAACCGTACTTTCGAAAATACAGAGTCGGACATTTCGATGAAAACATTTCCGAATGCAGCCACTTTTCGCATACACAGAGGATTAAGCTCGGCAGCAAAGGTTTTTTTCATATTCACAAAGTCGACGAGTGTACAGCAATTTCCGCGTATGATCCGTTCGTTAGAGCGGCTTACGGATATTTTTCGACAAAGTTTGCCATTATCGTTCTCTCTTTTTTCGCGGCGCAAAGCCATTGACGGAAATAAAACAAAAAACAGCAGCAGCAGCAGCACGAAAGCGAGAGAGCTTTATTATACAGAGTCGTCGCGCGTGAATCGAAACAAGCGAGAGAGTTGGTCGCGCAGTTTTACAAGAGGCTTATACACACGCTACTGAGTTTTTTTTTTCACCAAAGCGCACCATATGCATCGCGGCGATGTAAAACAGGCGAGTTCGTTTGTGAGACGTCAAATTGATTGACTTTGGCGTTGACATAATCGAGGATCGATGATTGAGATTGACAATTTGATTAACGAAGCAATTTATCAGCGATGCTGCGACGGAACTGATCGATGCGCTTGTATAGTTGTCTTCTGCTATTCTGTTATTCTTTATGCTGCCCCATAGCGCCGCCGCGAAATATGAATCCATCGATCGACGGCTTTTCGACTTCAATTTATCATTTGCTTTCTCTTTCGACGCCAGTGCTGCTTCGAGAGATAGTGCTTACAGGTCAGAGCTGCGCGATAAGCGCGTGAATGATGGTATCGGCGTGTCTCGCCCGAAACAATATCGAGAGAAGCCGCGTTATACCTATATAACGCAGACTGCAATTTAACGACGCGCAGCTCAGGGACTCGCTGAAAACACGCGAACGAAAAATCAATCGGCCTCCCGAGCGAATCGCGCAATCGTCATTCATCGATTTCCCGCCGTATAAGGGACATCCAATACCGCGCTCTAACGCACCAAGTTCAATTATTCCTCTCGACTCACCGACACACACACACACACACACACACACACACACACGCAAGCGAAAGAAGACGACGTTCAAAGAGCGACATCGCTCGCGAGGGCTGATCTTCCGCGGCTTTGAGGATGTACGTACAGGCAGAGCTGCGAGCGTTTAACAATTCCGATGAATTTTGCGTTTGAATTCGGATGATGGGACAAGTTTCCGCGGGAAGAGAACACGAGGACTTACAAGAGCGATTATGGCGGCAGGTGTCGTGCCGGGGAAATCAATTATCAAAGAAAGGACGGATTTTAATTATCTCGCGGCTTTTTTCCTGTTTAAAAGCGACTACTACGACGTAGACGACGACGACTGGGTCAGAAAGTTATAATTGCTTTTGATAATATCTCCGCGAACGAAGAGCTGAGGGGGGGGGGCGATTGTTGAAAAAGTTTCGCGGGAGGGCTCCAATTAAAGGCTATATAGTTTCTGCAAACGCGAGGCGTTTCTCCACGTCTTCCCCCACGCGAGCTCGACTGAATTTAGAGGGTAGATGCGCTACGCTCTGCATTTGACTTCTGCCGAGATTACCTCTAGTCGTTTTGAGGAGGAGTCGATATTCCTCTCTTTCTCTATTTTCCGACGACACACCGCGATGCGGGGTAGGGAGAAAAATTCGAGAAATAGAGGATGATATAGATGGCCTGACGCTGTCCCGTATTGGATTCCTCTGGTTTATTGGATTTTCCCCGCGCGGACCCCGGCCATAAAGCGTTTTAATAAAATGAAAAATTTCCCTCACCCGTGTAACACACATAACGTATGCGCCGACGATCGCCGATAGAAACTTAGCCGCGCGCGGCGTATTACAACTAAAAGGATAATCGTGGCGGCATTAGCTTACACCGGGGCTTACCACTCGAAAGTTTGCGCCGCTCGCTGATGCTCTTTTCGTTCGCGAATCGCCCGCCCGGATTAAAGCTAATCTCGCTGTACAATGCTGTTATATTGGAATACTTGGACGCGCTCTCTGTGTTGCGCTACTACGAAATTAAATTAGCGATTCCATTAGCGAGAGATATAAAGTATAAAAAAGGCCCGTAAGCCGATAAGTGAAAATGATTGTCCGCAATCAGAACTCGGAAATTGGCAATCATCGAGAGAGAATCGACATAATTTATTCCACTGTATACCACCCCTGAGAGAGCGAGTGGGTGCAAGAACTTACATGGTAAGCAACTCGAAAGATATATAACGCCAGGGCGAGCAGAGAGTCTCGGGCGGCGCGAAATAATGCATCGCGTGTAGGTACCTACACACACACATGAGCCGTCGAAGATGTAATCGCGTTTAATTAAAGCGCCGTGGCCCAGAAACGCTCTATATATTAATTCGGAGCGAACGCGAGAGACTATATACTATAGCAGCGCCGACTCGGCGTTTAAGAACGTCGCGCTTTTTTTGAACTTTCGGCGTAAACAACGGCGGCTTTTAATCTTCTAATGCGACCGCGCGCTACGACTCGGAAAGTTTTGATTAAGTTTTCTCCGCGCGTTCCGGCTTATTTACGTGTGTAGCGAAAAAGGAAGTAGTCGGGATTTCTTGTTTTCCAAAATTTCGGAGAACCGACGGAGACGACGGAAATATAAACGCGTGATATAACTCTCTGGTCGTAAAACGCACAGCGAGAGAGAGGCTTCGAGAGAAATTTTGAGTTTCATCACAATCGTTAGGATCGTATAATACGGCTGTGTGTCATTTTCTCGTTACGGTTATTGTGCGATCGAGCGAAACGGCCGCTTGAGTTTGGTTTATCCTTCAGCTCTCTCTCTCTCTCTCTCTCTCTCTCTCTCTCTCTCCGTTTCAAACGCTGCAATAAAACAATGACCCACTTGGTGAGCGAGGTAGGATCGTTTCGACGTATGCTTCTCTTATTTTATTCATAATTCACGACATAAATAACCGTTTGGATTTATACTCCAGTTGCTGCAGTAGCGGGAAATTCGAATTTCGCCACTTTATGCAAATGCGGACAACGCACTTGACTCCGATAGCTATATACACGCGCTTGATTTTCCTCCTTTAGCGCCGCACTTACGCGGAAACGTGCGCCGACTGCCAACTCGATCGCAGCTGCAATCAATTTATCGGCTCCGCCGATGAAGACGCCAAGACGTCGCTGCAAACGAAGACGGATATATTTTCTGTATACGTTAATTACGTGCGAAGGGAGCTGAGAAATTTTTCCTCGTCCTTTTAATGAAATTTGACGAGTTTCGTCTCTGCGTGTAAACGCTGCGCCATCGGTATTTGCATATCTTTAGAGGAATTCCTATATGCGCGCGGGAGACGCGTACACAGGCTGTACAGAGAGTGACGTTCCGACCTGGGCGTGATTGCTTTGATCGACGCGATGGGAATTTATTCCGAGTTTTCTTCGAGAACTCACAGTTGCGGCTCGAGCAAGCAGCTACACGCGCCCAGGGACTGCAGAGCAAGGCCAGTCTGAATCCTTTCCTCGACAGCAATTATACACTCGCGTAAATCAAGGCTCGCTGTATGTATATCGAGGAAAATTGCGCCGGGTGCCTCGAATTACATCGAGTTCGAATTCCCTGGCGTAATTGCATTCGAAAACGAGATGAAATACCCGTCGTCGTCGTCGTCGTCGTCGTCGTCGTCGTCTCTACCTCATTAACGCCCGCTCGCACAGTCGCGTAATAACCCCAGGCCGCGTTAGCGCAACAAAGCCATCAACCTTCGAACTTGTACTCCGCGTCGATGCAGTGGCAGATTCTCGAAAGGCCGCAGGAAAAACGGCTCTCATAACTCGGGGATTATGCATTTACCCAAAGCCGACGAGGAACTTCCTCCCCTAGAAACGAACTTTCGGATTATGCAGTTATGCAAATCTTCGGCGTGCGTATGCAAATCGCTGAGATAGATGGATAGAGAGTGTACAGTACAGTGTGTATAGGTGTGGAGCGCAGTGTACACAGTCTTACCAGTGCGTATCTGGGCTCGTTCTGGTAGATAGTGCCGACGCGCGTCCAGTTGAACTGGGCGAGCAGGGCGAAGCGTGGCGCGTTGAACGCGTTCTCCGACGGCACGATCCTGAAGAAGTTCGGGAAACTGTCGGCGGTGAACATCGGGTGCGTGTCCGCGTAGCTCAGCTGTAATCAAAAGACACACACACACACACACACACATACACAGAGGTTAATATTGCGCTTTCTGTACGTTACTCGCAGCTGATGCGGGCTCGAGGTGTATAGCCGTAAACAATGGGGGTCGAGAAACTTTCCTCCGGGAGGGAGAGTAGACTATTTTCTGCGAGTGCGCTGTACACCATTGTGTTAATCTGCTCTTCCTTTCTCCCGGATGAATACCGAGGCCGAACAAAGCCCGCAGCAGCGCGTATCCTCCCGTAAATCTCGGGAGTAAATTACTGAAAATCTTTTATTTTTCTCTCTACTACCCTGCGCTGCCCCCCCCCCCACCCCGAGTTCCTTGTACCGCGCGGAGAATAACACGCGAAGAAGCGACGTGTCTCTCGCTCTTGTAAGACGCGCGATATTGCATGTGTGTGCGTGTGTACACGTGCCGGGTAGCGAGGGAAAATTAAATTCCGTGTGTTACGGCTCCCGCTGATTGCGTAATGCGAATTTATACGCGGCTTCGGCTCTGAATTATTCTCCCCGGTGTAAATCTTGCAGAGCTCGTACGGCTATTCTTCACGGAGGTCTTTTTCATTTTTTTGACACGCGCTCTGTACGTATATACGAGAGCTGAATTTACGAGAGTCGAGAGAAAAGGCCGGTATAAGCAGCTGCTGTTTTCTCGTTTCTCCTCGTGGGCTAAAATGGCGATGGCGATGAAATTCGCTTTCTTCGGCTCTCTCTCTCTCTTTCTCTCTCTCGAATACACGACGTCGCCGTCGACTCCCTCTAATGGAACACGAGCGAGCGATCTCGGCTTATGTAAATGCACTCGCAGTTATTATAATCAGCTGATGAAGCCCCGTTTAAATTTAACGACGAGCGTTATTCGGGCGTGTCTTAATCGCTTTTAATCAACTATTCATATCGCTCTCGGTTCGATTATCTCGTGCCTGTGTGTTGGCTCATCAATTACCCCATTACAGGCATTCGCTGCTGTGGCGTAAAGGGCATATTCAACGAAGCCGCATCGCTTCGCCGGATAGTGTAACCGGTCCTCTCACGAGTTAAAAACTGTTTCATAAGTCTCCTCTCCACGTCGCCCTATAGCCGACACACGCGCGCCCAGCTGAGCCGAGGAGTTTGAGTAGTTTGCCTCGGCGACGAGCTGCATATGAAAACGCGAAATCGCGAGCGAACTTGCTACAGCGCCGGAGAGAAGAGGAATTAACGGGCCAAGTTTGACACTAGCTCGCGCGACTAATGAGAATCGATCTCGACGCGCCTGTCTCCGCGTTTTCTTCCAGCTTTACGTGTACCGGCTCTTTCTGGCGTTCGACGTGGCGCAGATAAGACCCGTTCCTCACTCAAGAGAGAAGGAGCAACAAGTTCAGAGCTGCTCTCGATGATATACTCCCGCGGGGACGGCTTGAAAATCGAGGAGACGGACAAAAGGAGGTAACCTCGCGGCCGAGTGCCATCGTTTCGCGCGTATATTTGACTACTTATCGTGTTTTCTCTCTCTCGACCCTTTTTCGTACTCCGCTCTGCCTGTTATGTACGTAAACGGGGCTATTTTTAGAGCTCGCTCATCGAACGTTGATTTTCACCAAGTAGCTTATCGCGCAATATTTTTCAGCTCAAAGAAAAACCTCTGGGAAAAAATTTTAATAATCCAGCAGTAGCCTGCTGAACCGCGAAATAACTCGAAGTAATTTTCGGAATGTTTACGGAGAATGAAATTTTACAAGCAGCAGCGCACAGAGCGCGAAATGTTACATTTAATGAGAAGTTCGGAGGAGGTATTTCCGCTATTTCATCCGGGAAATACCTAAATTACATTTCGCGTATACGCACACAGCGAGAAAAGAGGCAATAACGAAGGAGGCGGGGGTGGGAAGAAAAACAGAGAGAGAGAGAGAGAGAGCCGGAAAATTTCCATCGCGCCTACGCAAACAATCCCGAAGCCTCGGCTTACAGGCCATTTCACGGCGACTTCTTCCCCACTTTCTGCGTCTATTTCGAGAGAGAGAGAGAAAGAACTCGGCTATTATGCCAATTTCACGATGAATTACACGCGTCGCTGATTTTCTTCTAATCGGCATCGGGTCGCCGACCAGCGTCTGCTTCCGGCTGATGCCAGTCCTCTCTCCCCGGATTAGCCGCACACGTCCGTCGTTAATCCTTCCACATCCAAATGTACGTCCTGCCGCATATGCGCTTAGATATACGCTCTAGTCGCTCGGAACTAGCCCTATATATACTACAGTCTCTCATCTGTGATTACTCCGAGTCTCGCCCCCCGTCTCTGTACGCTTCGCGGTTTTGGAACTCTCGCTTTTTTTTCGCTTTCTCTCGGCCGAAAGATTGACGAATGGCTCGGGGCTAATCTCGCCGTGGATCATCCGCTTTAGCCGAGGCTTTGCTCCTGCATACGTCCCTCGCTAACGAGCCAACAGAGTCGCGAGCGATGTGGAAGAAAGAATGCGAATTCGCCACTTGTTTCCTTTTTTTTTCATATCCTCCGGCGTCGCGCGGCAGTAAACACGCCAAGCGTGTCTTCCGCCCGATGTTTGCGCACACGTACTCCTGGGAGAGGTGACGACGGCAAATACGATGTATATCCCCATATTTTCAGCCGTGTGTATACACGTTTATGTAATGTGACAGACGCGAAGGCATATTCGTGTACTCGAGGTAGAGAGAGCTTTTGAGCATCGCGCGCGCCATTTGAAATTCAAGCTCGCAAGAGAGAGAGAGAGAGAGAGAGGATATGATAATTGCGCGATGATCTCGAGTAAAAGTATATATACTGCAGCGTTAATTGACTCTGTATAAATCACTCGGCTTCCGTGAATTCATTAGCATCTCTCTCACTCCGAGCTCGTCGAGCCGCTGTATCTAATTTTTTCCCTCTACCCGGCGCCGCGTAAAAATATTCCATTTAACGCCCAGCTAGCTTTCGCTCTCTCAAGGGCCGAGTTTGGAGAGTAAAGCTTCGGCTGGAAAATTCATTCGCCTTTGCCTGCGCCAAAATAAATAGCCGTGCGGCCCGCTTTTGTTTATCCGCGGCCGAGGGCAATATTTCGTCTTAATTTTCTTCTCCCCCTCCAGCCGGCACTGGTGCAGTATTTCAAAACTGACTCGTTGCGGAATTAAACTCGGCCGCCATAAATATCGCGCGCGCGCGCGCGCGCCGCAGAGAAAAAGGCCTTATCGACAGCGACAATGCGCGCCTGTAATTGGCATTTTTGCGACGCTTGTAAATCACGCACGAACTAGACCCGTCGAAGCGGACAATAGAGGGGGCAACTCTCCGTGAAACGCACACACGACTGATTAATTAATGCTGGATTGATCGGTGGCGCGCGGGCTCTTTTCTTCCTTTGCTCGCGGAGGCGTCGAGGCTTTTTACTCGACTGCCCTGTACATCTCCCCCGCGCGCGTTTCCCGGATCCTATTAGTTTCTCGCGTCGAGCTTTTTCCTTACCTCGAAGCTTTCATTCGTCTTGGCGAAACTGCCGGCGCTTCTTCTCTGCGCGCCTGTAGCTTTAGCCGTCTTTATCTTCGGACTTTTGTTTTAATTTCGCCTACCCGAGCCGAGAGACGACTTCCCCGCGAGTAGGATTCGTGTTGTATTAGGGAGCTGGGATATTTCTTCGTACATCTCCTCCCTGATTCCCGACTGTTATCTCTCTTAACTGTTTCGTGAAACACGTCGAAGCGAAATAATACTTTCTCGGTTTAAAAATTGCGTTGTATGCGGAATCGTCGGCAATCAGAAGGACCAACAATTCCGCAGAGACGCGCGGAAATTCGAGAAACCAACAGGGGGCTAGGGCACACAGAGCGGTAATGTCGCTCTCAGCGCGTGTACAATTTGTAACGCATACATACACACGGCTGACCGCAACGCAGCTGCATCAGAGAGTCGCATTATTGACAAACAACGAGAGATAGACAGATAGAGTCCGTGATTAAATTAAGATTGACTCGACGCTACGTCACCGGCTCGGTTCTGTTTATTCACATAAACGACGAACGAAATTTCGGCTTACACGGCGGCGTGTCGTTATCGGGGATTGTTTCCGATATTAGCGGCAGAACAAGCGATAATTTCGGGATATTGCCTGGTCGAGAGGGATAGAAGTAAAATAGCGATTTTAGGCTGATGGCTATTGCCGATATACACCACTGTAGGCGGTTTAGGACGGACTTTACGCCGGCGCTGAATTATTCCTTCTCTGCCCAACCGCGAACGTCATGCTAGTATAGCCGCGTTAAAGATACATTCGCCGTAATTGCCGGACATCGAGGTTTTATAATTTCGGCTACGCGGTCGCGTTAACGGACCTCGCGTTCGCTTCAAAATATTACGTTTACGCGGCAGCGAGTAGTAAGAGCCGGATTTAATCAGACGCGGTTATCGCTTACTCCACCACGTGCGGAAAATTCCGAAAACTAAACCCCCGATTACAGGTCGCAGAAGGCATTCCCCTCCGCAGTCCGGGAGTTATACGAGCGCGTGGATTCGAGGAATTCGGTCAGTGTAATCCCGCGTCGTCGGCCCTATCTTCTTCTTTCGTCCCTCTCTTACGAGCGCATTACGAGCCGGCACACATAAACGTCGCGGGCAGGCGTCCGAGCTCGTTTGTCACGCTCGTCCCGCGCTCGTGTGCATATCCGCGTATATGCAGTGGCGTACACGTGACGTAGAACGCGAGCTCGTAAGAATGGATATCCTCTCGCGGACGGATCGATTCGCCAAAGGGCAGAGCAGAGCTGAGAGAGAAATGGCCAGCCGTTAAAGTACATCCGTTGACGCCGCGGACGACGGCGACGCTCATATACCTTTCAATTCCCGGGTAAATAGGACAAATTGGCAGGACAAACGCGACGAACCAATCGTAATCGCGAGACTCGACACAATCTCTATCGACTCGGAGAATTCGATCAAGTGAAGCCCTCGCAGCAGCGGCGCACTTGAGAGCGGCAGCGACGTTCGGAGCTTTATTGCCGCGCTTCTCTCTCCCTCTCTTTTTTGCTACGCTTCAAGGTGGGTTTTATGGATCGCAGTCGGAACGGTTCTATTGTTTTGCGTGCAAAAACGCGCGGCTCTTTTTCTTTTTTAAACAAAGCGTCGCTTCCCGGATAAATATTCGTACACCGAAAAATCCGCACCGTTTCAAGCTTCTCTCGCGTCGTTATTTCCGCCCGGTCTTTTCAAAGAGGTAGAGAGACACAGTGTACGGCTCGCGCAGATAAAATACGCAGATACCTGGCTCCGACAAGTTCCGATCGATCTTTGATGTCATTAAAGTACATAAGACGTCCGGCTCGAGACGTCTTCGAGAGAAATACGCTTTCCAGTTCACGTAATACCCTCCTTACCTCCCACGCACAAGTACATAAAAATAAACATTCCCCTGTATTTCCTCGAGCTTTACAGGGCGGCGCAGCTTCGCATACACTGTTATTTCGTCGTCGTTTCTATAAAAAGCTCTCTCGCGCAGTAGCCCCATTGTTCCTGCAGCGACTTTTTATTATCCCGCCTCTCTCTCTCTCTCTTCCTGAAAGCTTAGGTATCCGGACCGGAAGCTCAAATATTTATGGACACGCATTTAAAAAAACTCGCGCACGCGGCATCTCCGAGCACACGAGCGCGACATCTGGAGCGCGTGTGCGATCGATCGCGACCCCCTTGTATGCTTAATCGGGTCACAAAGCTTCAGGTGTGCTTTTTCTTTTTAATTCCCTCTTCGGTTTCCCATACGGTTTCGCTCCTCCGTAGACATGCTCAACGGATTTGGAGCTTTTCGTGCGCGACGCTCTCTGTTGTGCCTCGACGAGCACGAGGGTTTCCATTGTTGCCCTCTCTCGCTCGGTGACGAAATTTGTTTTCGAAGCTCTACACTACCGCTGCCGTGTTTTAAAAGCGAGGGAGAGCTTGCGATGACTTACGATCGAACTTCATAAAGCCGTTAAAGCGGAGTGTAAAATTTTCCTTTACTGCCCGTCCGTACCGTCCGCAGCGCGCACGCGTTTTTACTGCGAGCCTTTTTCCAGGTCGACGTAATTTCGCGGCCGGTAGTGCTAGTGCTAGTCTATACTACTCTATGTTCCCTTCGCAGTCCACGGGAGAGTGGCAAAAAGATTTTAATTAAATTTATCACCCCATATCGAGTCGCGAAAAATTCAAAGCACGCGCGCGAACCGTTGCAATGATTAGAGAAAAAAGGGCGGGAAATTAGAAAAAAAAAAATTATTTCGTCCCTCCTTCCAACGGAAGCGGGTTAGCGTATAAACAGCCATGCGAATGTGTGTGTGTGTGTGTGTGGGGTATACAATATAGAGGAGGTCAAAAACCGACGGCGCCAAGATATAAATGTAAGTCGTTTCCCTGGTGGCGTATATTCCACTGACTCCATTATATCCCCGGATCAGGCGGGCCTAACTTATGGTACACTTTGTCTTTGCTCCGGCAGAGACGTGCGCCTCGTCGCTGTGGTATTTCTCTCTCTATCTCGCTTTCATTTACACGGAAAAGCTGTTTGCCATCGCGATGCTTCCTGTATCTTATACGTATAAGAGATGGATATCTATCTCGTCGCTGTAATTGATTTTCGAGATAGCCGAAAAACTTGTATATCCCGCACGACTATAAGTCTCTTATACGTATAATATCCGACGCGGAAACGTTAAACACACACACACACACGGCAGCGGAAGAAAAATCTCGAACGAACTACGTTGAAACTGCATAAAATATTTCAGCGTACATACACTCCCGGGACCACACGTGCGAGCAGCTATTCATACGGCCTCGCTCCATTATACTCCGCCGCTAGCTCTCGACCGCGAGTTTCGAAATTTTTAATTCAGCGTGTAATCGAGAGCTACATGTTTGAAAAGCTCGTTGTTGAAAAATAACACGGCACCGCGTCGGCTTGCTGCTATAACGATTCATATGTTAAACATTTTTCCCCCTTGGCTTACAAGCTTCGCAGGAGCGATTACGAGAAGCCTATATACCACTCGTAATTAATATCGTCGTGTCTGATAAAAGTCCGGAATGCGGCGGTTATATCGGCTGCTGTTCGCTCACTGTCTTTCTCTCCTCTCCGTGGCGGCGCTCGTAAAGTTGCCCGTAAATTATCGGCTGGCATTTTGACCTCGTCGATATATACTGCGCGCGAGAGAGGGAGAGAGAGAGAAAAGGTAAAATCGATGCGTCGTCGTCGCTAGTGGAGTAGTCGCGGCCGAGACAGAAGTCGAGGCACCGAGTTTTATAAAGCAGTGAGAGATAAGGAGCTGACGGAGCTTTTCAACTGCGTGTCCGGACCGACACTCGACTATACTCGACTCTTACTGGATAAGGATAAAGAGCAGCGCGGAGAAGGATGAAACGCTACACTGTCGATTACTCCACGGCTGCGCTTGAGTTAGCGTCGTTATATTGCGGAGTAACCTGTGATTTTAGAGCTGCTTTTTTATCTTTATTGTCGCGGCGGCCGGCGCTTCTTTATTTATTTATTTTTCCTCCCTCTCGCTCTCGTTGAAAATTTCGCGTTATTGTTTTGGAGGTAAAAGCATTTTAAAAAATACAAAAGCTCCCGCTGCGTGAAAAATGCATTTCAAAAAGGTCTCGCGCTAGCCCCGTTTATGCTCTTGATTTAGAAATATTGTGTCGCGATTGTTGAGTGTTTTTTTTTCTCTCACTTCTGCCGTATTCAAAGCTTTTTCGACGTTGAATGGAGTCGCGTATAACAATATTAAACCGCGACTCATAATCCTTTTCGATCCAAGTCGGTTAACCAGGTCAATAAGCCCCTCGATCCCGGCGATAAAGAAAATTAACCGCCATATCCGACAAATTTTTCATTACGCCACTCAGCGATAGACAGCTGAGCAGCAGGTGAACTTTGCCGGTGTGTGACGAGCAAATCGACCCCGTCGCGGCAAATTATTTATACTCTACTCCTTGCTCGTCGGTACGAGTCGCGTTGCGGCGCACATACAGTGTTTATTCTCCATCTATATGTAAATGCGAGTGGACACGCGTATATACACCGACTGTTTATAATGCCGCGGCGACTGGCTTTTTCGCGAAAAACATTCCCTCGAATAATTAGCGCGGGTAATTGCCGTAATTGGAGCGCGAGATAAGAAGTTCCCTCGTCTTGGAGCTATTGATAACGCGGAGCTCTTTTATTCGGGGTAAAAAAGAAAAGGGTCGAACGAGACGCGCGTAAAAGTTTCACGAGTCCCTTAAAGCACACGTGGGGGATCAGAGCCGGCTGTTTCGCAAGAAACAATCAGAGGAACCGTCCGAGCCCACATGAATCTCCCTCTGATAACGGCTGGGAGTTATATATTTATACGAGCTATACTATACACGCACGGCTCTCGAGACGTTCCATTGTAATATCAAACTTTCAGAGAGAGAGAGAGAGAGAGAGAGAGAGAGAGAGAGAGAGAGAGAGCGACGAGGGAAGCCATATAGGTATCCTCCAATTTTTTCCAAAATTGCACCAGCGCTCGTCCCCGCGTGATATTACGAGCGATTCCTAGCTCTCGGGACGAGGACTCGATATTATACCACTGCCGCCGCTCGAGGAAAAAATATCAAACTTTTACGACCAGTCGAAAAATTTATCGGCCATCGCAGCCGCTCGCTGAAATATTCGCGTATAAAAGTGTCCGGAGTTTAAAAAAAAAAAAAAAAAAAAGAAGACCCGCGGGAGTAATTTGATTCAAACTCGCGCAGGCACATCAGTTGTCGCTCGTATGCTCGACAAATTCCCTTTATCGGCGAAAAATCAACCTATGCGCGAACACGTGATGTGTACGTAACGAACGGCGTAAGGGCTGTCCGATAGCGCGAGAGCTGTCTTATCAGCCCTCGAAATGGCCGGTGTTATGTGCTCGACCCCGACGCTTCCGTGTCTTCTTCTCCTCGATATCGCGGCCTCGAATTGTCCGTCACACAGTACAGTCCTACCTATATCAGCCGGCAACGATCTGACCGAACAACGCAATTTTCCCGGGAAAACACTGGCCTCGTCGTGTTTGCTTTCCATTCGACGACGCTCTTTCTCGCTGTAAAGTATACGTCTAGCCTCGTGTATCGTACATCGAATTCGTCCGTCTCTAGAAGCGCATTTTATATACATTATCGAAACTCGGGCGCATCAAAGAGGCTGTGTGCCGGCGGACTCTAATCGGCTTTATCCTCTATCATACGCTCTCCTCCGCGAAAGTGGAGCGCGCGTCTATTCTTCCGAGTTATTCGAGGCGGAATCCGCTGAAATATTCGACGAAAATAAAGGGGAGAAAAATACAGGCGGCGCCAAGGAGTGTAAGCCGCGAAACAAAAATAGGAGAACGAGAGCGGCGTGAAATCGATAAGCGATATAGGCGCACACGTCGCTCTGCCTTAACGAGGGATGAGCACACAAGCTGGTTATTTATACGTGTAATATACGTGGAGGATAAAACTCCTCACCTGCGTGAGTTTCCAGTGTTTCGCGGCCTTGGCGATGGGATCCGTGACCTGCGTGCAAGCCGAGCCGAAGATCATCACTTTTGGCGGGCCGCTGTGCATCATGTCGAAGAAAGCCTTGACCCCCACTGCTGCGTTGCACTGGAACAGAGAGAAGGTATTCGGTTAATTAATAATAATTCCTGCGCCTGTACACAAGCTTATAATTTTTGTTCCTTCTCCAGTCGAGGGGAGGACGCGTGATTGCGCCGTTGATGGGATTAGGTGTTACGTAACGTGGAAGTGATTTACGCACAAAGTATATTTTAAACACACACGGCTATAGATCTCGTTATAATACGCGGTAAGTAGGTCAGGCTCGAGGCAATTACCGAAAATTATTAATACGCGCGAGTGCATTTATGCGCCTCAGTTGTACACGGGCTCTGATTAATAGCTTTCTTGAATCGCGGAAACTCGCGCCGCGGAAAGTTTCGAGTCGCCTTTCGTCCGTCTTCCCGCATATAATTAACGTCGATTCTCGAGCGTTGATTTATCGGCCCCGATGCTTTTTCTCCTTCAGCTTACACACACACACACACACACACACACACACACACACACACACACACA